>BSUD01000241.1:1036806-1079932 GCA_033239045.1 Fagopyrum esculentum
CTGTGTGTGTGTAGTATGCTAGTATCCTAAAGGATATCTTGTATTCTTTAGTTGTGATATCATGAAGCGATTAGCGCCTCATGATAAATCGGTAACGAGTTTGAAGAGTTTTCCACACGAGATAAGGGATTCAGACCAATATTTAGTATAATACTCTGATGGACGTCCTGGTGACTTATAAATCATCCGAAGGACGGGCGGGCAAAGCAGTAAAGATGTTTAGAAAGTTTTTACCGCCAGTACAACCGGATGAGAAAGAAGTTCCCGAGTCAGCTTAGAAAGAAGAAATTGAGAATCATGTAAGGAGCTCTGTCGTATGAAGTCGAGAGATGAATTAGAAGAACCATGCAAGAGACGACGAGAGCGTAGAATGGAGATAAAAATGGAGAAACAAGAATCATATCGAACGGAGTACAACCAAGAATTTCGGTGTAAAGGACGTGACTATCAAGACGGACGCCGCCAGAAGCAAGCATGGACATGAGAGTACAAAGATGATAGAGTGTTGACCCAGTTGTGAGAGGTTAAAAGGTACAAAGATAAAGAGTGAGTTTGATGATGAGAAATAAATCCTGTAACCATGGAAGCATGTGGAGTCCTTCAAGGATATGAGAGTTTTGAATGAAAGTCCGACATAAGTATCCAAGAAACTAGAAGTCTAAAATTGAGACAACGAGTTTTTATAAAGGCGACATGATCAAGACGACACTATACAAGGGGAAGAATGTGGAAAAGTGATTTGGTGGACTCAAGGGTCCGCAATAATTTCTCAATTTCAAAGAGATTTAAGTTACCAACACTAACGGTTCATAACAGAGAACCGCAAACAGATGATGACTAAAGTAAGGAGAATCGCGAAGACACGCTTACAAGCTAATGTGGAAGACTTGATGAACTCATTGGTGACAGATGAATACTAGGACTAGACTCAGAAGAGTATAGTGACCTCATAAGAGAACAAGAGAAGTGCAGACTGAGGAGGAAACTAAAAGAGTATTAACAAAGAAACTAGAGGAGATAGATGTTGACCAAGTCTATCAAACCTCAAAAGAGATAGAAGAACAATAAGCCTGTGATTTTATGGAAGGTCAACTACATACCAGTCAGTAATAATTGAGACATAACACGTGCGGGTCTACCAGTGGTACTGGTTATCAGATAAGGAGGATAACTATAGAATGATGAACGAATTTTATAGACGTCTAGAGGACCCTTCAAGAGATCAACAACGACAAATGTGAAGCTAAATCGATCCGCGTACTAGCACCTTAATAATAACATGAAGACCAAGGGAAGCGTGTGAGGAATTTACTGCCTACTGGCTAGGAAAAGGGTGCATATCACAGTTAGTACGGATGGATTATAAAAGAAGAACTAGAGGAGTAAGAAGAAGTAGATAATTTTGATCAGATCCTACGTCAGACCAGATAGAAGTTACTTAGCATTCCACACAAATAGAGTTGCTTGAGTTGGGGAAGCAGTTAGAGGAGTTAGCAGAGAAGGGCTTTAGATGTCCTGGTGTTTTTCGCTGGGGTGCGCCAGTTTTATTTGTGAAGAAGAAGGACGGATCGATGAGGTTGTGCATATACTACAAAGAACTGAATAAAGTCACCATCAAGAACAAGTATCCATTGCCGTGCATAGATGATCTGTTGGATCAGTTGCATGGGGCATCTGTATTCTCGAGGATAGATTTGAGATCAGGTTATCACCAGCTGAGGGTGAGAGATCAGGACATACCTAAGACGGCATTCCGGACTAGGTATGGTCATTATGAGTTTGTAGGAATACCATTCGGGCTCACTAATGCGCCAGCAGTATTTATGGAGTTGATGAATGGGATTTTCATCGACTTCTTAGACTAGTTTGTAGTGGTCTTCATCGACGACATCCTAGTTTACTCTAGAAGTCGAGAGGAGCATGCTGGACACTTGAGGACCGTGCTGCAGATTCTACAGGATAGTCAGCTATATGCTAAACTATCCAAGTGTGAGTTCTGGATGTCAGAGGTGGCATTCCTTGGCCATGTAGTGACCGCTGAAGGGATTAAGGTCGACCCGGCGAAGATTGAGTCAGTGTCTTCTTGGCAACCTCCGAAGAATGTGAAGGAGGTTCGCAGTTTCCTTGGATTGGCAGGGTATTACCGTCGGTTTGTGGAAGGGTTCTCCTTGATCGCCGACCACTTACTTCCCTCCTAAGGAAGACTACTCGGTTCGTTTGGTCTGAGCCGTGTCAGCAGAGTTTTGATGAGCTGAAGAGGAGATTGACGTCTGCTCCGATCTTAGCACAGCCTGAGGGTACAGAGGACTTCGTAGTGTACAGTGATGCATCTAAGCTGGGCTTGGGTTGTGTCTTGATGCAGAGGGGTAAGGTTATAGCATATGCGTCTCGACAGCTGAAGACGTATGAAGAGAACTACCCCACTCATGACCTAGAGTTAGCAGCAGTAGTGCACGCTCTTAAGATCTGGCGTCACTATCTCTATGGAGCGACCTGTCAGATCTTCACAGACCATAAGAGTCTGAAGTACATATTCACTCAGCGGGAGTTGAATAACCGCCAGAGGCGGTGGCTAGAGTTGATCAAGGATTTTGACCTTGAGATTCTTTACCACCCTGGAAAGGCGAATGTAGTTGCCGACGCTCTGAGTCGGAAGACGCCTCAGGAGAAGGCGATAGCCCGGTTGACAGTACAGCCACAGCTGCAGAGAGACTTAGCTTGGTTAGAGATTGAGATCCAGTTCCCGGATACAGCTCACCAGTTAGCCACCATAGAGTTACTCCCTGACCTGTTGGATGAGATCCGACAGAAGCAGGAGGCCTGTCCGATGTTGACCCGGATCCGAGACCGGATGGCACGAGATGAGGCACCTCAGATCACTATTGGTGCCGATGGAGTGATGAGACGACAGGACCGTGTTTGTGTGCCATCAGACCGTGAGTTGAGACAGAGGATACTAGGTGAGGCTCATACTACCCCTTACTCCGTACATCCAGGAGCGAGTAAGATGTATAGGGACTTGAGACGTTCCTTCTGGTGGGGTGGTTTGAAGCCTGATGTAGCCCGTTTTGTAGCTCAGTGTGCGACCTGTCAGCAGGTCAAGATTGAGCACCGTAGATCCGGAGGAGAGCTACACCCACTGCCAGTACCACACTGGAAGTGGGAAGACATTACGATGGATTTCGTCACTGGATTGAGGCTCAGCAGAGGTTTTGATGCCATTTGGGTGGTAGTGGACCGTCTGACGAAAACCGCACGTTTCATTCCGATTAAGGAGACGTGGCCGGTAAGTCGTCTAGCAGAGGAGTTCACCAGACATATTGTGAGACTCCATGGAGTACCGAGGACTATCGTATCCGACAGAGATGGACGTTTTACCTCGAGGTTCTGGCAGCAGGTACATACCGCTCTGGGTACGAGTCTTCACTTTACCACTGCCTACCACCCACAGACAGACGGTCAGTCAGAGAGGACCATTCAGACCCTGGAGGACATGTTACGGGCATGTGTGCTAGATTGGGGACAGGTATGGCCAGATCACCTCCCACTAGTAGAGTTTTTATATAATAACAGCTGGCATGCGTCTATTGGGATGGCACCTTATGAGGCTTTGTACGGCCGGAGATGTCGTACACCGCTATGTTGGGATGAGCCTAGCAAGGCTGATGGAGTAATACCAGATCAGATACAGGACGACATCGCCCGGATTGCCTTAGTCCGGGAGAGGATGTTAGCAGCTCAGAGTCGTCAGAAATCCTACGCCGATAAGAGGCGTCGACCTTTGGAGTTTAGAGTAGGTGCACAGGTGTGGTTGAGAGTGTCACCTACGAGGGGAGTTAGGCGTTTCGGCATTAAGGGGAAGCTGAGTCCCCGGTATGTCGGACCATTTGAGATCATAGAGAGAGTTGGAGAGGTTGCCTACCGACTAGCACTGCCACCGAGACTAGAGGGAGTACACCCAGTTTTTCATGTATCTCAGCTGCGAGAGTACATTCCGGATCCGAGACACGTCATCAGCCATGAGGATCTGATAGTGGAGCCTGACCATACGTTTGTAGAGTACCCCGTAGCTGTCTTGGAACGCAGTACCAGACGTCTGCGATCCAAGGAGATACCTATGCTGAGGATCCAGTGGTCTAGGAGAGGAGCTGATGAGGCCACTTGGGAGACTGAGGAGAGTGTTAGACGTAACTACCCCGAGTTCTTTGCGGGGTTAGGGGTTACTCTTGTTTGACGAGTTAGTACTCGGATGTTGTGTTGTTTGACCTTTCAGGTTTTCATGATGTTTTGAGTGTTTCTGTTTCTCTTTTGTGATACTTGTTGGTTTGCTGTCTGAGTAACTGCGTGGTAGAAAACAAAGGTGTTGAGAAAACTAAAATACACCAAAAATTTAAGTTTCGGGACGAAACTTCTTTTAAGGGGGCACTGATGTAATAACCGAAAATTTTAAGTTCCGGTTAAGGGAAATCATACAAGCTCGAGGAGATCATGGTAAATAAATAAATCTGTTAAATTAAACGAGTTTAGTTTTATCATTTTATGTGACCTAGATTCACATAAAATGATAAATTAAATTCCCGGGAATAATTTACGCTTTTAAAATAAAATCAATTATAATTTATAAATACGGAAACTAATTCCGTATTATATAAATTCCCGCACTTTAATGAGTTCCGGATCCGTCCTAAAAAGAGTTGGTTTGGAATTAACCCGCTACTAGGCCCAAATTATCGGCCCAGCCCAGCCGGCCCATTCCTAATGACTAATCTAATTAACCTAATTAATTAACCTAATTAATTAACCTAATTTTAAACCTACCGCTCCTCTACACACCTTCTGTAAATCGCATCTTGCCGCTGAGAAAGGGACGCCGCAACGCTGAATCCGCGCACCAGCCGGAGTCCTCCGCCACCGCCTTGCGCCGCTCACCGCCGGATCCCGCCGCCCAGCCGCACGCCCAGCCGACTGGTAAGCCTTCGGCCCTTCTCCCTTCTCTCTTCTCCCTCCCGCACCTCGTTCGTTTCTGTCCGTTCGAACTAAACGTGACCACCGCCGCACTGTGGCAGCAGCTGCGCACCAGCCGGACCGCCGCCACCGTCCTCGGCTACGGTTTCCTCCGTCCACCAGTGCGCCGCCAGTGCCTCGCCACATCCGCCGGAACAGCCCCTGCTGTCGCGTGAAGAGGTAAGCCGGCTTCCCTTCCTCCTTCGGTTTCGCTGAGCGCAACAGCAACTAACCAATTCTCTATTCGCCGGTGATGCGAGCCAGGCACGAGCAATTCAACGGAACAGTGCAACAGGAGTATACGAGCCATACCTCAGCAGCCGCAGGAGACGCCGGAACGCTACCGTTTAGAACCCTTAACGCCGGATTTGCAGATTTCGTAAGCTTGCTCCGTCCCTCTTCGTTTTCGCTGTCACCCATGTGTTGTGAACTGCTGTTGTTAAGCCTAAGCATGAATAACGTAATTGAGCTGCTGAGTATATGCTGAAATGAATGGAAAGGCTGCTGTAAATCTAAATTAAATCCCTCAGTTTTTTTAAAGTTTCGAACAGCCATCTTGTAGATCAATTATAAAATGTTTGGATAAAGATCCACCGTTGAATTTTGGATATGTTGTAGAGGGATGTATGTAGTTTATCATATTAAAATTTGGTGAGAAATGAACGGTCGGATTGAAAGTTACGAGCTCCCGAAGTTAGGTAGTTGAGCAGTTTTATTGAACTTAGAAAAATTGGCTAAGTATAAGAAAGTAGAGTGAGGAACCGACTTTGAGAATTATTATAAAAATATCGGCTGAACAGTTTAGTGAAATTCTTTCTTCTAAGGCTAGATAGAACCTCATAGATTATCTAGATAATAAATTCGGGAATTTTATAAGCCATTAAGAATTTTATATTTAGAGCCGAAGTTAGACCTTTTTCGGTTCTTCCGGAAAATTTAAACATAAGAAAATGTCCGTTTCGCACCTAATAAAATTCTAAGAGTTAGGATATATTTTAGAACTCCAAATAGGAGTTTGGACATGAATTTTAGGGTCTTCGAGAAAATCGGAATGAAGGGTAAAATGGTCATTTTACCCTACAACTAACAATGTAGCTAGTACGTCTTCATAATTATTTAATCTCAGAAGTCTTAGACTTCTATCTACGTGAAAGTGTGCTAATACACTTATCGCCTTTAACAGGCAACTGAGTGGGTACAGTTACAGAGCAAGTGATTACTAAAGAGTCGAGCATTATAACAGGTAAGTCCTTTGGGCTTACTTAGCTGACTGCTAAATATGAGTATGAATGATGATGGTGGTGTGTGATTGACATGTTAGAGAGATAGGTTGTGATATATAAATACCGACCTGTATTTTGGCCTAAGAGTAACGGGCGGTGGCATTCCGCTCAGTAGCTCGCCGGGCGCTGGGGGTTTCTTTCGGGACTAGTCCACACATGGTTTGTAGTGACGCTACCAAAGGAAGTCAGCTATACCTACACCAGTTGGATAAGGAACGGAGGCGAGAACTAAAAATAGTTCTCGTGCCACAACTTAAATTGAATAATGTGAATCACTTAAAGAACAGATAATAATTTGTTGAGTGCCAGCATGTTGTTTGTTTATTTTTTGTTTCTGCTTGTATTTGTGCTGTTGTCATTTTGCTTATATTTGGTTAGTTAGCTAACGGTTTATCCGTGTTGTAGATCTGTAGAGATAGACAGTTGCAGAGAGATCCGGAACGGATGGTCAGCCGGGTCCACGTACTCATTAGATGGGGACGGGGGAGTCTTCTATACGTCATGCATGTTATGTACCTTTATATATGTTTGTAAGGCTGTCACATGTGTACGTTTATACCATTATAAATATTATGTTTTAGAAATTGTTTTAAATACATTTGTGCCTTGTTGTAAGATCCAAGTAATGTTGTTGTTAAACCAAGGTCGGGACCCATTGTGAGGTCCTAACCAGTAGCTCCCCGAGTTCCGAGAAATTGGGGTGTTACAACTAACTTTAAATTGTCCCTGCAAAGAAGGTAAACCCTCGTCAAATCCAATATGCATTCTTTGGGCGTATTTTGATTTTTCATCAAAAAAAAAAATGGAGGAATTGAGGCTTATCGACTTCATTGAGGTTAAACCCTCGGGTGATTTCATTAAGAGAGAAGCATGTAAACGGAAAGCACAGTCTCGGAGTTTGAAGCTCTTTGGAGCAGTGATTAAACTCGACGAGGAACCGCCTTTGAAGCGAGCGAGGATGCCGGAGGCTTTCGGTGATCTTCCATCGATGTACAGAGATTTCTTGCAGGCCAAGGGAGCGAGCGATGTGAAGTTGATAATGGAGCGGAGACTGACCGCCACTGATATGAACCCCAACCAGAACCGGCTTTCGATGCCGAGTAAGAAGGTCAAGGACAGGTTCTTGACTGAAGAAGAGGAGACGTTGATCGGAGAGAGTAGAGCAGCAGGGAGGAGCAAGGTGATGAAGAAGCTTGAGGTGACGGTGATTGATCCTTCCCTGCAGATGCGTTCCATGAAATTCACTCGTTGGAATGGGCAGAAGATGAACGGCTGGTGGTATGCTCTTATTCATGACTGGAATAAGCTCGCCCGCGACAATGGCTTCGCAGTAGACGATCCTATTCAAGTCTGGTCATTCCGTATCTACGGTGCTCTCGGTTTCATCATTCACAGGGTTCAACAATACATTCTGTTTCTGTAATTGAATGCCAATATGGTTACTATTTCTAAGACATGATATTTACACGAGTACCCCAAATATTTTTTGTACGAGTACAACATATTACCAAATTATATTGCCCAATTTTAAATATTCAATGGCTATTGATATGATTGTTGTAACACCCCGAATCCGCGGGACTCGGGATGCTACGGGTTGGGGCCTCACAATGGGTCCCGACCCTTAGCCTGACAACAATCTCACCGGACCTTTCCAACAAGGCACAAATTAAAGGCATAAAACTCAAAGTAGTTTGTAATGTATGCAAAGAAAGAAGGAAGGGATACAAGTTGGAAACTCAGCCGAGTCCTCAAAACGACATAAAAGTAAAGAAGTCCAAACGTGCAACAAGACATAATCTGACAACAAAGGAAAAACCCCAAAAACGTCCCCGTCCTATAATGTACGGAGACCACTCGGCTGTCCACTCCTCCACCTCACTCGGCGGCATCCCTAACCTGCAAGTCGTCTACACAAAACGGTTTTAAACCGTTAGCTCACATTCTATGCATTATAAGAATAACATGGCACAAACACACACATGAGCACACAAAGCACACAACATGATCATTTATTACATAGTATCTTTTTAGGTTATTCCATATCTAATTCATTGGTTTAAAGTGTGACACGAGAGTCTTATAACTCTCGCCTCTGTCCCCGTGTAACCAACAGGAGTGTGGCGGCGCCCAACCCGTATACCCTGTGGGAGTGATGAAGAAGCCCGCCCGTATACCGTGTATGGCCTGGTCGCAGAGATCCCCCCAGCCTCCCTCGGGAAACTGAGCGGTGATGTCACCGCCCGATAATAATAATAGTAGTAACGATGGGCCAATAAATAAGGTCAAGTAAATCCTAATTCATTTTCATGATTATAACAAAGGTAAAGCACACACCACCATATATATCCAAATAAGGCATAAAAGCGGCTAAGTAAGTCCAAGGACTTACCTTGTCTCAAAGCTAGCTAAAAACCGATCTCACTTCCCGAAGGAAAACAACCAAAGCATGTTCAAGACAAGGCACGATAATCAACAACTACTCACACAAGCTAGAAGTCCTTAGACTTCTAGTACTATATACTCTTATTAGGTCGTACACTCCCATAAACTAGGATACTCTCATATCCCTCATAAACTCACGAGATCACAACTATAACCACATGCTAAATACTTCCATACTAACTCCACAATCTCAACAAACACATAAACACAACCTCAACAAAGCTCACATGATAACATACACACCTCAATCCTTATAACGTTCAAATCATCCTCAAATTCTCACCTAAAGTTCGAAGCCACTACTTGGCATTTCCACTAAGTTATGCTAGATCCAACCTAGCATGATACTACCATAAAACATAACTAGATCGAGTAAGATCATAAGCTCGGGGTGAGGGTACTCACGTGATGTCAAATGACGAAAGACGGCCTACGGATGTCGAGTTTGGATTCGATGACCTTTATCGGGGCGCTTTCGAATCTAAAACCAAAGTTAAACAAATTTAGCTAATACGCTAAATTTGAACGCAAGATTCAATATAGAAAACTAAGGAAAAACTCGGTTTCAAAAGCCCACGTTAAAATCCGCAAAAAACCTTCCCGGGCATAAATATGAAATTCACGGAACTTGGTCATAAAACCGTAGGAATACTTTGAGCCATAAATCGAATTAAACCAACCAAGGGCATAATATATATAGTATATATAATCATAAAAATATCTCCATAATTAAAAGAAAAAAAACGAGGTTAGAAACCGTTAACACATTTCCGGGGCAAACTATCCCGTTCCAAAACTATGGTCATAATCCGAAATAAAACTTTGGGCCAAAATTCATAATTAAACCTGCAGGGTAAATATTCACATTTCCAAAAACCTGGGTCAAATCTGTAAATACAAAATTATGGGTCCAAACTGTAATTAACCACAAACAAGGGGGTCCAGATTTAAATTGATTAAAAGGGTTTCCCCACACCCGATAGATGCAAAACGGCGCAAAGGAGGGAAGAAGGGCAACAGCGGCCAAAGACAGAGGAGGGCGGGTTGTGCTAGCGTCGGCCAGGACTCCGGCAAGGGCCCCAGGTGACAAGGAATCGAGGCGGCAACCGAACAAAGACGAAGAAATGGGAAGGTCGACGGGGCGAGGCTGAACCTGGACGGAGTAGATCTGGCAGCGAGTTCCGGTGGAGGGTGATATCTTCGGTCCTGGTGGGAGTCGTACCATGCGAGGGCGGGGAGTGGTTGCAGAGGGCTCCCGAGGGTTGACAGCGGCGAGGCTCGACGGAGGCGAGGCCCGACAGGGGCGGATCGAGAAGCTATTGTGTTGTTGTTGGTTCCTTGTTTTGATGAAGGGAGTAGGGCAGAACCGAGAGTGAGGGAGAATGAGATGGGGATGTGAGGCTGGGCTGTTGGGGTAGATAAGACGGGAGGGTGGTGAAGGGTCGGTAGCGTCGCAGGCCTGCAGGCGGGTGGAACGAGGGGGCGCGGCTGGCCCTAGCTCTAGGCGGCAGCAGCTCTCACCAGACAGAGAAGGTAGCACACGCGAGAGAAGGAGAAGAAAAGGAGAAGGAAAAAGAAGGAGAGAGAAAAAGAAAAAGAAGAAAAAGGAAAAAGGAAAGAAAAGAAAAAAAAAATAATAAGAAGGAAAGAAATAATAAAAGATGGGCTCGATTAAAACATTTGGAACAAAATATTCCGAGTCGGGAATATTTTTCGAACCATTCCGAAAGTAAACCACAAAATATGAATATATTCGGAAAGCTATTTTTAAGTCGTAAAAGTACTTTAAATAAAATATTAAATCTAATAAAATACCGATATAAGTAGGAAAAATAAAAATCGAAAACGCGCCAAAATTTGGGGCGTTACAATTGTTCCTTCAATTCTCTCCTGAATTTGTGATACAAGTTTGTCCGTCTCTAAACGGCCAATTCGGTTCCATGACAGGATTAAGCTCATCCATTTCACACAACAAATTTGAGAATAAGCAACTAATTAAAATTTGAAGTAATTATTACGAAAATGTTTCGTCACTAGGCTCTGTTGAACTCATCTCAACGTGAAACTCTAATCCAACACCCCATGCAAATCCTGCTTCCACCCACAATTATTTATATTTATTTTTTATAATAATAACTTGTATTTATAATTCTATATTGAAAAATATATGTAAGTTATACATTATACAAATTATTTAATAAATGTTGTTCAACACATATTACCAATATACTCAAATTATAAACTAGTTCTAATAAAAAGATCAAATGAAGCACCACCATCAAGTTACTTGAGAATGAATCAGAAAATCGAATGAAGTAGAGATCTATTACCAATCATGTCGAATGAAGCACCACTATCAAGAATGACAGTCAATAATAACTAGTAGACGATAGTTATCTACTTCTTTTTTGTCAAAATATTAACTTACGGATGATAGATGGGTATATTCCAAAAAAGTTTAAAGGTTCAGGGACACCATTCACAAAATGAAATACACTTGAGCATAATCCGAGAAAGTCTAAAGTATTGGATCACCATCAGTAATTTTCAAAAAAAATCGCAATGTGAAAACATTTCACCATTTATCGTCTAGTTTTTCAATCTGAGACTCCAAGTCGAAGCTCGGTGTCCTCTACCATATGTGGGAGCCCTTCCTTTAATATTTGGTTCCCATCCAAGAAGCTCGATGTCCTCTAGCTAAACATTATAAGAATATTTTTTTTATTTTTCTGTAACCATCAAATGATAAATGTGAAGACAAATTTCCGTAATTACTCTTAATTGTTCAAGCATAACACGCATTTGTTCAAATATAACACATATTTAGAGTCAAAAGTAGAAAGAATCCACAACCATTGAATATTCGTAATTGTTCAAACATAGCACGTATTTGTTCAATTAAAAAGTGTTCAACACAGATAGGTACAAACAACTTTCACTCCGAAAAACTTCCAATTGTTAGAGATAATTAACAGATGTTTAGACCAGGGTGGTTAGAAGGATGAAGATAAAAATCAAAAGATGGGTTTAGAGGTAGATTTGCCATAGTAGATAGATAGAGTAGGAGAATTTAGATAGATTGAGTGAGGTGGAGGTTAGGGACGCCGTTGAGTGAGGTGGAGGAGTGGATAGCCGGGGGTCGCCGTAGATTATAGGACGGGGACGTTTTTGGGTTATGACATTACGCTTTTAGATTATGGATTACGTTTTTTGTTTACTACGTAGAAGCAACGTCGACCCTCCTCGACGGAATATCTAGAATGCAACGTCGACACCCTCCCTCCTACGAAGAAGCAAACAACGAAGGATTGGTGCTATCGGGTTTCTCTTCTTTTCATTTTCATTATTTTTTTAAACACTATCTAATGGAAAATAATTTTAGACTAACAGTTTTACGAGAATGGATACGTAGCAAAGAAAAGGCTAAATCTTAAGGACATTAACCGTAAACTTGGTGCACTACAAAACATAATTCAATTGGCCACGCTTGTTGGCGACGGCAAACCCTTGCCGTCGCCGTTGGTCTTTATTTGACGACGGCAACATCAGCGTGGCAGGAAATACCAATTATTTGCGTCGGCGGTATAGGACCGTCGCCAATAGTCATGTAATTGGCGTCGGCTAATCTTTACCGTGGCTAATAAAAGGTAGCGTTGGCGACGGCTATGTCGTCGACGCCAACAACCAAACTATTTGGCGTCATATGAAATATTGGAGTAAAAAAATGTAAAAGTTAATATAATTAATTTTCTTTTTCTTTCAAAATAATTAAAATTTCCTATAAAATTTAGAATTTTATCTCCAAAAACTTTCCATCAATAAATATTTTAAAACTTTGTCCCAGTAATGACAGCCTGTTAAAAATCCATACAAAAAAACCGCTAACCAAATTCATCCCATCGAAGAGACGATGAACACTCTTCCTTGTTTGTCTCCAAGAACCCTCGCCAAAAGTATTGATTACAGACAAATTTACAGTTAGAATCGATTGAAACCGTCCTCTACTCTCCTCCTTGTTGATTCGTCCTCTACTCTTCTCAAAAAAACCCTCGCCCAAAGTATCGTGTACGGAATTATAGTTGGAATCGATTGACATCGTCCTCTACTCACCACCATCTTCTACTCTCCTCTGTGTTGTTTTTATTCTTTGTCGTTGTTAACAAGAAGCCGACAATCACTTCTCTGGAATTCCAGTTTGATGTCCATCTCGTTCTTCCCGGTAAGCTTGCTAAACAACCATTTTTAGGGTACGAGACTGATGGTCGACTTAATCTCCTTTGATGTTCTCTTTAACCACCCTTTTTACTTGTTTTTTATATTACTTGTGTAACACCCGGAAATTTTCTTCCATTAAACTCCGAGTCAAAGGCGATGGTGGAACCATCTCCTACACACTTAAACTTTTCTAAGATTTTCTTTATGTAATTTTTTTTTGAAAAAAAAAATGTAAAAAATAAAAGTTCCTGCATTAGGTGAATTTTCTCTTACCACATAATTATAACATTTTTTTCCTTAGTTAACAAATTGCTATTCTCACCTTTTATTCTAATTTTCTTGCTTTTATCTTAATTTATTAATTAATTTATTTTTATTCCTTCTCAAATTTTGACTCATGCTCTTCCTTCTCTCATTTTACGGGAGAAGAGTTCAACTTCCCTTCGTGGTAAACCTAGCCGCCTCTTACCTGCCTTTTTTCTCAGCCCCGGTCTCCTCCTTCCTCACCTTCTCTCACGCCTCCCATGCAGCCCTTCTATTTCTCCCACCTTCCCTTACCCTCACGCCGGCCCCCTCTCCTCCCTCTCTCGCATACACTGGCAGTCCGGAAAGAGGCGCCAAGGAACCACCACAGCACCAGCCGCCGTCTGCTACATGAGTGCTGCACTGAGTCGCCGCCGAATGTCCTCTCCTTCTTCATCATTGCAGACCGGCCTCCGAGGGCTTCTCCTTCGTCGTTGCTGCAAACCGGCCGCCATGGGACTCTCATTGGTCTTCGCTGCAGACCGGCTGCCACCACCTCGCTGCCATCTACGCTTGGTCCGGCCGCCATCCGAAGTTAAAATCTTAGATGCATTTTTGGCCAATTTTCTGCAGGCGAACAAGATTTTCAGACATTGCCCTGTTCAAGTGCTTCATCTGAGGCCATTTTGTACAACAATCAGATAGGTGGTCAGTATCATCTTCCAAGTTGTTGTAATTTGTATACATAGACGTGTGTTTTATCATCCTATTATAAATTTTCCTAGGTGAAATAGTGATTGAGCTCTCTTTCGTCTAATAATGTACAACCTCTATCCCTTGTGTAACTAGTCTGGAATATGTTTTGTGAAACAGTGATTTCATTTAACTTTTGTGCAGGCGGATCTTGGTGGATGGTACATACATGTTGAGCTCTCTTTCGGTCACGGATTGTGACTTATGCTTCAATTTTAGGTACTTCTCATGACTCTTCTCAAAATTAAGATGCCTCGTGGGTATTCGAAGACGGCTAGCTAACTGCAATTAGCAATATTATTTTGCAGGAATAGTTTTGGTCATCGTTCAATTTACTGAGTAATAGCAAGGAAATTTATATAAATGCTTAGCATTCAACATTGAATGCTTATGTTTTTCAGACATATGTATTTTGATTGAGTACGTATTTATTTCCTTTTCCCACAAGTTTCTAGCATATTAGTTTTTGTTCGATTTAAATACCAATTGTATGCTAATGTCTATCATCATTTAGTTCCTTTTTCAGCATAAGATCCGTTCTTATGCAAGGCTATTCAGCTTTATAATGGGAAAAACTGAAAAAAGATAGGTACACTTTGCTTATAATAATTTATGTTGATTAGCTTCAAGCTATCTTGGAGAAAAAAAAATAATTTGGCAAAAAAAGGGGTTACTAATTGAACTTTTGGGTTGTCACTTATGGGCTTGCTAAATGTGATTAATCTCGGTCACAAGCTTCAATTGGGTATTTTTTAATTCAATTGATTTGGAATTCATAAAATGATGGTATTATGTAAGATGGTTTTTGTACTACTGTTGATGAGTAATGAAATTCTTGTTGTTCAACAGGTCCCAAGTCTGTCATAGTTTGGCTTCTTTCATCTGCAAAGCAATTTACTTTGTCAAATTTGGATTTGAAATTTGAAACAACCAGGTGTAATGTGATTGCAGATCTTTAAGTTCAAAAACTAAATTGGATTTGACTTTCGAACCAACTATAAGCAATTTGATTACAGATCTTTAGGTTCAAAAATTAAAATTGATTGCATACCTCTGATATGTGGTTGAAACTGACCTTATTAATGTTGTACTTATCTTCCAAATTTAACAGGTTCATGGTTACACCGTGGCTATCACTTGACAACCTCCATGGTTGCTCCACCTGCTCCACCTTTGTTGAATCTAACATATGATCTTGCCTTGCTTGGATGGGTTGGATGGATTTCATGTATGTTCATTGGAGTTGTTGTCATCTTCTATTCCTATAACTTTTTTTTCCTTGGTCCTTGAGCATGAAGCTGATAAGGGTCGTCACAATCTTCGCTATAGAGACATGGCTAATGACATTCTTGGTAATTCATACTACTCCTTATACTTCAACAATTTGGTCTTCAATAAAAATGTAATTTTACATGATAATTGTGGATATATTGTTGGACAAATGGGTGTAGTCTAGAGGTATATACTCAAGGGGTTTCTTTGGTGATGTTACTATACAATAGGCGTAAGTTGGGGCAGTACTTTATTGCTCTTGTTCAATTCATAGCTTGTGGAGGCGCCGTGGTTGGATCTATTCTTTTGGGTGGAGAATGCATGAAGGTCCAATCTTCTTTCTCTTTATAGTCACTCATTCACCTACTTCATTGGCACCAGATTTTCAATTTTAATATGAAAAATGAAAACAGCATTGATATATATTAGCAACAAGCAATATACTTATCATAATCACAATACTGAATTCTAATACTTCGACTTAGATTATGTAAATATATATACTCAGTTTCATGCCCAAATGGAGAATGAAACAATAACAATTCATTATGGTTTTTGGATGCTTGGTACCTATATTTGCTCAATTCCCTTCATTTCACTCACTGACATACAAAAACTTAATATCTTTGTTTTTTAGCCAATCGTATAGCTCTTGCATAGTTGCTGCTTCGGTTGTCATAGGTAAGTCATATACACTCAACAACCCATACAATCTCTTAATTCAATTACAATGACAAATTGATCATCCAAACAAAAATGCAACCATTTCTTCATCTCAGACAACTCCTCACAAGGAACAAAAGACTATTCTTTGAGCAAACACACCGAGGATCGCGTTATGGGATTCTTCAGTGCCATTGGACTGGTAACCACCCCGTATGGAAGAATTTGTCCAAGTAGATGATGTTTAGAAAGTGGAAGCGTGTGATTGTAAAATTCATTACCACTTTGTTAAAGATGAAGGACATTTTGGTTTTGTACTTTCAAATTGTGAACTTCTTTACACTTCGAATCATGCTATTTTAATTGTTTTGAATGTTAAATACTCACTTTTGGTTTATGAAAATTGCTGTTGTAGCTTGATGCAATCGTTTAGATGTTTTCAAATAATACAGGTTGTGGTATAGTTTTATAGAATGTGCTAGAGTTTTCCCACCAAATTTACAATTTGTAGGCTACCGTTGTCAAAAATTAATATTTTAAACACATTTTAACAATTTGCGATGACTCTATGCCGTTGCAAAAAATACAAAATTTCCCACCAAATTTACATTTGCGACGGCTATTGTCGATGCAAAATTTAAAATTTCGCACTAATTTTCAAAGCTTGTGACACATAGGACGGCGATGGCTTTAGCCAACGCAAAATAATTGCGACGGTTATAACCGTCGCCAATATCCGACGCAAGATATTAGCGACGGCAATAGGCCGACGCGAAAAATTTCGCGTCGCCTGTTCTGACTACGCCCCGTTTTGCCGTCGTCAAGCCGTCGCCGTTGATTATTGGCGACGGCAATAGCGTTTCTGCCGTCGCCAACATCCGTCGCTAATTGAATTATTTTTTGTAGTTGTGGCACGAACAAAAAAAAGCAAACCCTTGAAAAACCAAACAAATTTTTTTGTAAAATTTTCAACCTCAACTATTTCATAAATCATTATTTGTAAGTAGGGGTGAGCATTCCTTGATACTCTTTCCGATGATTTTTATAAAAGTCCGATCAAATTTCGAGAGTACCCGGATATCGATCTGAGTATTTTGTGACTAGACTACTTGGGCATATCCGATCCGATTTTTTTCTTCTCAAAAATCTCGATCTGTATCCGATCCGAAGATCTTAAAATATTTTCGGATCAGATCACCAATTACCGGATATTTTTAGACTCGATATTCCGGACTGAATCTTCGGATCAGGTGGATCGGAAATTTTTTGCTCAACATGGCACATATAATTGTATGAAATCGGATTGTCCGGTCCGAACGGAACGAATTTGGACCGGACCGGACATGGGAAGTCAAGTATCTATGGTCCGAGGACCGGACTTGTTGACATCGTGTAACGCCCCGTTTATTGGGATCATTTCGATTTTTGTTTTCCTACTTTTATCGATATTTTATTAGATCAAGTATTTTATTTAAAGTTATATTAGGGCGTAAAATACCTTTCCCGAGTGTAATTATATTTTTGATACGTTCACGTAAATCCGTATTTTTTTTATTTTCGGAAAATGTTCGTAAAAGTTTCCCGATCCGAAAGATCCGCTCCGAATGCGTTTGATCGAGTTATTCTTTTTCACTTTTCCCTTTTTCTTTATTTTATTTTTTTTTCCACCCGCCGATGCTAGCTGTGAGGTTGGCTATCTTCTTTCCCGCCTATGCTAGACATCCATTGATCAACTTTCCATCCTTTGACGTCGTGTGAGTATCCTTTCCCGCGATCTAGTAATGTTTAGTATTTTTTTATTTTTTTTTTGAAATGTTACTTGTATTAAGATGATGAGGATTTACAAGAGATAGAAATGTGAAAGGAGCAGTTACATGGCTTCTGATGCATTTTCTCACAGAATAACGAGATTGGAAACTAACTTAGGTGAATATCCAGCATTCGTGCAATAGCTAAGGACCTGCTTGATCGATCTTTCCAATTATAAGAAATGTGGAGCTTGATTGCATTGATGGCATCTCTTGCACAATTAATGGCTCTAGTAAAGACATTGTTGTACACCATGTTGTTTCTGGCCTTCCAAGTGAAGTACACAAAGGTAGTTATAGAGGCATTACGAATGCATTCAAGTAGGTTGTGTCCAGGGTTAAGTCTAGAGCTAAGTCTAGGCCAAATGTTGTTGATGTATGGGGCGGGGTAAGGCACTCTAGTCCATCTAGAGATTATGTCCAGCACAAGCGACAAAGAGCTACATGAGTACCAAAGATGATCATCATCCTCAACCATACTGTTACACAACTTGCAAAGGTCACAACTGATGATGCTCTAACTTTTAATTCTAGCCAGGGTAGGAAGGCGCTTGTGATTTGCAATCCAGGTTATATAACTACACTTAGGGATGTTGTAGTTATGCTAGATGACGCTGTAGATAACAGTATTGAGGAGAGAATGCTGGGGGTGAAGATGGCGTAGGTTGTTTTTTGACAGAAGGCCCCATTGATGTTGGATAGTAGAGAAGTCCGGGTCCTGGATGGTGGGTTGGGAATTTCATCCCTTATTTTGAGAATGCATTTCCAGTAGTAACTGTGATGGGGCTTTGGTTGGCACTCCTAGATGTTTTGATGTTTGAGCACGTGCTTGGTAATCCATGATTTCCACAAGTTATCACTACCTCTATCAATGTCAAAGATGAGTCTACAAATAGATACCTTATTTCTAGCTTTGAGATCAGGGAAGCCAAAGCCACCATCCATCTTTGATGTGTAGACTGTAGACCAAGAAATGAGTGCACGTTTGCTACAGTCCTTTCCAGACCACAAGAAGGATCTAATCAAAGATTGAATCTTGTTTAAGATCATGTCCGGAAGCAGAAACATCGAGCACCAGTATTGATTGATTGGGATGAGAATGGATTTTATTAGTTGGGCCCGTCCTGCATAAGATAAGAGCTTTGCACTCCATGATTGAATTCGCTTGGTAAGCTTGTTTATCGGAGGAAGGTAATCCGATAAGGAGAGTTTGCAGCTACCAACAGGAACCCCAAGAGAGTGGAAGGGCAGAGATCCATGGGCAAACCCGGTGACTTGTGAGGCAAGAGCTTGATTTGTAATGACATACCTCCCATGAAAGTGGCTGACTTAGATAGGTTGATCTGAAGTCCAGAGTATATGCCAAAAGTATCAACAGTGTTCTTGAGAATGTTGATAGATGTAAGATTACCTCTGTAGAATAGCATTAGATCATCTACAAAGGAAAGGTGAGTGATGGGTGGTGATTGAAGTTAGTATTGGTGGTGGTTTGATGTATCATCGGGAAAGGTATTCAATTACTATGGTGAATAGGGGAGAGGATAGTGGATAACCTTGCCTTAGTCCTCTATGACCTTTGAAATGACCTTTTAAGGAACCATTTATGTTGATTGAATAGGTTACTGTTGTGATGCACTCCTTGATCCAGTGTATAAATTGGCCAGGGAAGCCCATCCTAGATATGAAGTGGAGAATGAAATCATGGTTTATTGTGTCGAATGCCTTGGTGATATCAATCTTCATTGCAGCTCTAGGAGAAATATGCTTTTTGTTGTATTTGTTGAGAAGTTCTTGGCATATTAGGACATTGTGTTTGATTGATCTATCCTTAACAAAAAGCACTCTAGTAAGCTTCGATGATGCCAGGCAAGATGGCATTGAGACGAGAGGAGATGATCTTGGCAATGGTTTTGTAGGTAGTGTTGCAGCATGAGATTGGTCTATAATCCGCAGGCGAGGTTGGATTATCAACCTTGGCAATAAGAGAGATGGAAGCGTGATTGACATGTTTGAGTAATCTTCCCTTTGTGAGGAAGTCATAAATATCACCAATAAATTCATCCTTGATAATGCTCCATGGAGCCTTGAAGAACTTAGCACTATATCCATCAGGTCTAGGAGCCTTATTATCCCCAATGCTAAAAAGGGCATCTCTGATCTCCTCATAATTAATCTGCATAGAGAAAAAAGAAACGTAGTGGGGCTGAGGTTTGGTAGGGGAAGGTCTGGGTAGGTGTTGTTGTTTGGTGGAGAGGGATTTTTGAGAATGTTTTAGAAGTGGTTGTTGAAGGTGGTCTCAATAAGATCGGGATTAGATGTGGTGGTGCCATCCAACCTATTGATGGTGGTTATACGGTTAGTACACCTCCTTGGTTTTATACTTCTAAAGAAGAATGATTCTCATTGATCCCCGTTCTTGTTCCAATTTTCTTTAGACAGTTGAGCCAAAGTGGTGTGCAAAGCGTTGAGACTAGCGTTCAATGAAATGGTATCAATTCTCTCCGCTTGCTGCAAGGAAATGTCGTGGAGGTTTCTTTGGAGGTTTCCCTGTCCACATAGCAAGGATCTTCTGTTAGCCTGAATTGAAAGATGGATCTCTTCAAGCTTGAGACTTGGGAATTGTTTTAGTTGGAATTTGAGCATTTTGAGCTTTTTGGTGATCTTCTACATCGGATTGCCTTCAATCTCCATGCCCCAGACATTTGAGACACTTGTGAGGAAGGTTTCACGATGTACCCAGGCGTTGTTAAGTCTAAAAGGGGTTTTGCTCATGAATTCAATCGGATCAATGCATAAAATAGTAGGAGAGTGATCAGATACATCAGGGAGATCAAAGTGTGTAGTGGAAAGAGGGAAGGTTGATTAATTGATTAGGATGCGATCAAGTTTGCACCAGGTACGTGTGCCAATCTTCTTATTGTTCCATGTGAATTTGCATCCGGAATATATGTGATCAGTGATGTTGTTATGCTCAAAGCAGTTGGCCAATTCCGAAGACTGTTGGGAGATGCTTGTTGAGTTATTGGACGATTTTTCATTTGGGGAAAGAGTAACGTGAAGTCACCAAGTAAGCCCTAGGGAGTGGAAGAGTTTAGAAGGCTTAAGGTTGAGATAGTGGTCCATAGGTAAGAACGGTTTTCAGGTGAGTTATGGGCATAAATGAAAGTGAGATCAAGGTGAACGGTCAGATCATTGTGTGATAGAGGTTTGGATATTTTGCAGTGGATAGTTTGATCGGTGATGATAGTTATGGTGATGTGAAGCATGGATGGGTTCCACCAGACCCATATCCTACAATTACGAGATTGGGATGAATTTGAGACTTGACTCCAAGTTAGAAAGAGACTTTTGGCTAGCCGTTTTTCTTTATTGATCTTTAATCTAGTCTCAAGGATGGCCAGAAGATCAATATTCTTTTCCTTCACAAGGTTTTGGATGACTTTCTGCTTGATAGGGTTATTCAAACACCTAATATTCCAAGAGCAAGCTTTGATATTCATTGAGAAGTTGTTGCAATTGGGCTAGGACAACTCTTGTTGACTAGGATGTAGAAAGAGTAGAAATAGTAGGAAGAGTATGGTTTGAGTGCAAGATAGGAAGGGTTGGTTCCACTGAGATGCCTTGGGTAGGAGAGAGATCCGGAGTGGTTGGGAGTAGGGTTGCACAACCATGGGTTGGAGAGGATATAGTAGTGGTAGGAGACGGGAGAGTTGTGATTGTTATTGGAAAATTGGGAGGTTCAGTATGGATGTGATCATCCGAGTGATGGTTGTTGTTGGGATTCTCTTGGGACTCAGCTGGGTTGCACATCCTTGGGTTCGGTTGGGAGGGGTATAAGGAGGGAGTTAAGATTTGGATTTGGTTGGCCGGAGGGACTAGTGGTTTAGAAGAGATTTTTTGTGAATCATCAGAGGTAGGTAGTTGGGGATCTCTATAGGGTTAGGGTTAACCCTAATAGAAGGTTTGTGTTGACGGGTCTGCTTGTGAGCCATGGGTTTAGATCTTGCATTGGGGCCTCGGCAGTTGTGTCCAAAGGTGAGACAAGTAGAGCAGTGGGTAGGGATCCATTCGTAAGTTATCTTTTGATTAAAAGATACACCATCAGGGCCGGTGAGTATCACTTCACGTAAGAGAGGTCGATTTGCATGGATATCAACCAGTATGCGAGCATAACCAAGCCTCTGTTGGTAGGCTGAGCAGGTGTCGGTGAGGATAGGCGAGCCTATAGACGATCCTATCTTTGCAAGCATGTGACAAGACCAAAGACGGTAGTCAAGATCATGGAGCGTAACCCATACTAGAACTGAGCTTAAGCATGAGTAGTCCAATGGGAGGTCTTTAGTCCATCTCTTGAGAATCATGGTAGATGATCCATTCACCATCCAAGGGCTACCGAGCGTGATAGAGTTTAGATCATCTTCATTTGCGAACTGGAATACGAACACTCCCTTATCATTGCGCAAGACTTTGGGTTGAGCTATAGTATTCCAAAGCTCTTTGATAGATCCAACCATTCTTTGAAAACTTATTGGGCTTCCAATGGGAAAGCCAACAAGTGAAAGATGCCATTTTTGGGTTATCTCGGAAATGTCTACCTCAGTGAAATTGATATGTCCAGATTCAAAGCCTGGAGTAAATGACAACGGCACGTGGTTCCAGCACACATTGCTCGAGACGATATCCTTCTAGGATATCAATGAGGCGGCTACTAGCATGCCTTCAGAAACGTGTGGGCTATTCTGGGAAACCGTTAGCTTTGTTAGAGACTGTTGGGGACTAGGATCGATGTTGGGTGGGGAAGTTAAAGTGGTAGTAGACTTGGGGAGTCCGGTATCAGTCTGAATTGCCTCCGGTGGGTTGGTATCGACAGTAGCCATTGGGTTATCAGTCAGGGGGGAGCTATCTTCAGATGGAGGCTTTGTCGTCATCACTTCCGGCAGTGATGGAGGCAGGCCAGACTTTGGAGTGGAGGTTGGTGATGGTAGCGGACGGAAGAGCGAGTTTGTAGTCAAAACCGGTAGAGGTGTGGAGGGTTGTGGTCTGGTACGTAACCTCTGGTTGTTAGAACGGATGAGTTCTTTTGGGACTTGGTCAAATGGGCTCTCAAGTGAGGGTGGAATGGGTTGCAATGGTTGCGGTTTGGATGGAGTGGTGACTTTTTGTTGTAGTTCAGAAAGTTTTATGGAGAGTCTCCTCGAGCGTCTTGAGCCGGCCATGGACGACAAGAGAGGAAGGCAAGGTGTTGGGGGCGTGGCGGGGAGCCACACTGGGGCGGATAGGCCAAGCCACTCTGGTGAGCCGGAGAAAAGAGAGAGTTTAAGCTGGTTTTCCCATACAACTTTGTTACTATGCTAGAGATTGGCTTGGCTACCGAAGAAGTTTCATAGTAATGTTTAGTATTAGTATCATGCTAGGTTGGATAATCTAGCATAATTGAGAGAGAATATCAAGTAGTGGTTGTGGACCTTACGTGAGTACCCCAAATATTTTTTGTACAGGTACAACATATTGTGTAACACCCCGAATTCTCAAAACTCGGGACAATACTAGTTAGGACCTCACAATGGGTCTCGACCTTAGTTTGACAACAATTTTACTAGGATCTTGCAACAAGACACAAATAAGAAAAACCGAAATTCATAAAAATAGTATTTTGAAGAGATGAATGCAACAACGTCTAACAACTCACGGTACTTAAACAACGTAAAAGTCTAACTGTCATAAAATGAAGAAAGGAACAACAAAACAAACACCCAACCCCACTCTAAGGAGTACGGAGACATGGTTGACCACTACTTCCGGATCACTCAGCTGCTGCTCTAACCTGTTGTAAATCTAAACAACACAATAGAACAACTGTTAGCTAGCTATCTAAACGTTAGGTAAATAAGAATAACACACACCCATATCATAGGAAAAGTAAACACTCATCATGCTTTCAAACAATCCATTTATTATCTTTACTTAGGTCATTCACTCTTACTAATGATACTTGTTTTGTGACACGAGGGATTCCCAAACCTTACCTCCGCCCCCGTGTAACCATCAGGAATGGATCCGATGCATCTCACCTTGTACCTGTATGGTCTGGGTATAGAGAACCTCCTAGTCTCGTGTCAGAGTTGGGCAGTGATGTCATGGCTCGTTATACATACCCTTGAGACTTAAATAATAATAACAATCATCCTATCAAGTTATTATTATAAACACACATCACACACACCACTATTGTCATTCAACTAACATCAAGAAACTAGCTAAATAAGTCGTAAGGACTTACCTGAATCGAAATACACTCTCACAAATCTCAACTCGGTTTGCACCCGTGGTAACTCAAATGCCTGTTAAACAAGGCATGTGGATCAAAATCACATCCCATACTCTTAGAAGTTATAAACTTCTAAGAGGTAAAATCTCATGAGGAGAAATTGCGGAAAAGGCTCTCTTAAGGTAAAAGACTATTGAACCCCTAGTCTCGGAAATTCCCAAAAGTCTAACATTAAATTCTACTATTCTCTTTTAGAACCTATTTCCATAATCTGATTCTCAAGAATAGTTTTCTAGCGATTATAAAGTTAACCAAGTTCTATACTTTTAAAAAGGGTTGCTAAGGTCCGACCTTTACACTTAAGCTACTATAGCTAGGGTTAAAAACATAATATTACTCGTCAACGAGAACAACGTCATTCCACTCCCATAACACTCCCGAGTTTAGATAACTTTCTCACAATTATTTTAGGTAGAAACCGAGAACCTATACGAACTTAGCTTATGCCCGCATAAAGAGTCCTTAGGATATTCTAACAAGTAGAACTCGTTATCATAACGATAATATATGCTTATCCATAGAACCTACCACAACTTTCATATCTAGTGCACACTATTCCAGCCATACTAACTAACTATAAACCCTAGTTCTTCTCGGTTACTACTATACTACACGTTCCTACCCGCGTACTCTACACTTATATATATATATATATATATATATATATATACATATACTTATATATATACATCACCTTCGTACTGAAGGGTTCTAGTTAAGGACACCTATTTATATATATATATATATAAATATATATATATATATATATATACTTGTATATATACTACACTTATACGTATATATCTATATACTTACATATATATACTACACTTAGGAAGCTAACTCACCAGTCCAACACCACGTCACGCCCCTGGAGAGAGAAAGCAGCAGCCTGGTTCGGTCGGGACTCCTTCGAATGGCACCCACACGTCCTGGATAGCACCAGCCAACCAAAGGGTCGATAAAAATACCCGATATACGTGAAAGACTTGACGAAGAGGATGTGCACACTTACCTTCTGCTATGACGAGTCAATGATGGTAGCAGGCTGGCGGTACTCCGGATGACGAGAAGAGACCCCTATCAATGCGGTGCTGCCTGATTCGCGAAGGGAAAATACGCCATAGAGGATGTTTGGATGGCTTGCTTGTCCAGGAGTCAATCGACAAGAAGGCGGCGGGAAGGTGAGGGTGTGTTCTAGCTTGCTTGCACAGCAGAGGTTCGTCAATGGGTTACTGCTTCAAGAGAGGGAGGGAGGGAGGAGGACGCCTTCACTTACATGGTAGACAAAGTTGCAGCAGTCCGGCGCAGATGGGTCGTTCGAGAGGGTCGTGGGCGGACGTCTTTGGCTCTGTGTGCGGTGGCCTGTGAACGCAGGGGTTGCAGAGTGCTGTTACGATCGGTCTCACAGGGGGAACAGAAGGACGTATGTGCTGCCGCTTAGATTAGGTTAAAGCTGATTAGGTTAGAAGCTAATTAGGTTTAAGGTAAATGTTGGGCAAGCTGGGTAATCCTAGTGGGCCTACACCGATGGGGCTGCTCATCTAGTTAAAATATGAGCTGATCAATGTGTCGTTACTCGTACGAACTGCTCTTCGATTTTTAAAGAAAACAAAAAGTTATTCGGGTTACGGTTCAATCATTTTATGTGAATTAAGGTCACATAAAATGTTAGAATCTAATAATTTTTTTATTTAATTTAAAAAGAATAAAGGTTGGCAGATCGGAATCTGGTTTGATCGGGTTTTAAACAGAAACTAAAATTTCCGGGTATTACATATTGCCCAATTTTAAATATTCAATTCCTTCAATTCTCTGCTGAATTTGTGGTACAAGTTTGTCTATGAACGGCAAATTCGGTTCCATGGTAGGATTAAGCTCATCCATTTCACACAACAGATTTGAGAATAAGCAACTAATTAAAATTTGAAGTAATTATTTTGAAAATGTTTCACCCCATGCAAATCCTACTTCCAAAAACTTGCCTACCCACAAAAAATTTTTATTAATTTTTTATAATAATAACTTGTATTTATAATTCTATATTTAAAAATATATGTAAGTTATACATTATACAAATTATTTAATAAATATTTTTCAACACATATTACCAATATACTCAAAATATAAATTAGTTCTGATAAAAAGATCGAATGAAGCACCACTATCAAGTTACTTGAGAATGAATCAGAAGATCGAATGAAGTAGAGATCTATTACTAATCATGTCGAATGAAGCACCACTATCAAGTATGACAGTCAATAATAACTAGTAGACGATAGTTGTCTACTTTTTTGTCAAAATATTAACTTTCGGATAATAGATAGGTATATTCCACAAAAGTATAAAGTTTAGGGACACCGTCCACAAAATGGAGTAGACTTGAGCATAATCCGAAAAAGTCTAAAGTATTGGATCACCAAAAGTAATTTCCAAAAAAAAAATCGCAATGTGAAAACATTTTACCATTTATCGTCTAGTTTTTCTTCTTGGAGACTCCAAGTCGAAGCTCGGTGTCCTATACCATCGATGGGAGCCCTTCCTTTAATATTTGGTTCCCATCCAAGAAGCTCGATGTCCTCTAGCTAAACATTATAAGAATAATTTTCTTATTTTTCTGTAACGATCAAATGATAAATGTGAAGACAAATTTCCGTAATTACTCTTAATTGTTCAAGCATAACACGTATTTGTTCAAATATAACACATATTTAGAGTCAAAAGTAGAAAGAATCCACAACCATTGAATATTCGTAATTGTTCAAACATAGCACGTATTTGTTCAATTAAAAAGTGTTCAACACAGATATGTACAAACAACTTGCACAACACCATTGAATTGAGTAGCCAACTAACAAACATGGAATTGACAATTTTCCAATATTCAAATTCATTGGAATTAGTTGTAGGGATTGAGATCAAGCCATCCAAGAATCATTCTTTGCATTTGGGTGAGAAGGCTGTAATGATAACTATTTTTCATTCCGAAAAACTGCCTATTGTTAGAGATAATTAAAAGATGTTTAGACCAGGGTAGTTCGAAGGATGAAGATAGAAATCAAAAGACGGGTTTAGAGGTAGATTTGCCATAGTAGATAGATAGAGTAGGAGAATTTAGATAGATTGAGTGAGGTGGAGGTTAGGGACGCCGCTGAGTGAGGTGGAGGAGTGGATAGCCGGGGATCGCCGTACATTATAGGACGGTGACGTTTTTGGGTTATGATATTATGCTTTTAGTTTATGGATTACGTTTTTTTGTTTACTGACGAAGAAGCAACGTCGACCCTCCTCGACGGAATATCTAGAATGCAACGTCGACACCCTCCCTCCTACGAAGAAGCAAACAACGAAGGATTGGTGCTATCGGGTTTCTCTTCTTTTCATTTTTATTATTTTTTTAATACTACCTAATGGAAAATAATTTTAGACTAACAATTTTACGAGAATGGACACGTAGTGAAGAAAAGGCTAAATCTTAAGGACATTAACCGTAAACTTGGTGGACACGAACAAAAAAAAAAAGCAAACACTTATAAACCAAACAAATTTTTTGTAAAGTTTTCAACTTCAACTATTTCGTAAATCATTATTTCTAAGTAGGGGTGAGCATTCCTTGATACTCTTTCCGATAGCTTTTATAAAAGTCCAATCAAAATTCGAGAGTACCTGGATATCGATCCGAGTATTTTGTTAATAGACTACTTGGGCATGTCCGATCCGATTTTTTTCTTCTCAAAAATCTCGATCTGTATCCGATCCGAAGATCTTAAAATATTTTCGGATCAAATCACCAATTATCGGATATTTTTAGACTCAATATTCCGGACTGAATCTTCGGATCAGGCGGATCGGATATTTTTTGCTCAACATGGCACGTATAATTGTATGAAATTGGACTGCCCGGTCCGAACGGACCGAATTTGGATCGGACCGGACATGGGAAGACAAGTATCTATGGACCGAGGACCGGACTTGTTGCCTTCGTGTAACGCTCCGTTTATTGGGAGCGTTTCAATTTTTATTTTCCTACTTTTATCGATATTTTATTAGATCAAGTATTTTATTTAAAATTATGTTAAGAGGTAAAATACCTTTCCCGAGTGTAATTATATTTTTGATAAAACGTTCACGTACATCCGTGTTTTTTTTATTTTCAGAAAAAGTTCGTAAAAGTTTCCCGATCCAAAAGATCCGTTCCGAATGCGTTTGATCGAGTTATTCTTTTACACTTTTCCTTTTTCTTTATTTTATATATTTTTTCCACCCGCCTATGCTAGCAGTGAGGCTGGCTGTCTTCTTTCCCGCCTATGCTAGACATCCATTGATCGACTTTCCATCCTTTGACGTCGTGTGAGTATCTGTTCCCGCGATTCAAAAGATCCCTTTTTCTTTATTTTATATATTTCTTTAGTATTAGTATCATGATAGGTTGGATAATCTGGCATAATTGAGAGAGAATATCAAGTAGTGGTTCTGGCCCTTACGTGAGTACCCCGAATATTTTTTTGTACGGGTACAACATATTGCCCAATTTTAAACATTCAATTCCTTCAATTCTCTACTGAATTTATGATACAAGTTTGTCTCTGAACGGCCAATTCGATTCCATGGTAGGACTAAGCTCATCCATTTCACACAACAGATTTGAGAATAAGCAACTAATTAAAATTTGAAGTAATTATTTTGAAAATGTTTCACCCCATGCAAATCCTAATTCCAAAAACTTGCCTACCCACAATTATTTTTATTTTTTTATAATAATAACTTGTATTTATAATTCTATATTTAAAAATATATGTAAGTTATACACTATACAAAGTATTTAATAAATATTGTTCAACACATATTACCAATATACTCAAAATATAAACTAGTTCTAATAAAAAGATATAATGAAGCACCACTATCAAGTTACTTGAGAATGAATCAGAAGATCGAATGAAGTAGAGATTTATTACCAATCATGTCGAATGAAGCACCACTATCAAGAATGACAGTCAATAATAACTAGTATACGATAGTTGTCTACTTTTTTTTTGTCAAAATATTAACTTACGGATGATAGATGGGTATATTCCAAAAAAGTATAAAGTTTAGGGACACCATCCACAAAATGGAGTACACTTGAGTATAATCCGAAAAAGTCTAAAGTACTGGATCACCATAAGTAATTTCCAAAAAAAATCGCAATGTGAAAACATTTCACCATTTATCGTCTAGTTTTTCTTCTTGGAGACTCCAAGTCGAAGCTCGGTGTCCTCTACCATATGTGGGAGCCCTTCCTTTAATATTTGGTTCCCATCCAAGAAGCTCGATGTCCTCTAGCTAAACATTATAAGAATAATTTTCTTATTTTTCTGTAACGATCAAATGATAAATGTGAAGACAAATTTCCGTAATTACTCTTAATTGTTCAAGCATAACACGTATTTGTTCAAATATAACACATATTTAGAGTCAAAAGTAGAAAGAATCCACAAACATTGAATATTCGTAATTGTTCAAACATAGCACGTATTTGTTCAAATAAAAATGTGTTCAACACAGAGAGGTACAAACAACTTACACAACCATTGAATTGAGTAGCCAACTAACCAACATGGAGTTGACAGTTTTCCAATATTTAAATTCGTTGGAATTAGTTGTAGGGATTGAGATCGAGCCATCCAAGAATCCTTCTTTGCATTTGGGTGAGAAGGCTATAGTGATAGCTATTTTTCATTCCGAAAAACTGCCAATTGTTAGAGATAATTAAAAGATGTTTAGACCATGGTGGTCAGAAGGATGAAGATTAAAATCAAAAGATGGGTTTAGAGGTAGATTTGCCATAGTAGATAGATAGAGTAGGAGAATTTAGATAGATTGAGTGAGGTGGAGGTTAGGGACGCCGCTGAGTGAGGTGGAGGAGTGGATAGCCGGGGGTCGCCGTACATTATAGGACGGGGACGTTTTTGGGTTATGACATTATGCTTTTAGATTATGGATTACGTTTTTTGTTTACTGACGAAGAAGCAACGTCGACCCTCCTCGAAGGAATATCTAGAATGCAACGTCGACACCCTCCCTCCTACGAAGAAGCAAACAACGAAGGATTGGTGCTATCGGGTTTCTCCTCTTTTCATTTTCATTATTTTTTTAAATACTACCTAATGGAAAATAATTTTAGACTAACAGTTTTACGATAATGGACACGTAGCGAAGAAAAGGCTAAATCTTAAGGACATTAACCATAAACTTGGTGGACACGAACAAAAAAAAACAAACCCTTGAAAAACCAAACAAATTTTTTGTAAAATTTTCAACCTCAACTATTTCATAAATAATTATTTGTAAGTAGGGTTGAGCATTCCCAGATACTCTTTCCGATAGCTTTTATAAAAGTCCAATCAAAATTCGAGAGTACCCGGATATCGATCCGAGTATTTTGTTACTAGACTACTTGGGCATATCCGATCCGATTTTTTTCTTCTCAAAAATCTCGATCTGTATCCGATCCGAAGATCTTAAAATATTTTCGGATCAAATCACCAATTACAGGATATTTTTAGACTCCATATTCCGGACTAAATCTTCGGATCAGGCGGATCGGATATTTTTTGCTCAACATGGCACATATAATTGTATGAAATCGGACTGCCCGGCCCAAACGGACCGAATTTGGACTGGAACGGACATGGGAAGAAAAGTATCTATGGACCGAGGACCGGACTTGTTGACTTCGTTTAACGCCCCGTTTATTGGGAGCGTTTCGATTTTTATTTTCCTTCTTTTATCGATATTTTATTAGATCAAGTATTTTTTTTAAAAACTATATTAAGGAGTAAAATACATTTCCCAAGTGTAATTATATTTTTGATACGTTCACGTACATCCATGTTTTTTTATTTTCGGTAAAAGTTTGTAAAATTTTCCCTATCCAAAATATCCGTTCCGAATGCGTTTAATCGAGTTATTCTTTTATATCCTTCCCTTTTTCTTTATTTTATTTATTTTTTCCACTTGTCTATGCTAGTAGTGAGGCTGGCTGTCTTCTTTCCCGCCCAGCTAGCCCAGTAGCCTTGCAACCTTCCCTCTTTGTGGCTACTCAGCCCCGCCCCCTCGACTCCCCCTACGCCATCTCAACTCTACCCTGATGCACAACACTTCCATGCACCCTCATTTCTCACCCCCATCTCCCTCCTCTCAATCTCTAACTCCCCTATGTTCCTCCATCTCTACAAAACATCAACACATGCCACCTTTTACTGCTACAAAATTACCATGAAACCGCCGTCTCGCCGTCGCCTAGAGCTGCAACCGCCGGACTGGAGCCCCACCTCGCCTCGACCCACCGACGCCAGTGAAGGGGCCATTGCAGCCACCTCTTTCACGCACCGCCTATGCTCCCCTGTCCTCCACCGGTAAAGCTTCGCACCCCCACCCGTCTCCTCTGTTGAACTCTACAATTGAAGAAACCCCAACCCCGCCGGGCAAAGCCTGCCACCGGGAGGAGATGTTGCGCCACCGCCTCGCCGCTACCGCGCCGCCGCCTCCCCATCTCCTTAGGCGCCTGTACGGCAGTTGAAGAAACCCCTTTTTAATTATTACAATCGGGGCCCTCAGTTTTTGGTTAATTATAAATGTGACCCACTGTTGCGTATTTACAGTTTTTACCCACATTTTTGGAAGTTGCATTTATACCCCTGCTGGATCTATTTACTAATTTGGCCCGGATTTTTATTTACAAAGAATGACTCATATTTATAGAATTGTATATATTTGCCCGGAAAATGTGATAGCTGTTTTTAACCTTGGTTTTAATTATGGGGATATTCCTATATTTGTATATACTATATATTATGCCTTTGTTGGATTAAATTCGGTTATGGCTCAAAGATGTAATCCCGGGTTTTTAACGTTGACTTTTGAAAAAGAGTTTTTCCTTAGAGTTATATATATTATATATTTCGTTCAAATTTATCATATGAGCTAAATTTGCTTAATTTTGGTGTTAGGTTCGGAAGCGTCCCGATAAAGGCCTAACGAGTCCAAAGTAGACATCCATTGATCGACTTTTCATCCTTTGACGTCGTGTGAGTATCCTTTCCCGCGATCTAGTAATGTTTAGTATTAGTATCATGCTAGGCTGGATAATCTAGCATAATTGAGAGAGAACACCAAGTAGTGATTGTGGACCTTACGTGAGTTTTGTGGATTGTGAAATGTTGTAAGGTTGTTTATGGATTTAAGTGTATGTTGAGCTTGTGAGAATTTAGGGGTTGAGGTTGTATTATTGTTGAGGTTCTGGACTAGAACTAGAGTATCCTAGCTTGTGTTGTGATGGTTATGACCTTGTGAGATCGTGAGGACTAGAGTTTTTTATCCTAGCATGTTAAGGTTTGTGATCTTGCGAGATCATTGGGACTAGAAGTATAAGTGTAATATCCGGATTTTTTTATTCCGTTTATTTCCGTAACAAACCGGATTTCGATCAGCTGACCCATATCCGTCTACTTAGTTAGACACATTATTTCAAAATTTTATCATTTTATGTATCTTCCCTTCACATAAAATGATAGGATCCTTATAAAAAATCATAAACTATAAGATGACCATGACAAATCTGTGACGAAGCTGTGACAAGGCCCAGACAAGTCTGTGACAAGGCCAGACAAATTTGTGACGAAGCTGTGACAAGGCCCAGACAAGGCTGTGACGAATCTGTGACAAGGCCCAAACAAGCTGTTAACAGCCTATTTCCTACCTTCTGTTGCCCAACTCGTGCTCAGCCTTGTTTCAGCCAAGATCTGCGTCGGCCCAGAAGCTTGCCAGCAACTTGCCCAGCAGCAGCTTGCCCAGCAGTGTGCTCAGCAGCTTCAGCCCAGAATGCCCAGCCTGCTAGCCCGCGCGTCCAGCCCAGCAGGAGAGGAGGGAAGTTGTCCGTCGCTGCTACAGCCCATGAAGATCCACGCTGCTGAAGAGCGTTACACAGAAGGTAACTGTCCGGATCAGCGCCTACCCTCATACCGACCAGCCCAGCAGGAGAGGAGAGGAGGGAAGTTCTCCTTCCTTGTGCGCTGCGAGTGCTATTTCCATCCAGGTTCACAAGCATATCTTCTTCCTTCCTTCGTTCTACCAATCGTCAACGCCTACCCTCATACCGATCAGCGTCCCTTCACCAGAACGAGCCGGATGTTGTCTTTGCTTCCCCTACAAGTGGTCCGGAGTTGGACTTCTATACTCAGCAGAAGCCGGCATAGGTAAGCCTCGTCTCCCTCTCTTCCGCTCATTTGCTTTCCACCCGCTTATCAACTACACGAATGAACAACACATATCGAGCGGACGTTCTTCAGACAGCAACTCATCCCTATACCGCCTGGTGTCGACAGCCTGGAGAGACAGTGAACGTGGTAAGTCCTTTCGCCCTCCTGTTGTGGCCTTCAGAAGCAATTTATACCCTACGGTTTCATCTTCTGTTTCCTCTTCTGAACCATAGTTTAATTAAGTAGGGCTTCTCCTCTTTGCAACTATATACGAGCCATTCCCTTCCGAGATCAGTTGAAAAATCCTAACCAATAGCTGCTGGAAGAGGTGAGTTCTCCTGTCTACAGCCTTTTTATTTTGTTTCGTCTTCTAAAGGATGTAGTGTAGTTGTATGTGTTGATTTCCGTAAGAGAGTTTTCCGATCTAGTAAGCTGGGGTGAGGGCTGATAGTTGTGGGTGTCCCTTGAGGGTCAAACTGGTGATCATAGGAGGACTTTAAGGGTAGAGACAAGTGCTGCTGCTGTATACTTTCATTTCCTTCAGTTTTGAAGTGAGAAACTGCCTATCTTGTAGATCAATGTTAGAGAGTTCGGTTGATGATCCACCGTTGAAATTTTAATAGGTAATAGGTGGGTGTTTGTAGTTTACTATATTAAAATTTGAGAAGAAATTAACGGTCGGATTAGAAGTTATAAGCTTCCAAAGTGGGGTAGTTAAGCAGTTTTGTAAACATTGGAATTTTGGTTAAGTATAGAAAATGTAAGTGTTGTAGCCAACTTTGAGAATTTTTATAAAAATGATGGATGAACAGTTTTGAGAAATTCTTGCTCCTAAGGGTAGATGGAACACCATAGATGATCTAGAGAATTATTTCGGAATTTTTATAAGCTTCTACGAATTTTATATTTGAAACCGAAGATGGACCTTTACGATCTTTCGGAAAATAGGAAAATAGGAAAAGTGCCAGTTTGTAACCAAACTAAACTTTAGGAGTTAGAATATGACTTTATAGTCTCAAATAAGAGTTTAGACATGAATTTCGGAAATTTTGGAAGTTTCGGGACCAAGGGTAAAATAGTCATTTTACCATAAATTGGTACTGTAATCAGTTCTGTCCTATTATGATCTTCTATCTTAGAATTCTTAGTCTTCTAACTACTTGGGGGTGTACTAATGCACTTATTTCCTTTGACAGGCAACTGAGTTGCTACAGTTATAGAGCGAGTTTGGTTACAAAGAATCGAGATTCATAACAGGTAAGTCCTTTGGGCTTACTTAGCTGACTTCTGAATATGAGCATGAATGATGATACTGGTGTGTGATTGAGATGTTTAGAGTTATAGGTTGTGATAGTTATTTACCGACCTATACTTGACCTAAGAGTAACGGGCGGTGGCTTTTTGCTCAGTTAGCTTGAGGGCGCTGAGGGTTTCTTTAGGGACTAGTCCACACTCGGTTTGCAGTGATGCTACCGGCGGAGGTCAGCTAGACCTACACCCAGTTGGATAAGGAACGGAGGCGGGAACTGTTAAGAGTTCTCGTGCCACAACTATAAAATTGAATAAGATGAATCACCTAAATAATAGATAATAAACGGGTGTGTGCCAGCATGATGTTTGTTTATGTTATTCTGCGTGTGTTTGTGATGTTATTATTCTACTTATATTTGGATAGTTAGCTAACAGTTGTTATGTTGTGTAGACGTACCACACGTTAGAGCAGATGTCGAGTGATCCGGATGGTAGTGGTCAGCCGGGGTGTCGTACTTTTTAGGGCATGTTGCAGTTTCTATGTTTATGAGATTTCCGGTTGGACCTTGGTTCCTTTTTGTTTCGTTATGGTTATCTTATGTTTTCCGGCTGTTAGTTGTTCTGGTCACATTCATACATTGTTGAGACTTAATTTATGATTTTCGGTTTTTCCTTATCTGTGCCTTGTTGTAAGATCTTGTTAAGTTGTTGTCAAACTAAGGTCGGGACCCACTATGAGGTCCTAACCAGTAACTCCCCGAGTTGTAAAATTTGGGGTGTTACACTAAGGACTTCTAGCATGTGAGAGAGATGTTGAATGTGTTCCTTGTTTTGACCAGGTGTTGAGTGTCTTACTACGGGAAGTTGAGAGCGGTGGTTAGCGGGATTATCTTTGGGACTAGGTAAGTCTCCGGGCATACTTAGCTCGTATTCTGATGACATGAATTATGACCTATTTTTAGGCATGTATTTATATAGATTTTCCCTTTATTTTGCATGCATAGACATACATTAATGGCATTTATGGTTATTCACCTACTTTGCAAGAATAGAGGTCTACACAGAGTTTTATTGCATTTGTAGGTAATTTGGCGAATTATGGAGCAAAAATGACACATTTAAAGATTAAGCCTTGAAGCGGGACAAAAAGGAGCATAAAAGGAAGTTCAGACGCGCCAAAGTATTTTCTGATACCACCTGACGTGCCAAAGTATTCTCTGATACTTGCTGACGCAGCCCAGAGTATTTTCTGATACCAGCGGCTCGACTTTTTTTCAGCCCAAATATTTAGGGTTTCATCGTTAAACCCTAGATTTATCCCTACAAATATTCGATAGCATTCAACATTGAAGAGCGGACGGTGACAGCCCCAGGATTTGGATCCCCAAAGAGAAGGAGGCTTGAAGATTTTATTGCGTACAGGGAAGATTTAGGGAAGGACGCACTTTCCTATTTTTGGAGTTGGAAGATCTAAGGGTTTACATTTGAAGGCGGATTGACATCCCGTTCTTCATTGTCCCTAAAAATTTTGTGAGGTTTTTCTGTTCCTTTGATTCTACATCCATTGAACGCGGTTTGCGATTATTGTGTTTGATTGACATTTGTTTTGAGTTTATTATTGAGATTTTAAGGTTTTACCTTTTATCCCTTTCATATTTGATTATTGATATCATAATGATGATTATTGGCTAAAACCCTTAAGCAATTCTAAGGTGAAGGGTTGATAGTTGTGGCTTAGATGATGATAGATCGATCGTAAATTGATTGGACCCTGAGAGTTAGAGAGATTCGCCGACGAACCAAAATTACGGCCTGTTCTTGAGCTTCCACGGCCGTGGAACTCAAGATCTGCCCGTAATTTACACCAGTTTACGAACTTTGCTTTTACTTTAATCCAAGGTAAAAGATTTGCTTTAACTTAGTCTTGACTTGCCTTTTCTAGGTAGTAGTGAAGCCTCAACAGCCTCTACTTCGATTTCAAGCGTCACAACCTTAATCGGTTTAGTTAGTCTTGATCCTTGGTTTACAAGTTTGGGTATTTGATATTAATTCTTGTCTTTAGATCCTTTCTATACTGAAGCCTCAACAACCTTTATAGAGAGTATTTCTAGATAAGTCATATAAAGTCTTGGAACTTCACATGTACATTGCTTTACCTTAGTATATCTTTGCAACTCTTAACTCTGTCCTTAGTTCTTTAGTATATCTTGAATCGATTGCCACAATCAGATACCTAGATCTTTAGGGTTGTTGTTTTCCCAATATATTTGCAAAGCTTTACCCTTTTACTTGCTTGACAACTTTACAACTGAATTTGTTCCCCCCAAATCCCTGTGTTCGATACTCTGGAATTCTTGCTTAACTACGTCGATCCGTACACTGCAGGTTCGCTTGCTTGATTCTAGTTTTATAAATTTAAAACTTATTTGCACGCACGCTAAGTGGCGAACATATTCCTTGTATTAGCATCTATGTGTGTTTGGTGGTGTGTGTTTATTATTTACGTTATATCAATTAAACCGGAAATAGGACGACCGACCTTTATATTATTTGGCCCAAGTGTATGATAACGGGCGGTGACATCACTGTCTAGCTCTTGCGTAGAGCTAGGAGGTTCTTGGCGACTAGCCCATGTTGTTAGACGGTCGGATGCATCCGTACCGTTCAATGCGGTAAGTGGGGACCGAGGTGAGTTTCGGGAGATTCTCGTGTCCGAAAAGAAGTTGAATTAGAACGGGATATGACTTTATAATAAAAAAGATAATAAATCCGACTTGTGTGATTTGGTGTATATTGTGTGTTATGTTGATTTACTTGTGTTTGTGTCTTTCACATTGATTATAATGCTTCGAATATGAGCTAACGGTTTTATACCGATTGTTTTAGATTGCCTTGCAGGTTAGGAATGCAGCCGAGAGATCCGGAAGAGTGGGCAGCCGGGGTCCATACATTTTGGGAACGGTTTTTGGTTGGAGTTGAGTCGTGCTTTGTCCTTCGGTTGTTGTGTGTTGTATGCCGCGTGTATGGCGTTTATTTTTGGATTGTATCTCGGCTGAGGTCTTTTTTTATATTCTTTCTTGTTTCATATCATGTGCATAGAGAAATGAATTTCGGTTTTGCCTTTATTTGTGCCATGTTGGAAAGGTCCAGGTGAAATTGTTGTCAAGTTAAGAGTCGGAATCCATTGTGAGTTCTCGCCCGTAGCATCCCGAGTTCAATGGATTCGGGGTGTTACACTTCGGTCCGGGTTGGTCTGGTCCAAAAAGCCGGACCGAACCGAGAAATGAATAGTCCTAACACTGACAGATAGAAAAATGGATGCTAATATAAACGGGACAGAGAATTTACGCTCCGAGAGAGAGCTTTGGATGTAAATAAGCTCCAAAAGCTAATTAGTTGAAAGTCCAATCTAATTTGTTAAAACTCCAATGTAAAAAGTTTTAAGAAATTTATTTCATATAAACCCAAGTTTTACTTCAAGATTTGGTTTGAACTCAATTTGTATGTCATTTAATTAGCATTTTAGTTATTGTTATAATCTCTGTAAAATCTAAAAAATCTTTAATTAATCTTTCAATTGAATCTTTCGATGAAATTACGGTCAAATTAAATTACTTTGAACTTTTATTATTTAATCCGACGAGAGAGCTTTCGATGGAATTACACTTATTTCGTTGTATTTTCCACCTACCTTAATTGTTGTCACTATATTTATCATATCCTTGGTGTAATTCTAATTCGTTTTTTAGGGTTGTGTTGTGGTAGGTGGGACAGGAATGTAAAGTTGATAAAGCCGTAAAATAATGCAAGATCTTAAGAGACCTAATAAAAAAGAAATGAACTCAAAAACGGTTCTTTTGAACTCAAACATGGTTGGTGGAAATGAACGAGAAATAAGATAATATGAGACCGTTAAAGAGAGGTTGTAATGTGAAGTTAATGAAAGAATTGGGTGAAGTAAGCTCTTTTTTATAAGCTTTTGTTTTGTATACCCCTCTGTTTTTACCACTTTCATTAATGTTAGGTAAAAGTAATTAATCCGTTTTTAATCCTTTCTATTAAAAAATCATACATATATGAAGAGAATATATGGAGAGAGTGCAAATTAGTGTTTTCAAGATATTTTGTTGCCATTTTTATTCGTAACTGGTTTCTGGTATGATTTTTTGGTAATCTATTTTTGGTATGAGTGTCTGATATGGTTTTGGCATGAGTTTCTGATGTGGTTTCTAGGTGATTTTCTCGTATGGTTTCTGGTATTAGTTTTTGTTAGGGTTTCTATTATGGTTTCTAGTATAAATTTCTGGTATGCTTTCTCGTATGATTTATGATAGATATAGTTTCTAGCATGAGTTTTTAGTATGAGTTTCTGTATAGTTTTTGGTTGAATTTCTAATATAGTTTATGTTTGAGTTTCTAATATAAGTCACCGATATAGATATCGATATCCTTCTTCCCTGCATATGTAAATCGAAGAGATTGCATGACGGAAATCAATCTAACATTGAAACGATAGGTAGATAATGGAGTTTCTAAGAGTAATTAGTATTCCATTATTAGTTTTGTTTCTTGTTTAGTTCTATGGCGTTGTTGCAGCAAAAAAGTCTGATTTTTTAACTTTGCTATATGTATTATTTTTTCATTTGATTTGAAAGCAAAGAAGAAGTTTGGTGTATTGACTTGAAAAGATGCAGTCATTTATAATGTACATGGGAGCACATTTTCATGGCCCGAATGCCAATGAAGAGAAGTTTGAGCAGACGACTGATTCACATCATCAGTGTACGACTTGAAACGATGTAGTCAAACCAATAAATGTATTTATGTTTACCGAAACTAGGACGACCCTTATATATTGATATTTGGCTCAAGTGTATGATAACGGGTGGTGACAACACTACCTAGCTCTTGCGAGAGGTAGGAGGTTCTTTGCGACTAACCCATGCAGGTAGACGGTCGGATGCATCAGTACCATTCCTTGTTGGTAAGTAGGGACAGAGGCGAGTCTCGGGGATTCTCGCGTCACAAACCTAAGTTGAAGTAGTAATGGAATGACGTAAATGAAAAGATAATAAACCGGCTTGTGTGTGTTGGAGCATGATGTGTGTTTATGTTGACTTATGTGTGTATGTGTCATTAGCATGATTATAATGCTTTGGAATGTTAGCTAATGGTTTGATACCGATGTTGTAGTTGCCTTGTAGGTTAGGGATGCGGCCGAGTGATCCGAAAGAGTGGGCAACCGGGGTTCCGTACATTTTAGGATGGGTTTGGGTTCGAGTCTTGTATATTGTATGTTGTGTATATGATGTTGGTATTTGGAGTTGAGAACTCGGCTGGAGTCTATCGTTTGCTTGTTTCGGGAATCTTAACATTGGATTAAATGGATTTCGGTTTTGCCTTTATTTGTGTCTTGTTGTAAGATCCGGTGAGATTGTTGTCACGCTAAGGGTCGGGACCCATTGTGAGGTCCCCGCCCGTAGCGTCCCGAATCCCTTGGAGTCGGGGTGTTACACGATCTGAGTATTTTATAACTAGACTACTCGGGTATATCCGATCCAACCTTTTCTTCTCAAAAACCTTGATTCGTCTCCGATTGATTATTTTTTAAATATCTTCGGATAAGATCACCAATTACCGGATATTTTCAGATTCATATTTTCCGTATTGAATCTTCGGAACAAGTGGATCGGATATTTTTTGCTCAACATGACACATATAGTTAACTGAAATGGGACTGTCCGATCCGGATCAGACCGAATTTGGGCCGGACGACACATAAAAAGACCGGTATCTATGCACCGAGGATCTGACTTGTTGACTTCGGTCTAGACCTATTTTAAGAAATAAACATTTAAAAGACAACGAAAAATCCTAACAGTAAACCTAATTCAATTCTTCGCATCTTTATCTTTCAAAATACATATTCATTAATAATTATTAACAATTTAAGAGAGAAATAATAATTAACAATTTAAGACATTTATGATGACATAGCATGATTTTTTGTCCATAGGACAATACCTATTTTAAGAGATAAATATTTAAAAGAGAAATAAAAATTCCAGTAGTAAAATACATATTAAATTATAATTATTAAGAATTGATTAGAACTGATCGGTTCCTATTTTAGTTGGAAATGGCCCCTTTGAGCCCAAATCTAATCTTGGTGGATTGTTGTAACACCCCGAATTCTCAGAACTCGGGACATTACTAGTTAGGACCTCACAATGGGTCCCGACCTCAGTTTGACAACAATATTACTAGGATCTTGCAACAAGACACAAATAAGAAAAAAAAAACCGAAAGTCATAAAAATGTAATTTTTTTATAAGAATGAATGCAACAACGTCTAACAGCCTAATGTACTTAAACAACGGAAAAGTTTATCTATCTTCAATAAGAAGAAAGAAACAACAAGATAACAAACAACCCCACTCTAAGGAGTACGGAGACCCGGCTGACCACTACTTCCGGATCACTCAGTTGCTGTTCTAACCTGTGGTGAATCTAAAAACACAACAGAACAACTGTTAGCTAGTTATCTAAACATTAGGAGAATAATAATAGCACATACACACATAAAATAATAAACACTCATCATGCTTTCAAACAATCCATTTATTATCTTCATTTAAGTCATTCACTCTAATGATACTTATTTTGTGACACGAGGGATTCCCAAACCTCGCCTCCGCCCCCGTGTACCCATCAGGAGTGGATCCGATGCATCTCACCGTGTACCTGTATGGTCTGGGTATAGAGAACCTCCCAGTCTCCTGACAGAGCTGGGCAGTGATGTCACGGCCCGTTATACATACACTTGGGCCTTAAAACATAATAACCACGGTCGTCCTAACAAGTTGTTATTTATTATAACACACATTGCACACACAACCATTATCACCCAACTAATATCCAAAAACCAGCTAAGTAAGTCGCAAGGACTTACATGATCATAATCGCTTTCTCAAATCTCAACTCGGTCCGAACCCGTGGTAACTCAAACGCCTGTCAAATAAGGCATGTGGATCAAAATCACATCCAGATGTTCAACCTCTTGCGAAGGAATTACGGAAAAAGCTCTCTTGTGGTAAAAGACCATTTTACCCTTAGTGCCTAAAATTCTCAAAGTCTATCATTAAAATATAACATTCATTTTTAGGACTTGTTTTCAAAATTTGGTTCTCATGGATAGCTTATTTAGAGGTTATAAGATCAATTTCAAACACTCGTCAAAGAGAACTACATTATCCTTTCTCCGGTTATTCCACTTTAATACTTATGTGTATGTACGTATATTATACATTACTCTTACTCAGCTATGTATATATACTTATGCATATATATACATTCTACCTATTAATATATATGCATTTATATATATCTTACACTTACATATATATTTATATATACCATACTTATATCTTATATCCGTACATGTATATACTTATATACATTTATACCCTTATACGTGTGTGTATATATATATATATATATATATATATATATATACTTATATGTTCAGCACTCTTATCCCCATGTGAAATTTATATCAACAATTACGCACACTGCTGCAAATGTATTTATATATATACAGTTTCCACCCTATTCTACATTTGTATCTAATTACATTCATATCTACAGCTATTGGCACTTCTTATTTTTTATATGAAATCCGAAGTCTGTAGAATAGAGGAACACAACATATCGAGATGTCGAGGCTGAGGACTCACCGGCGTGACTCAACTGACTGGGCTGCAAGGTTCGGGTCCCTGCGTTGCGCTGCGCTGGGTACTGATATAGAACTAAAAGTGGTTCAGTTTGGGTTCAGCAAAGACTCTAGATTTTTCAATTTGCAGTTACAAAATCTGACTTACTCCGTGTGACGTAGTCGAGGCAAGATCTGCTCCTGGTGGTGTAGCGACGATCGGGACAAGCTGGTCCTTGGTACACATTTACTGGGGAGACTCTTTTGTTGCTGCCCATCGAACCACTCAGACTAAGGTGAAGATGTGAGAAGGGAGAGGGATGAGCAGGTTCACAGGAATGCAGATTGAAGGTATTGCAGTTCTGTTTTGTGCAGGTCGTTGAAGAGCAGCAGTAGTTCCGGCCTGTGCAGAGATTGGCTCGACGGCTGCGTCCGAGGTACGTCCCTATTGTAACCTCTACAGCGGCGGCGGCAAGGGTCCATGTTGCTCAACTTCAGCGGCGGCGGAGACGACTTCGGTGGTGTCTTGCGAGGCCGGTTCTTACGCTGCGCGGCAGAAGAGTTATCAACGGTTCGATGGTTCAGGAAGGAGAAGGGGTGGTGTCTTGCGAGGCCGGTTCTTACGCTGCGCGGCAGAAGAGTTATCAACGGTTCGATGGTTCAGGAAGGAGAAGGGTAGACCGTACTCACCTGCTCGACAAGGATGTGCACGGTCCGGCGCCAGGGAAGGTGGTTGCTATTGTTGGTCGACGGAATCGGCGGAAGAAAACCTGGTTGCTGCGGGGTTGTTGCCGGCTCGCGGTTCGGATCTGTTGCTGAGGGTTGAAGCGGCAGACTTCTCAGGAGGGCAAGGTAGCGTAGTGATTAGATTAGGTTAAACCTTCTTTTTTTTTTTTTTTTTTTTTTTT
>BSUD01000241.1:1095986-1111310 GCA_033239045.1 Fagopyrum esculentum
TTTTTTAGGGAGTTAATTAGGATTAGGTTAATTTAGGTTTAAGCTTACAACAATGGGCTGGCTGAAAGAATTATTGGGCCGGTATCAACTGGGCCAGGTTTGGGCTGCTCCTCAAATGAAACAAATGGGTTGAAAGGATACTCGTTGTTCGCCCGGAAACGTTAAACGTACGGAAATAAATTACGGAATTATTTTACAGACTTATATAAGTGATGATTTTATGTGAGTCAAGGTCATATAAAATGATATAATTTAATATTGTTTTTATTTTATTTAAAGAATTAAGGATGGCGGATCGGAACCCGGTTTGATTGGGCATTAAACGGAAATTAAATTTTCCGGGTATTACAATTGCTCTCTCAAGTCTCAACCCGTAATCTCCATATTATACTTGAGGAATAAGTATTGGATTTTGGATAGAGTAATTAAGGATATTTATCTTTGATGAGTATGAAAAGATCAAAAAAAGTTATCTTATAATAATATTTATTTAGCTGGAGAACATTAACTATAAATTGTCCCTGCAAAGAAGGTAAACCCTCATCAAATCCAATCTGCATTCTTTGGGCGTATTTTGATTTTTCATCAAAAAAAAATGGAGGAATTGAGGCTTATCGACTTCATTGAGGTTAAACCCTCGGGTGATTTCATTAAGAGAGAAGCATGTAAACGGAAAGCACAGTCTCGGAGTTTGAAGCTCTTTGGAGCAGTGATTAAACTCGACGAGGAACCGTCTTTGAAGCGAGCGAGGATGCCGGAGGCTTTCGGTGATCTTCCATCGATGTACAGAGATTTCTTGCAGGCCAAGGGAGCGAGCGATGTGAAGTTGATAATGGAGCGGAGACTGACCGCCACTGATATGAACCCCAACCAGAACCGGCTTTCGATGCCGAGTAAGAAGGTCAAGGACAGGTTCTTGACTGAAGAAGAGGAGACGTTGATCGGAGAGAGTAGAGCAGCAGGGAGGAGCAAGGTGATGAAGAAGCTTGAGGTGACGGTGATTGATCCTTCCCTGCAGATGCGTTCCATGAAATTCACTCGTTGGAATGGGCAGAAGATGAACGGCTGGTGGTATGCTCTTATTCATGACTGGAATAAGCTCGCCCGCGACAATGGCTTCGCAGTAGACGATCCTATTCAAGTCTGGTCATTCCGTATCTACGGTGCTCTCGGTTTCATCATTCACAGGGTTCAACAATACATTCTGTTTCTGTAATTGAATGCCAATATGGTTACTATTTCTAAGACATGATATTTACACGAGTACCCCAAATATTTTTTGTACGAGTACAACATATTACCAAATTATATTGCCCAATTTTAAATATTTAATGGCTATTGATATGATTGTTCCTTCAATTCTCTCCTGAATTTGTGATACAAGTTTGTCCGTCTCTAAACGGTCAATTCGGTTCCATGACAGGATTAAGCTCATCCATTTCACACAACAAATTTGAGAATAAGCAACTAATTAAAATTTGAAGTAATTATTACGAAAATGTTTCGTCACTAGGCTCTGTTGAACTCATCTCAACGTGAAACTCTAATCCAACACCCCATGCAAATCCTGCTTCCACCCACAATTATTTATATTTATTTTTTATAATAATAACTTGTATTTATAATTCTATATTGAAAAATATATGTAAGTTATACATTATACAAATTATTTAATAAATGTTGTTCAACACATATTACCAATATACTCAAATTATAAACTAGTTCTAATAAAAAGATCAAATGAAGCACCACCATCAAGTTACTTGAGAATGAATCAGAAAATCGAATGAAGTAGAGATCTATTACCAATCATGTCGAATGAAGCACCACTATCAAGAATGACAGTCAATAATAACTAGTAGACGATAGTTATCTACTTCTTTTTTGTCAAAATATTAACTTACGGATGATAGATGGGTATATTCCAAAAAAGTTTAAAGTTCAGGGACACCATTCACAAAATGAAATACACTTGAGCATAATCCGAGAAAGTCTAAAGTATTGGATCACCATCAGTAATTTTCAAAAAAAATCACAATGTGAAAACATTTCGCCATTTATCGTCTAGTTTTTCAATTGGAGACTCCAAGTCGAAGCTCGGTGTCCTCTACCATATGTGGGAGCCCTTCCTCTAATATTTGGTTCCCATCCAAGAAGCTCGATGTCCTCTAGCTAAACATTATAAGAATATTTTTTTTTATTTTTCTGTAACCATCAAATGATAAATGTGAAGACAAATTTCCGTAATTACTCTTAATTGTTCAAGCATAACACGCATTTGTTCAAATATAACACATATTTAGAGTCAAAAGTAGAAAGAATCCACAACCATTGAATATTCGTAATTGTTCAAACATAGCACGTATTTGTTCAATTAAAAAGTGTTCAACACAGATAGGTACAAACAACTTACACAACCATTGAATTGAGTAGCCAACTAACCAACATGGAGTTGACACTTTTCCAATATTTAAATTCGTTGGAAGTAGTTGCAGGGATTTAGATTGAGTCATCCAAGAATCCTTCTTTGCATTTGGGTGAGAAGGCTGTAGTGATAGCTATTTTTCATAGTAGATAGATAGAGTAGGAGAATTTAGATAGATTGAGTGAGGTGGAGGTTAGGGACGCCGCTCAGTGAGGTGGAGGAGTGGATAGCCGGGGGTCGCCGTAGATTATAGAACAGGGACGTTTTTGGGTTATGACATTACGCTTTTAGATTATGGATTACTTTATTTGTTTACTACGTAGAAGCAACGTCGACCCTCCTCGACGGAATATCTAGAATGCAACGTCGACACCCTCCCTCCTACGAAGAAGCAAACAACGAAGGATTGGTGCTATCGGGTTTCTCTTCTTTTCATTTTCATTATTTTTTTAAACACTACCTAATGGAAAATAATTTTAGACTAACAGTTTTACGAGAATGGACACGTAGCGAAGAAAAGGCTAAATCTTAAGGACATTAACCGTAAACTTGGTGGACACGAACAAAAAAAAGCAAACCCTTGAAAAACCAAACAAATTTTTTTGTAAAATTTTCAACCTCAACTATTTCATAAATCATTATTTGTAAGTAGGGGTGAGCATTCCTTGATACTCTTTCCGATAATTTTTATAAAAGTCCGATCAAATTTCGAGAGTACCCGGATATCGATCCGAGTATTTTGTTACTAGACTACTTGGGCATATCCGATCCGATTTTTTTCTTCTCAAAAATCTCGATCTGTATCCGATCCGAAGATCTTAAAATATTTTCGGATCAGATCACCAATTACCGGATATTTTTAGACTCGATATTCCAGACTGAATCTTCGGATCAGGTGGATCGGATTTTTTTGCTCAACATGGCACATATAATTGTATGAAATCGGACTGCCCGGTCCGAACGGAACGAATTTGGACCGGACCGGACATGGGAAGACAAGTATCTATGGACCGAGGACCGGACTTGTTGACATCGTGTAACGCCCCGTTTTTTGGGAGCATTTCGATTTTTATTTTCCTACTTTTATCGATATTTTATTAGATCAAGTATTTTATTTGAAGTTATATTAAGGCGTAAAATACCTTTCCTGAGTGTAATTATATTTTTGATACGTTCACGTAAATCCGTGTTTTTTTTATTTTCGGAAAATGTTCGTAAAAGTTTCCCGATCCGAAAGATCCGCTCCGAATGCGTTTGATCGAGTTATTCTTTTTCACTTTTCCCTTTTTCTTTATTTTTTTTTTTTTTCAACCGCCGATGCTAGCAGTCAGGTTGGCTTTCTTCTTTCCCGCCTATGCTAGACATCCATTGATCAACTTTCCTTCCTTTGACGTCGTGTGAGTATCCTTTCCCGCAATCTAGTAATGTTTAGTATTTTTTATTTTATTTTTTGAAATGTTACTTGTATTAAGATGATGAGGATTTACAAGAGATATAAATGTGAAAGGAGCAGTTACATGGCTTCTGATGCATTTTCTCACAGAATAACGAGATTGGAAACTAACTTAGGTGAATATCCAGCATTCTTGCAATAGCTAAGGACCTGCTTGATCGATCTTTCCAATTATAAGAAATGTGGAGCTTGATTGCATTGATGGCATCTCTTGCACAGTTAATGGCTCAAGTAAAGACATTGTTGTACACCATGTTGTTTCTGGCCTTCCAAGTGAAGTACACAAAGGTAGTTATAGAGGCATTACGAATGCATTCAAGTAGGTTGTGTCCAGGGTTAAGTCTAGAGCTAAGCCTAGGCCAAATGTTGTTGATATATGGGGCGGGGTAAGGCACTCTAGTCCATCTAGAGATTATGTCCAGCACAAGTGACGAAGAGCTACATGAGTACCAAAGATGATCATCATCCTCAACCATACTGTTACACAGCTTGCAAAGGTCACAATCGATGATGCTCTAACTTTTAATTCTAGCCAGGGTAGGAAGGCGCTTGTGATTTGCAATCCAGGTTATATAACTACACTTAGGGATGTTGTAGTTATGCAGATGGCGTTGCAGATAGCAGTACTGAGGAGAGAATGTTGGGGGTGACGATGACGTAGGTTGTTTTTTGATAGAAGGCCCCATTGATGTTGAATAGTAGAGAAGTCCGGGTACTGGATGGTGGGTTAGGAATTTCATCCCTTATTTTGAGAATGCATTTCCAGTATTAACTGTGATGGGGCTTTGGTTGGCACTCCTAGATGTTTTGATGTTTGAGCACGTGCTTGGTAATCCATGATTTCCACAGGTTATCACTACCTCTATCAATGTCAAAGATGAGTCTACAAATAGATACCTTATTTCTAGCTTTGAGATCAAGGAAGCCAAAGCCACCATCAAGGAAGCCAAAGATGAGTCTACAAAGATGAGTCTACAAATAGATACCTTATTTCTAGATGTTTTGATGTTTGAGCACGTGCTTGGTAATCCATGCTTGATTCTAGTTTTATAAATTTAAAGCTTATTTGCACGCACGCTAAGTGGCGAACATATTCCTTGTATTAGCATGTGTTTGGTGGTGTGTGTTTATTATTTATGTTATATCAATTAAACCAGAAATAGGACCACCGACCTTTATATTATTTGGCCCAAGTGTATGATAACGGGCGGTGACATCACTACCTAGCTCTTGCGTAGAGCTAGGAGGTTCTTGGCGACTAGCCCATGTTGTTAGACGGTCGGATGCATCCGTACCGTTCAACGCGGTAAGTGGGGACCGAGGTATGATGGGTTTAAAGTGTAAAGCGACTCTCCAAGACAAAGTCTTAATGGACTATTGAGGAACGATGTAAAAGTAATAGCATACATGTCTGGCTTGTAAAAGCAATCTGAAGTAAAGTACTTTAATCATTACTTGGAACTTGCAACAAGAATTGAGGAAACGTAACATCAAAGTTTGGTTTGACAAGAACCAAAGCCAACGATGTAAATTAGAAGTTTGATCTTCCTTGTTAGAGACTATCAAAGAGAAACGTAATGGAAATGGTGCATTGAGAAAGACCCGAAGTTGAGTTTTCGATATATCGGACCTTTTTGAAATCTTAACGGGAGTTGGGAAGTAATTTACCGGTTGGCATGGCCGCCGAGAGTTGAGGGTGTCACCTGGTGTTTCATGTGTATTGATCGAGAGAGTACATACATGACTCAAGACATATAGTTAGTCATGAGGATCTAGTGGTAGACGAGAAACCGATGCGGCTAATTGGAAGACAAGGGACAATATCTTTGTTTGAGTTTTACGCTAAGTTAGTAGTATCGATAGAATCGATGGGTTAGACTTAGTTCTTCCCTTAGTTGAGTTATGTGCATATGTGATGTTATGTGTACTTTGTGCCCTATGCGAGAAAGTGTTATATAACCTGATATATCTTGTGGTAGTAGTTTGAGTAGATTGTGTGTATAGATTAGAAGGTTAAAGCCTTCTTAATTTAGGAGTTCATACCTCGCCCTTAGGGACCGAGAAGTTCGACGCAAAGCAAGTTTCGGGACAAAACTTGTTTTTAGGGGATTTAATGTAACGCCCCGTTTATTGGGAGCGTTTCGATTTTTATTTTCCTACTTTTATCGATATTTTATTAGATCAAGTATTTTATTTAAAATTATATTAAGGCGTAAAATACCTTTCCTGAGTATAATTATATTTTTTATACGTTCACGCACATCCGTTTTTTTATATTCGGAAAAAGTTCGTAAAAGTTTCCCGATTTGAAAGTTCCGTTCCGAATGCGTTTGATCGAGTTATTCTTTTACACTTTTCCCTTTTTCTCTATTTTATTTATTTTTTCCACCCGGCCAATGCCAACAGTGAGGCTGATTGTCTTCTTTCCCGCCCAGCTAGCCCAGTAGCCCTGCAACCTTCCCTCTCAGTGGCTACTCAGCCCCACCCCCTCGACGCCCCCTACGCCATCTCAACTCTAACCTGATGGACAACACTTCCCTGCACCCTCATTTCTCACCCCCATCTCCCTCCTCTCAATCTCTAACTCCCCTTTGTTCCACCATCTCTACAAAACAACAGCACATGCCACCTTTTGCTGTAACAAAATTACCATGAAACCGCCGTCGCCTAGAGCTGCAACCGCTGGACTGGAGCCCCACCTTGCCTCAACCCACCGACGAAGCTTCCCTGTCCTCCACCTGTGAAGCTTCGCACCCCCGCCCGTATCCTCTGTTAAACTCTACAATTGGAGATGCCCTGCCGGGCAAAGCCTGCCACCTGGAGGAGATGTTGCGCCACCGCCTCGCCGTTACCGATTCCACCAGTAAAACTGCCTTAGCCGTCGGAACCCCGCGCTGCCCTCAAGCGCCGCCGCCTCCCCATCTCCTTTGGCGCCTGTACAGCGGTTGAAGATACCCTTTTCATTATTACAATCGGGGCCCCTCAATTTTTGGTTAATTACAGATGTGACCCACTGTTGTGTATTTAGAGTTTTTACCCACATTTTTGGAAGTTGCATTTATACCCCTGCTGGACTTATTTACTAATTTGACCCAGATTTTTATTTACAAAGAATGACTCATATTTATAGAATTATATATATTTGCCCCGGAAAATGTGATAGCGGTTTTTAACCTTGGTTTTAATTACGGGGATATTCTTATATTTGTATATACTATATATTATGCCTTTGTTGGACTAAATTCGGTTATGGCTCAAAGATTTAATCCCGGGTATTTAACGTTGACTTTTAAAAACGAGTTTTTCCTTAGAGTTATATATATTATATATTCCGTTCAAATTTAGCATATGAGCTAAATTTGCTTAATTTTGGTGTTAGGTTCGGAAGCGTCGCGATAAAGACCTAACGAGTCCAAAGTCGATATCCATTAATCGACTTTCCATCCTTTGACATCGTGTGCGTACCCTTTCCCGCTATCTAGTTATGTTTAGTATTAGTATCATTCTAGGTTGGGTAATCTAGCATAACTTAGAGAGAATACCAAGTAGTGGTTGTGGACCTTAGGTGAGTTTTGTGAATTGTGAAATGTCGTAAGGCTTGAGGAGTTGATATTATCTTGTGAGCTTGTTTATGGCTTTAAGTGTATGTTGAGCTTGTGAGAATTTAGGTGTTGAGGTTGTATGATTGTTAAGGTTGTGAACTAGAAGTCTAAGGACTTCTAGCATGTGAGATTGATGTTGATTGTGTTCCTTATTTTGACCAAGCGTTCAGTGCCTTCCTACGAGAAGTTGAAAGCTGTGGTTAGCGGGATTATCTTTGGGACGAGGTAAGTCTCCGGACTTACTTAGCTCGTATTCCTTGTATTAGCATCTATGTGTGTTTGGTGGTGTGTGTTTATTGTTTATGTTATAACAATTAAACCGGAAATAGGACCACCGACCTTTATATTATTTGGCCCAAGTGTATGATAGCGGGTGGTGACATCACTGCCTAGCTCTTGTGTAGACCTATGAGGTTTTTGGCGACTAACCCGTGTGGTTAGACGGTCGGATGCATCTGTACCGTTCCATGCGGTAAGCGGGGACCGAGGTGAGTTTCGGGAGATTCTCGTGTCCCAAAAGAAGTTGAATTAGAACGGGATATGAATTTATAATAAAAAGATAATAAATCCGACTTGTGTGATTTGGTGTATATTGTGTGTTATGTTGATTTATTTGTGTTTGTGTCTTTCACATTGATTATAATGCTTCGAATATGAGCTAACGGTTTTATACCGATTGTTTTAGATTGCCTTGCAGGTTAGGAATGCGGCCGAGAAATCCGGAAGAGTGGGCAGCCGGGGTCCATACATTTTGGGAACGGTTTTTGGTTGGAGTTGAGTCATGCTTTGTCCTTCGGTTGTTGTGTGTTGTATGCCGCGTGTATGGCGTTTATTTTTGGATTGTATCTCGGGGTCTTTTTTTATATTCTTTCTTGTTTCATATCATGTGCATAGAGAAATGAATTTCGGTTTTGCCTTTATTTGTGCCATGTTGGAAAGGTCCAGGTGAAATTGTTGTCAAGTTAAGAGTCGGAATCCATTGTGAGTTCTCGCCCGTAGCATCCCGAGTTCAATGGATTCGGGGTGTTACACTTCGGTCCGGGTTGGTCTGGTCCAAAAAGCCGGACCGAACCGAGAAATGAATAGTCCTAACACTGACAGATAGAAAAATGGATGCTAATATAAACGGGACAGAGAATTTACGCTCCGAGAGAGAGCTTTGGATGTAAATAAGCTCCAAAAGCTAATTAGTTGAAAGTCCAATCTAATTTGTTAAAACTCCAATGTAAAAAGTTTTAAAAAATTTATTTCATATAAACCCAAGTTTTACTTCAAGATTTGGTTTGAACTCAATTTGTATGTCATTTAATTAGCATTTTAGTTATTGTTATAATCTCTGTAAAATCTAAAAAATCTTTAATTAATCTTTCAATTGAATCTTTCGATGAAATTACGGTCAAATTAAATTACTTTGAACTTTTATTATTTAATCCGACGAGAGAGCTTTCGATGGAATTACACTTATTTCGTTGTATTTTCCACCTACCTTAATTGTTGTCACTATATTTATCATATCCTTGGTGTAATTCTAATTCGTTTTTTAGGGTTGTGTTGTGGTAGGTGGGACAGGAATGTAAAGTTGATAAAGCCGTAAAATAATGCAAGATCTTAAGAGACCTAATAAAAAAAGAAATGAACTCAAAAACGGTTCTTTTGAACTCAAACATGGTTGGTGGAAATGAACGAGAAATAAGATAATATGAGACCGTTAAAGAGAGGTTGTAATGTGAAGTTAATGAAAGAATTGGGTGAAGTAAGCTCTTTTTTATAAGCTTTTGTTTTGTATACCCCTCTGTTTTTACCACTTTCATTAATGTTAGGTAAAAGTAATTAATCCGTTTTTAATCCTTTCTATTAAAAAATCATACATATATGAAGAGAATATATGGAGAGAGCGCAAATTAGTGTTTTCAAGATATTTTGTTGCCATTTTTATTCGTAACTGGTTTCTGGTATGATTTTTTGGTAATCTATTTTTGGTATGAGTGTCTGATATGGTTTTGGCATGAGTTTCTGATATGGTTTCTAGGTGATTTTCTTGTATGGTTTCTGGTATTAGTTTTTGTTAGGGTTTCTATTATGGTTTCTAGTATAAATTTCTGGTATGCTTTCTCGTATGATTTATGATAGATATAGTTTCTAGCATGAGTCTTTAGTATGAGTTTCTGTATAGTTTTTGGTTGAATTTCTAATATAATTTATGTTTGAGTTTCTAATATAAGTCACCGATATAGATATCGATATCCTTCTTCCCTGCATATGTAAATCGAAGAGATTGCATGACGGAAATCAATCTAACATTGAAACGATAGGTAGATAATGGAGTTTCTAAGAGTAATTAGTATTCCATTATTAGTTTTGTTTCTTGTTTAGTTCTATGGCGCTGTTGCAGCAAAAAAGTCCGATTTTTTAACTTTGCTATATGTATTATTTTTTCATTTGATTTGAAAGCAAAGAAGAAGTTTGGTGTATTGACTTGAAAAGATGCAGTCATTTATAATGTACATGGGAGCACATTTTCATGGCCCGAATGCCAGTGAAGAGAAGTTTGAGCAGACGACTGATTCACATCATCAGTGTACGACTTGAAACGATGTAGTCAAACCAATAAATGTATTTATGTTTACCGGAACTAGGACGACCCTTATATATTGATATTTGGCTCAAGTGTATGATAACGGGTGGTGACAACACTACCTAGCTCTTGCGAGAGGTAGGATGTTCTTTGCGACTAACCCATGCAGGTAGACGGTCGGATGCATCAGTACCATTCCTTGTTGGTAAGTAGGGACAGAGGCGAGTCTCGGGGATTCTCGCGTCACAAACCTAAGTTGAAGTAGTAATGGAATGACGTAAATGAAAAGATAATAAACCGGCTTGTGTGTGTTGGAGCATGATGTGTGTTTATGTTGACTTATGTGTGTATGTGTCATTAGCATGATTATAATGCTTTGGAATGTTAGCTAACGGTTTGATACCGATGTTGTAGTTGCCTTGTAGGTTAGGGATGCGGCCGAGTGATCCGAAAGAGTGGGCAACCGGGGTTCCGTGCATTTTAGGATGGGTTTGGGTTCGAGTCTTGTATATTGTATGTTGTGTATATGATGTTGGTCTTTGGAGTTGAGAACTCGGCTGGAGTCTATCGTTTGCTTGTTTCGGGAATCTTAACATTGGATTAAATGGATTTCGGTTTTGCCTTTATTTGTGTCTTGTTGTAAGATCCGGTGAGATTGTTGTCACGCTAAGGGTCGGGACCCATTGTGAGGTCCCCGCCCGTAGCGTCCCGAATCCCTTGGAGTCGGGGTGTTACACGATCTGAGTATTTTATAACTAGACTACTCGGGTATATCCGATCCAACCTTTTCTTCTCAAAAACCTTGATTCGTCTCTGATTGATTATTTTTTAAATATCTTCGGATATGATCACCAATTACCGGATATTTTCAGATTCATATTTTCCGTATTGAATCTTCGGAACAAGTGGATCGGATATTTTTTGCTCAACATGACACATATAGTTAACTGAAATGGGACTGTCCGATCCGGATCAGACCGAATTTGGACCGGACGACACATAAAAAGACCGGTATCTATGCACCGAGGATCTGACTTGTTGACTTCGGTCTAGACCTATTTTAAGAAATAAACATTTAAAAGACAACTAAAAATCCTAACAGTAAACCTAATTCAATTCTCCGCATCTTTATCTTTCAAAATACATATTCATTAATAATTATTAACAATTTAAGAGAGAAATAATAATTAACAATTTAAGACATTTATGATGACATAGCATGATTTTTTGTCCATAGGACAATACCTATTTTAAGAGATAAATATTTAAAAGAGAAATAAAAATTCCAGTAGTAAAATACATATTAAATTATAATTATTAAGAATTGATTAGAACTGATCGGTTCCTATTTTAGTTGGAAATGGCCCCTTTGAGCCCAAATCTAATCTTGGTGGATTGCTCTCTCAAGTCTCAACCCCATAATCTCCATATTATACTTGAGGAATAAGTATTGGATTTTGGATAGAGTAATTAAGGATATTTATCTTTGATGAGTATGAAAAGATCAAAAAAAGTTATCTTATAATAATATTTATTTAGCTGGAGAACATTAACTATAAATTGTCCCTGCAAAGTGTAACACCCCGAATCCGCGGGATGTCGGGATGCTACGGGCGAGACCACACAATGGGTCCCGACCCTTAGCCTGACAACAATCTCACCGGACCTTTCCAACATGGCACAAATAAAGGCTCAAAACAAAAGAAAAGCGTTTTAGTGTATGCAAGATGAAAAAGGTAAAGAGTACAACTTGGAAACTCAGCCGAGTCCTCAAAACAACATAAACTCCACAAAACATAACCGAAAGGTGTACAACCACAATCCCATCATAAAGTAACATAACGACACAACAACCCCAAAAACGCCCCCGTCCTACAATGTACGGCGACCATCGGCTGTCCACTCCTCCACCTCACTCGACGACGTCCCTAACCTGCGGGGCATCTAAACAAACGGTCTAAACCGTTAGCTATATTCAAAGTATTAAAGACATGGTGAAGGCACAAACACAAACATATATAAACACATCACATAAACATGCTCGACAAACAATCCGGTTATTATCTTTATTTATTAAGTGATATCCCATTCTAGTTCAACTTCGTTTGTGACACGAGAATCCTCCAAAACTCGCCTCGGTCCCTTCTTCCGGCAATGGAACGGTCGGATGCCTCCAACCGTCTAACCAGCACGGGCCAGTCGCCGAGATCCCCCTAGCTCTCACGGGGAGCCAGGCAGTGATGTCACAGCCCGTTATCATACACTTGGGCTAATATAACATAAAAGGGTCGGTAGTCCTATTATCCGGTTTATAAGTTATGACAAAAGCGATAAAACACACACCACCAAGCACGCAACGAATCTAATACAGCGAATATGGCTAAGTAAGTCCGGAGACTTACCTCTCTCAAGGTAACTCGAAACCACTCTCAACTTCCCGCAGGAAAATAATGCTCTAAGCCTGACCAAGCGAGACATTCTATCAATAACCAACTAAAAGCTAGAAGTCCTCGGATTTCTAGTCTCCAACTTATATATAAGATATCCAACTCTAGCATGTTAGGTCCAAACCGTAATCCCAAAGGTCATCCTAAGATCGTAGATAAGGTAATTCCATAAGTTCAAAATCCAAACCCTAAAACCTATGATTCATGGCCACTACATGGCATTTGCTCTATGTTATGCTACGTTCTTCTAATCAGTTAAACTACCACGACTAAACTAACGAAAGAGAAGTACTCACACGAGATCCGGAGTGAAGCACGGTCCACGGAGTCAAGGACGAGTTCGATTGCTTCTATTGGGCGCTTCCGGACCTAAGGACAAAACTAAGCAAAATTAGCTTAACCGCTAATTTTGAAAGGAAGGTTTAGCGCATCAAGATTTCCAATGAAAACTCCGTTTTCTAAAGCCGAGGTTAAACTCTTTAAAACGAATTCCGGGCAAGATATCCAAAATGGAAAGTTGATTAAAAGAAAACGAATTCCAAATTATCCAACAATCGGATTAGACCAACAAGGTCACCAAATTAGTTTGTAAGGGAGTTGGGTCAAAATCTCCACAAAAACAAGGGTTTAATAATTTTAATAATTACTGTAGGGTATAAATGTTTCTTTCCAAAGTTATTGGGTCAAAACTGCAATTACACACAAACTGGACCCAAACTGTAATCATTTAAAAAGAATAGGGTCGTAAATGTAAATATACAAAAGCTGGGGCAATTATAGGAATTACACAAAAAATCCCCCTCTTTTATTTTTTTGCCCTAGCCGTGTACTGTTCTGCAGAGAAGGAGAGAGGCGAGGGGAAGGCGGTAGGCGGCTGGCGGAGGAAGGAGCAGGCCGGCGCCCCTGGTGCGACTTGCGGCGGCGAGCTGCGGCCCAGTCCGGCTTCGGTGGTCCACTCCGGCGGCAAACTGCACGGACAGGCGGGCGGTTATACAGAAGAAAGGGAAGGAAGAGAAGAGAAGAAGTGGCGGCCTTACCGCGCCGGCGACGTGGCGGCTCAGCGGGGACGGTGGCGCGGCGATGGCTCCTTCCGGCGGCCCCTGGCGGCTTCGAGCAGCCTCGCACGACCGTCTGCGCTGCTGCTGTGCGGCGGTTCTACGGAGAAGAGGGGAATCGCACAGGAGGTCGAGAGAAGGAGTGTGAGAGAGAGATTGAGAGGGAGAGTGGGTTGTTGGCTGGACTGAGAGAGCATTAGAGGCAGCAAGGTGGGAGAAACGAGAAGTCACTGCAGGCTAGGGCTGCAGCAGGGATAACGAGGAGACGCTCTTCAATTCTTCTTCTGCACGCCAGACAGGAAAAAGAGGAGGGAGAAAAGAAAGGAAGAAAAAGGAAAGAAATAAATAGGAGGGATTTTCTTTTTCCCTCTTTCTAAAAAAAAAAGGAAACTAACTCGATTATATTTGGAACGGGATTTCCCGGTTAGGTAAATCCCGAATTCCGACATATTTAATTTTAAAAATAAAATAAAACAAATACGGGATTACATAATTGTATCCCTAAAAATATAATACCCGGAAACTTATCTTTTTAAAAGCTATTTATATATATATATACATATATATATATACTTTATATAAGAACTCGAGCTATAGCGAATCGAGAGAAGGGGAAAGACAACGTCGGAATGCACCCGAATAAACGGGGCGTCACACAAAGAAGGTAAACCCTCATCAAATCCAATCTGCATTCTTTGGGCGTATTTTGATTTTTCATCAAAAAAAAAATGGAGGAATTGAGGCTTATCGACTTCATTGAGGTTAAACCCTCGGGTGATTTCATTAAGAGAGAAGCATGTAAACGGAAAGCACAGTCTCGGAGTTTGAAGCTCTTTGGAGCAGTGATTAAACTCGACGAGGAACCGCCTTTGAAGCGAGCGAGGATGCCGGAGGCTTTCGGTGATCTTCCATCGATGTACAGAGATTTCTTGCAGGCCAAGGGAGCGAGCGATGTGAAGTTGATAATGGAGCGGAGACTGACCGCCACTGATATGAACCCCAACCAGAACCGGCTTTCGATGCCGAGTAAGAAGGTCAAGGACAGGTTCTTGACTGAAGAAGAGGAGACGTTGATCGGAGAGAGTAGAGCAGCAGGGAGGAGCAAGGTGATGAAGAAGCTTGAGGTGACGGTGATTGATCCTTCCCTGCATATGCGTTCCATGAAATTCACTCGTTGGAATGGGCAGAAGATGAACGGCTGGTGGTATGCTCTTATTCATGACTGGAATAAGCTCGCCCGCGACAATGGCTTCGCAGTAGACGATCCTATTCAAGTCTGGTCATTCCGTATCTACGGTGCTCTCGGTTTCATCATTCACAGGGTTCAACAATACATTCTGTTTCTGTAATTGAATGCCAATATGGTTACTATTTCTAAGACATGATATTTACACGAGTACCCCAAATATTTTTTGTACGAGTACAACATATTACCAAATTATATTGCCCAATTTTAAATATTCAATGGCTATTGATATGATTGTTCCTTCAATTCTCTCCTGAATTTGTGATACAAGTTTGTCCGTCTCTAAACGGCCAATTCGGTTCCATGACAGGATTAAGCTCATCCATTTCACACAACAAATTTGAGAATAAGCAACTAATTAAAATTTGAAGTAATTATTACGAAAATGTTTCGTCACTAGGCTCTGTTGAACTCATCTCAACGTGAAACTCTAATCCAACACCCCATGCAAATCCTGCTTCCACCCACAATTATTTATATTTATTTTTTATAATAATAACTTGTATTTATAATTCTATATT
>BSUD01000242.1:0-21540 GCA_033239045.1 Fagopyrum esculentum
CGGACATGACAACGCCACTCTCGGGGACATGACAAGTCCTGCATCGGGAATGGGAAGGCCAACGTCGGGCATGACAAGGCCAGCGTCGGGCATGTCAAGGCCAGCGTCGGGTATGACAAGGTCATGACAAGGGAACTCTCGGACATGACAAGGCCATCATCGAGCATGGCAAGGCCAGCTTCAAGCGTGATAAGGCCATGACAAGGCCACACACGGGCATGGCGAGGCCAGCGTCTAGCATGGAAAGGCCTAGTCAGGCATGACAATGCCAGCGTCGGGCATGACAAGGCTAGCGTTTGCATGACAAGGCCAGCATTGGGCATGACAAGGGCAGTGTCGGGCATGACATGGCTAGCGTCGGGCATAACAGGCAACTCTCGGACCTCGCAAGACCATCGTCAGCCATGACAAGGCCAGCGTCGGGCATGACAAGGCTAGCGTCTGGCATGGCAAGGCCATCATCGAGTATGACAAAGTCCTGACAAGGCCATCGTCGGGCATGAAAAGGCCACTCTCGGACATGACAAGGCAACTCTCTCGGATATGACAAGGCCAACGTCGGCATGGGAAGGCCAGCGTCGGGCATGACAAGGCCAGCGTTTGGCATGGCAAGGCCATCGTCGGGCATGACAACGTCCTGACGAGGCCATCGTCGAGCATGACAAGGCCACTCTCGGACATGACAACGCCACTCTCGGGGACATGACAAGTCCTGCATCGGGCATGGGAAGGCCAACGTCGGGCTTGACAAGGCCAGCGTCGGGCATGACAAGGTCATGACAAGGCAACTCTCGGACATGACAAGGCCATCGTCGGACATGGCAAGGCCAGCGTCGGGCATGACAAGGCCAACGTCGGGCATGACAAGGTCATGACAAGGCAACTCTCGCACTTGACAAGGTGTTAGCATGAAATATTGTGATATTCTAGGCACGTTTTCTAAGCGTATTTGATTCATATTGATAGTCTTTGATTAAGCTTTGTGCATATATGAGCTAGTATTGCCTATATTGTCGATATGGATGTCTACACGAGTTCTATGTTGATTATAGGTGATTTGGAGCTATTTCCGAACGAAATCGAGCAAAGGGAAGTTGAGTTGATGTACCTCTAGATTAAGGACACCTTTTGGAAGCAATTTGGAGTATTAGATTGAGGAATGCACGAATGAAGGCAAGAATCACGGTTTTACCCTAAATTACGGCCGTGGATTGTGAGTCAGAATTCGATGTTCATTCCAGGGGATATTACGGCCGTGGAAGTTACCCGTGTTTGTTTCCACGCCTCAAAATTACGGTCGTGGAATCTTCCACGACCGTGATCTTGGCGAATCCTTTCGCCACGTTTCGAAGCCATGATCTTTTGAAGATCGGGCCGGGCCGACATTTTGCCCTGCATTATAAAAAGGACGGATGAAGCAAGATTCCGTCACCTCGCTACCTAGCTTACGACCTTTCAACCCTAAGTTTAGCGGCAAAAACGCAAGCTTAGCAACACACAAACCCTCATTCTTGGAGGTGATTTTGGAGATCTCATTGAAGATCAAAGTTGGGAATTGAAGAATTGCTGCTAGCGATCTTTGCGTTTGTGCAAGATCGAAGTTCTTGGAGGATTTTTGCAAGAAGATTTCTCTTCTTGCTTAGGTTTGATTTAGGATCGGATTGACACCCCGTTTCCTTTCTTTCCTAGATTGTGATTGTTTATTCCTATTTGAATCTTTTGATAAACACTTGTTCTTGATTGTGATTCTGAGATTCGTTTGAAGATTATTGATAGTTCTTGAAAGTTTCCATCTTTTATCTTTTAAATCTTGAATTAATATCAAATGACTATTATTGGCTAAAAACCCTTAACAATTCTAAGGTGAAGGGTTGATAGTTGTGGCCTAGATGATGATAGATCGATCGCAAACAGATTAGACCCTGAGAGTTAGAGAATTGTCGCCGACAACCCTAAATTACGGGCTGTTCTTGAGTTCCACGGCCGTGGAATCTCAAGATCCAACCGTAATTTCCCTGAGTTTACGAGCTTGCTTTTACCTTAATCCAAAGTTAAAGATTTGCTTTAGCTTAGTTTAGACTTGTCTTTTCTAGGTGGTAGTGAAGCCTCAACAACCTCTACCTCGATTGTGAGCCTCAACAACCTCAATCGGATAAGTTAGTCTTGACCTTTAGATTATAGGTTTGGGTATTTGATGCTAATCCTTGTCTTTAGAACCTCTCTATATTGAGCCTCAACAACCTGTATAGGAGGTATCTTTTAGGTGAGTTACATAAGGTTTTTGGAACCTCAACCGTACGATTACCTTACATTAGTATACCTTTGCATATCTCTACTCTGTCTTTATATCATTAGTATATCTTGAATCTGTTGCCACAACTGAATACCCGGATCTTTAGGATTGTTGTTTTCCCAATATTTGCAAAACTCCCATATTTATTGCTTGATAACCTGAAATTGAATTTGTTCCCACCCAAATCCCTGTGTTCGATACTCTGGAATTCTTGCTTAGCTACCTCGATCCGTACACTGCGGGTTCGCTGCTTGATTCTAGTTTTATAAATTTAAAACTTATTTGCACACACCTCTAGGGGCGAACAAGTTTTTGGCGCCGTTGCCGGGGATTTGGTTTCGGACGAATTCGGTAACCGGTTGTCAAGCTTGGGAGCTTGCTCTTGTTATTTGATATCCTTTTCTTGAGTGTTCTTGCAGGTTTGTGTTCTTAGGTACATACGAAGTTCTTGTTCCAGCAACGGAACAGAGTTTCGCCAAAGAACAAGTTTTGGGAGCTTTTGTTTTTTTTAATCTCTTGGTATGAGTTTTTGAGGCTCCACTAGCTAAGTATGGCTCCATACGATCCAATATGGGTAGCGAAGCATACGGCTAGAGCAGACCATTATGAATACTTGGTAGAGAAATACGCCTTCTATTGGTTTGACAGCGAAAGAGAACGTGAACAAACCATTGAATATGAATTTGCAAAATGGGAAAAGCTGCACTACCCAAAGAAGGTTAAGAAGAAACGTCCCAAAGATGCGGAACACTCGAAACTTGAAGAATTGAAGAAGGAACTTGGTATGATCGAAGAAAAATTGAAAGCCTTTAAGGAAGAACTCCAAGTCTCGAGGAATGCTCTTATCAAACCCAAAGTTCCTCTAGAACCTCTTGAAGTTCGCATTGAAGAAGAGAGAGAAGTGGAACACCTAGACCCAATTGCTAATATTGTGGTCGAGATTGAAGAAAAGTCAGTTGTGCTTGAAGAAGAGGAAGAAGTGGTGAACCTTGGCCAAATTACTGAAATTGTGGCCAAGGTTGAAGAAGATCCAGCTGAGTTGGGAGATATTTCATGTGTGGATCATCATGCCAACATGAAACTTGTCCCAAGCCTTGAAGAACTTAACAAGGTATACTGTCTTACTTCCTTTGTTATTCCTATTAAAATTTCTGATTTTTCCAGGAATGCACCGGAGAGTTGGAGGTCTCTTCCAAAAGAACCTCCTAAGGTGAAGATGAAACCTCTATTGAAATTGCTGGAAGAAGATGCTCCTTGGACTATAAGGAGTAAATTTGGCAAGAGCTTCAACGCCAATGCCAATAAGTGTTTTTTGTTCAAGTATGGGGTCATTCACATGACGAAGACCATACATCATCCCCAAACTGGAGATGGGGAAGCTAGGAGGATTCTCGAGAAACTGATTTCTCGATCTAGGAAAGGATGGGATGGAAGACCGAATTATGTCCCATTAAAGCATAGGAAAGCTAGGAGGATTCCGGTGAGAATCAAACCGTACAAGCTTGTACGTGGGAGATCTTACCACTTGCCGGTGAAATTAGGAACCGGAGATTTCTTGGAGGAGTTTAATGATGGATTTGAAGAGCAATCCAAGATGTTCAAGGTGCATTGAGTCATCTATGGATAATGGTCTAGCTACGGACCTTAAACAAAGCGCTTCTTGGGAGGCAACCCAAGGTATTGCATTTTCGTTTTTGCTTTCGATTCATAGATTAGCTTAGAATAGAAGTTCTTGCTTTATTTTTGCCTCGATTCCTTCCGGTATGTTCGTGTTTTTGGTTGTAGGATCGATGAAAAGGGAGAACGGAGGGATAATGTCGAATAGAAGTGACGAAATTTGGACTTTGAAGCTTTACAGAGGGTTCCACGGTCTAAATTACGGTCGTCATTGCTACAGTGACCGTAATTCTCAAAGGCCTGTGAAAAATCACAAAAATCACGGGTCCGTACATTTCCACGGCCGTGGAATGCCCCGACAGACCGTGATTTTTGAAAATTTGCCTGCGAGTATAAAAGCCAGCAGCACCACCACCACCACCACCACAGCCAGCACCAGCAGATGCTCCCGGATGGTATGATCATGCTCCGGGATGGTATGAGAGGATGCCGGAGTGGGCTACCGGACTTTCAGAGAGAGTCGGAGCATTAGAGATCCGGGCGGACGCTAGAGATGGACGTTTGGATGACCTCGACCACATGATGAGGGACGTCTACCGCCAGCAGTTTGGGCGGTACTATGACCCGAGTTTCTCTCCATTTCCACCTCCACCGGCACCGCAGTGATTGATGACCGGCAGCTCGTTTAGACATTCCCGCCACCATTGTGAGTTTCTTTTCTTTTCTTTCTTTTGTTCTTTCATGTGAACATTAGGGACAATGTTCGTCCTAAGTATGGGGTGGGATGTACTAAATGTTTGTAATAACTCTACTCTATGTGTTGCCTCTATTACGAGACTATCTTTGCATGTTCATCATATGTTACACGTTTCATTCTTGCATTGCATGAAAAAGAACTTTAAAAACCCATAAAAATTGAAAATTTTTGAAAAATTTGATGCTTCTAATGAATTGAGATGAGTTCTATGATAAACACTACTTGCGAATAAAGTTGACAACAATTGCATGTTTAAAAGGATAGTAAATCGAAAAGGATGCAAATGAATAAATTTCACCTCTTTTGCAAGTTTTATAATGTGAAAACGTTACCTAAATCATATTAAGAAACTGAAGTTGAAATCACATTATAAGTTCCTATACTTCTTGTTGAAATGATTAAGGCAATTCGATATTTTCTTTCTTCTTTCTTTGATCATCTAGCTCCTCATTGAAATATTAGCCTCCTTTACCTATCCGGGAACTTGGAAAGTGAATGAGAAAAAGGCATGTTTGATGTGGGAGGGCCATGAGAGCAAATGTTTGCAATCAATTGAATAGAAAGAAAGTATAGGTTTGGGGAAGTCAATCATGACGATGAGTAACTCGGCACCATTCACATAGCCGGGTGTTTGTGTCTTGCCAAAGTCGGATTGAGCGATATTCCTAGCGGATTATGGTATGTGCGCTAAGGGTTTGAGGCATCTCGCAAAAAATGAGAAACGCCAATCTCCTAGGCTTCGGTTTTTGTGCACCTCTATCCATAACTCCAAAAGTAAAGTCAAAAAATGAAAAGTAAGAGCGAAGCTCTAAGTGAAGAGTTGCGGAAATCGCAAAAGAAGAAGAAGGTAGTAGTCCATTTTCCCGGATTTATGCACCACTCTCCCTTAAAGTTTCCCTTCCCTTCCATACTCTAGACCTTTTTCTTTGAAAGTCCTTAAGATCAAAAGAATGTTATATGGCTTGGTGATCTAAATTGAAGTTCTTATGATTGATTTTGATAATGTTTGAAGGTTATAATGCTTGTTTGGAAGTTAAATTGTTTCATGAGCTTTCTTTACCTCTTACTCTCTAATTAAGTGTGTGAAAGTTTGAAAACGATTGAAGCAAGGTTTGAGAATGATCTATTCTTTAGAAGTCACTTTCATCCAAAAGAAGGTACACATATTTCATCCTAACTCTTGTTTAAAGCTTTTTGAAAGACCTTGCTTAGGGACAAGCAAGTGTTAAGTATGGGGTTATTTGTTAGCATGAAATATTGTGATATTTTAGGCACGTTTTATAATCGTATTTGATTCATATTGATAGTCTTTGATTAAGCTTTATGCATATATGAGCTAGTATTGCCTATATTGTCGATATGGATGTCTACACGAGTTCTATGTTGATTATAGGTGATTTGGAGCTATTTCCGAACGAAATCGAGCAAAGGGAAGTTGAGTTGATGTACCTCTAGATTAAGGACACCTTTTGGAAGCAATTTGGAGTATTAGATTGAGGAATGCACGAATGAAGGCAAGAATCACGGTTTTACCCTAAATTACGGCCGTGGATTGTGAGTCAGAATTCGATGTTCATTCCAGGGGATATTACGGCCGTGGAAGTTACCCGTGTTTATTTCCACGCCTCAAAATTACGGTCGTGGAATCTTCCACGACCGTGATCTTGGCGAATCCTTTCGCCACGTTTCGAAGCCATGATCTTTTGAAGATCGGGCCGGGCCGACATTTTGCCCTGCATTATAAAAAGGACGGATGAAGCAAGATTCCGTCACCTCGCTCACCTCGTTACCTAGCTTACGACCTTTCAACCCTAAGTTTAGCGGCAAAAAACGCAAGCTTAGCAACACACAAACCCTCATTCTTGGAGGTGATTTTGGAGATCTCATTGAAGATCAAAGTTGGGAATTGAAGAATTGCTGCTAGCGATCTTTGCGTTTGTGCAAGATCGAAGTTCTTGGAGGATTTTTGCAAGAAGATTTCTCTTCTTGCTTAGGTTTGATTTAGGATCGGATTGACATCCCGTTTCCTTTCTTTCCTAGATTGTGATTGTTTATTCCTATTTGAATCTTTTGATAAACACTTGTTCTTGATTGTGATTCTGAGATTCGTTTGAAGATTATTGATAGTTCTTGAAAGTTTCCATCTTTTATCTTTTAAATCTTGAATTAATATCAAATGACTGTTATTGGCTAAAAACCCTTAACAATTCTAAGGTGAAGGGTTGATAGTTGTGGCCTAGATGATGATAGATCGATCGCAAACAGATTAGACCCTGAGAGTTAGAGAATTGTCGCCGACAAACCTAAATTACGGGCTGTTCTTGAGTTCCACGGCCGTGGAATCTCAAGATCCAACCGTAATTTCCCTGAGTTTACGAGCTTGCTTTTACCTTAATCCAAAGTTAAAGATTTGCTTTAGCTTAGTTTAGACTTGTCTTTTCTAGGTGGTAGTGAAGCCTCAACAACCTCTACCTCGATTGTGAGCCTCAACAACCTCAATCGGATAAGTTAGTCTTGACCTTTAGATTATAGGTTTGGGTATTTGATGCTAATCCTTGTCTTTAGAACCTCTCTATATTGAGCCTCAACAACCTGTATAGGAGGTATCTTTTAGGTGAGTTACATAAGGTTTTTGGAACCTCAACCGTACGATTACCTTACATTAGTATACCTTTGCATATCTCTACTCTGTCTTTATATCATTAGTATATCTTGAATCTGTTGCCACAACTGAATACCCGGATCTTTAGGATTGTTGTTTTTCCAATATTTGCAAAACTCCCATATTTACTGCTTGATAACCTGAAATCGAATTTGTTCCCACCCAAATCCCTGTGTTCGATACTCTGGAATTCTTGCTTAGCTACCTCGATCCGTACACTGCGGGTTCGCTGCTTGATTCTAGTTTTATAAATTTAAAGCTTATTTGCACACACCTCTAGGGGCGAACAAGTTTTTGGCGCCGTTGCCGGGGATTTGGTTTCGGACGAATTCGGTAACCGGTTGTCAAGCTTGGGAGCTTGCTCTTGTTATTTGATTCTTCTTGAGTGCATGCGCAGGTCTAGGAACACCGAAGATCTCTTACCTCTTGATCAAGAGGTAGAGAAAACCTTGAGACAAAGACGCAAGGAAAAGAGGATGGCTCAAGAGAACGAAAGCGATCTTCAAACTAAGTTGGCGGAGAAGGAAGCTCAACTCCGATGGAATGAGAATCTCCTCCAGGATGAGATGGATCGTCATCAAACTCAAGTTAACGGTCTACAAGACATGATCGTCCAAATGAAGATAAAGATGAGCGATCTTGAAGATAAGGTGGGCAAGAAGTCCTCGAGAAGAAGGACAAGGTCTAGAAGAAGAAGCCACTCATCCGCTGATGATAGTGATTCTTCCATGCCTCCGCTAGAAGAGATTGATCCCACGATCAATATAAATCCTTTCAATCAACAAGGAGCTGCTAACCGCCGCATTCCACCTAGGAATGCGAGGGTCGAACGTGTGGATAATGAGCCAAGAACTCTTGGCCAGCGGATGGATCCAACACAACAACCACGCCGCTTAGGTGTGAACTTTGATGCCGAAGATGTACAAGGGTTTAGTTTCAACCCTCAAGTTATCACTCTTGTTCGCCAAAGTCAGTTTGGCGGTACAAGCACTGAATCTCCACACCAACACTTGCAGAACTTTGAGTGTATGATGGAGACAATGAGACCAAAGAGCGCTACTACCAACAGCTATAAGCTCAAACCTTTCTTTTTCTCTTTGAAAGGGAAAGCGCTATCTTGGTACCAAGCTCTTCCTAGTGGAAAGCTAGAGACGTGGGAAGACCTCTCCGCAGAGTTTCTCACCAAGTTCTTTCCGCCCTCCAAAACGGCGGAACTTAGAGGTAAGATTAATGCTTTTTCTATGAGACCTAACGAAAGTTTGTTTCAATCTTGGGAAAGGTTTCAGGATTTGCTCTTGGATTGCCCTCATCATGGCATATCCAAGCTTGCCTTGCTGGAAATTTACTATAAGGGGCTGGATGCGGGAACGCAATTCAACCTCCAATCCCTCTCATGCGGAACGTTCATGGACATGAGAGAAGATGACGCTTGGGACTTCATTGAGAAGCAAGCAAGAGTCATAGAGAAATATTCCCACCGGAAAGTGGAGGGAAATCGTGTGGAGCAAGGAGCGAAGCTCACACATGAGGCTCAAAATCAGATTTTCTCCCTCAACAATGAGATCAAGGAGTTGAAGGAGACTATCAAGACCAACTTCCCAAAGCAGCAAGAGAAGGATGTTGGCTATTTGGGCAATAATAATGGCGGTGACAACACCAACCGCAACAACAATAACCGGAACAATAACCGGAACAACAATTGGAATGGAAACAACAACCGGAATAACAACAATTGGAACAACAATCGTTGTTCAAACAACAACAATTGGCGCTCCAATCAACAAAATTCCGGTAACTCCTATCCTTCCAATTCCAATTCACTAACTCCACCCTCTTCTTCTTCTACTCCTTTGAAAAGCCAGGGGCAATCATCAAATGAAGGAAACAATACTGGAAAGGAAAAGCCGGATCCCATGCTGGAAACGATCTTGGGAAAGCTTCAAGGGTTGGAGAACCGCATCATCAAGGTTGATGATCAAATTTCCAAGGTTGACAAAGCTCAAAAGGTTTTGGAAAATCAAATGTTCAACCATGCGGAGGAAGTTCCTAGGAATCAAGGGAAACTTCCAGGAAAGACGGAGGACAACCCTAAGGGAAGGGTAATGGCGATTACAACTAGGAGCGGAGTGACTACCACCGATCCGCAGCCTACGTTTATTGAAGTCCCCGTAGAGAAAGGCAAAGAAAAGGGGAAGGAGAAGGAGGACGTCTATGTCCCCCCTCCAGCTTTCAAACCTCCCCTACCATTCCCTCAATCTAGAGCGCGAGCGCGCCTAGACAAGCAATTCGGTAAGTTCATAGAACTCATGAGCAAACTGCATATTAATATACCTTTCATTGATGCTATTGTAGGTATGCCGGCTTATGGCAAGTTCTTGAAGGAGCTCCTCTCTAACAAGAGGAAGCTAGAAGATTTTGGAGAAGTCAAGATGAGTTCGGATTCTTCGGACCTCATCAAGACTATGAAGGAGAAAATGCCCCCAAAGCTGAAAGATCCGGGGTCATTTTGCATTCCCATAGGAGTGGGAGAGGTCACATACGACGCTTTATGTGACTTGGGAGCAAGTGTGAGCATCATACCACTTGCATTGTGCAGGAAGATCGGTTTAGGCGACCCTAAACCGGTGAAGATGACGTTATACATGGCGGATCGATCCATTACTCGTCCCGTCGGCATTGTAGAGGACGTCCCTGTCAAACTAGGCAAGTTCTTTGTCCCCATTGATTTTGTTGTGCTTGACATTCCTGCAGATAGTCCGGTCCCGATCATACTCGGAAGACCGTTTCTTGCAACTTCCGGCTGCATGGTCGATTGCAAGAATGGGAGACTCGCCTTTGACATTGGGGAGGAGAAAGTAGAGTTCGTTCTTTCCACTCTAGTGAAGGAACCAATCTTTGATGAGGATATTTACAATGTCCAAAACGAAGAAGGTTTATCTAGGGAGGAGGTAAGTGCGATTCTCTTTAACGATCCTTTGCAAAAGGTTATTACTATGAGTCTAACCGATGTAGGAGAAGAAGAAGAGTGCAAAGAGGAAATTGAAGCCTTAGAAGCACAAGAAGAGATGCATGAAGTAGAGTTTGAGAAACTCCACGATGAGGCTGAGAATACAAGATTCCACGGCCATACTCTGTATTCCACGGCCGTGGATTCCACAACCAAATTCGACCTCCATTCCAGAGGATATTACGGCCGTGGAAAACCAGAGGAAACCGTGATTTTGACCGTGGAAAATGGTGATCGGCACACTTCTTCAACTTCTCCTAATTCTTCTCCAAACCATTCAACATCCTTAGAAACTTCTAAGGAAACATCGGAAGCTCCTCAAGGATCATTGGAAGCCCCGAAAGCGATGGAACTTAAACCACTTCCTACTCATCTAAGGTACGCTTTTCTTGGATCTAATTCCACCTTCCCGGTTATCGTTAGTTCCGAATTAAGCATAGATGAACATGAACAGCTCATGATTGTCCTTAGGAAACATAGAAAAGCCATAGGCTATACTATTGAGGACTTAGTAGGAATTAAACCCTCCCTATGCATGCATAAGATACTAATGGAGGAGGACTTTAGAACTTCAAGACAACCTCAAAGGCGGTTGAATCCGACCATGAAGGAGGTTGTCAAGAAGGAAATTCTTAAACTTCTTGATGCAGGTATCATCTATCCTATCTCCGATAGCAAGTGGGTGAGCCCGGTTCAAGTAGTTCCGAAGAAGGGAGGAATGACGGTCATCACCAATAAGAACAACGAACTCATTCCTACCCGAACTGTAACTGGATGGCGAATGTGCATAGACTACCGCAAGCTCAACAACGCAACGCGGAAGGATCACTTTCCATTGCCATTCATCGATCAAATGCTTGAAAGGTTAGCACAACATTCATACTTTTGCTACCTTGACGGTTATAGTGGTTTCTTTCAGATCCCGATACACCCGGATGATCAAGAGAAGACCACATTCACGTGCCCTTGGGGTACATTCGCTTATAGGAGAATGCCGTTCGGGCTTTGCAACGCCCCAGCCACCTTTCAACGATGCATGATGGCCATCTTCTCCGAATACGTAGAGGAAATCATGGAAGTCTTCATGGACGACTTCTCCGTTTACGGTTCCTCTTTTAACGATTGTCTTTCTAACCTTTCTCTTGTTTTGCAAAGATGTGAAGACACTAACCTAGTTCTTAATTGGGAGAAGTGTCAATTCATGGTTAAGGAAGGAATCGTTTTAGGTCACTTAGTCTCTAGTAGAGGGATAGAGGTAGACAAGGCTAAAATAGAGACCATAGAGAAACTCCCTCCCCCAGTTTCGGTGAAGGGAATAAGAAGTTTCCTAGGACACGCTGGATTCTATAGACGTTTCATTCAGGATTTTTCTAAGATATCAAAACCTCTCACTAATCTATTGATGAAGGATGCGGTTTTTGAGTTTTCACAGGAATGTCTAGATGCGTTCAACACCATCCGGCAAGCTCTAATTTCAGCACCCATTATCCAACCACCGGATTGGACTCTCCCTTTCGAGATTATGTGCGATGCTAGTGACGTAGCCATTGGAGCTGTTCTTGGGCAACGAAAGGAAGGACGAACCCACGCCATATACTACGCTAGCAAGACGCTAGACGAAGCCCAGCTCAACTACGCCACTACGGAAAAGGAATTTCTAGCCATTGTCTACGCTATTGACAAGTTTCGCTCTTATCTTGTAGGTGCAAAGGTGATTGTCTACACGGATCATGCTGCGATCCGGTACCTCCTTGCAAAGAAGGATGTGAAGCCAAGGCTGATTAGATGGATTCTTCTCCTACAAGAATTCGATCTTGAGATCCGCGACAAGAAAGGCTCGGAAAATTCTGTTGCGGATCACTTGAGTCGTCTAACACATCTAGAGGACGACCAATTACCCATTGATGACTCCTTTCCGGACGAACACCTACACATCATAGAGGAGTGCATCAAGGTAATCTCCAAGGGTGACGAACCATGGTTTGCTGATTTCGTTAACTATTTGGTTTGCCAGGAAATACCACCCGGACTATCATATGCGCAAAGAAAGAAGTTCTTCAAGGACGTCCGGGAATACCATTGGAACGAGCCTCTTCTCTTCAATAGAGGTCCGGATGGCATCATTCGGCGATGTGTGCCGGAAGATGAGATGCAAAGTGTCATCCGTCATTGTCATTCACTACCTTGTGGAGGACACGCTAGTTCGAACAAAACTAGCGCAAAGGTATTGCAATCTGGATTCTATTGGCCTACTCTATTTAAAGATGTGCAATCCTATGTTTCTTGCTGCGATGCTTGTCAAAGAACAGGCAATATCTCTAGAAGGAACGAGATGCCCCTCAACAACATCCAAGAGGTGGAGATTTTTGACGTTTGGGGAGTTGACTTCATGGGACCATTCCCTTCTTCTTGTGGAAACCAATACATACTATTGGCGGTAGACTACGTTTCTAGATGGGTGGAAGCAATTGCCTCTCCCACAAATGATGCCATGGTGGTGGTTAAGTTCTTCAACAAGACCATTTTTCCGCGATTCGGGACGCCAAGGACGATCATTAGTGATGGAGGTTCTCACTTCATAGCCCGTCGTTTTGAAGCTCTTCTATCCAAGTATGGGGTTACTCACAAGATCGCCACCCCTTACCATCCACAAACGAGTGGACAAGTTGAGATCTCAAATAGGGAGATCAAGGGAATTCTAGAGAAGACGGTTTCGAGGACTAGGAAGGATTGGTCCTTGAAACTAGATGATGCATTATGGGCATACCGGACTGCATACAAGACTCCCATAGGAACCACACCATACAACCTTGTGTATGGGAAGTCTTGTCACTTGCCGGTAGAGCTAGAGCACAAGGCGTTTTGGGCTATCAAGTGGCTGAATTTCAGCATGAAAGAAGCGGGAGAGAAGCGTCTCCTAGACATCAACAAGCTGGATGAACTCCGTTTGAACGCCTATGAAAACGCTAAGATCTACAAGGAAAGAGCAAAGCGTTGGCATGATAAGCATATCATTCCAAAGGACTTCCAAGAAGGAGATCAAGTTCTCCTCTTCAATTCGAGACTTCGCCTCTTTCCAGGTAAGTTAAAATCTCGTTGGACTGGACCTTTTCTAATTAAGCGCATTTTCCCCCATGGTGCAGTTGAAGTATGGGGTGAAGCTAGCGGAAGTTTTAAGGTGAACGGTCAACGGCTCAAGAAGTACTCACCAGAACTCCAAGCTGAGGAGTTTGCACCTACCGCACTCGAATAAGTGCGAGTCTGGTCTAGCTACGGACCTTAAACAAAGCGCTTCTTGGGAGGCAACCCAAGGTATTGCATTTTCGTTTTTTTTGTTTTCGATTCATAGTTTAGTTTAGAATAAACGTTTCGGCTTTATTTTGCCTCGATTCCTTCCGGTATGTTCGTGTTTTTGGTTGTAGGATCGATGGAAAAGGAGAAAGGAGGGATAATGTCGAAGAGAAGTGACGAAATTTGGACTTTGAAGCTTTACAGAGAGTTCCACGGTCTAAATTACGGTCGTCATTGCTACAGTGGCCGTAATTCTCAAAGGCCTGTGAAAAATCACCAAAATTACGGGTCCGTACATTTCCACGGCCGTGGAATGCCCCGACAGACCGTGATTTTTGAAAATTTGCCTGCGAGTATAAAAGCCACACTTCACCACAAAAACACCACAAAACCCCCAATTTCCACGCCCTAAACACCGAAATCGCACAGCTCATCCCAAATCTTCGTTCTCTAATCGTTTTTAACGATTCTTCTTCCTAAACTGAAGCAAATCCAACCAAGAACAAGATCCAAGCAACAAATCGCGTGGAAAACGATCAACAAACCCGCATTTTGGATTTCTCAATCCGAAAAAGAGGTTTTTGCTCTCTTCTTGATTCTAGTCGTTTTTGTTCGTTTTTGTTAGAGATTTTTAGGAAGAACTGATTGAGATTGGAAGAAATTAGATTAGGACTGCTTGTTGTGGAGTTTGATTGCTGATTTGCTGAGAATTGAGAATTACTGTGTCGAATCACGGTCTGCATAAGTTCCACGGCCGTGGTTTTGGGAAGAACAGACCGTAATTTTCAACAGAATGGATTTTGTGAGGAGAGTTTCGGGAAGGATTAAGGAAAAGAAAGGGGAGCAGAATAAGAAGAGAAAGGGTAACCCTTCCACATCTAGGGCACCACCACCCTCATCCCCCTCACCTTCACCTCCATCTTCACCTCCATCCTCACCACCTCACCCTAGCATCCCGATCATACACGAAAACCACCAAGCTGCATTTGAGAGGATCGAGAAGAGGGCAGTAATTGGCCCTAGATACTTGTTGTTGGAGGATCTACATCCTCTCAACATTGTAGATGACCTCACATGGCTCTTGGATAGAGCCGGTTTACTTGTCTTCACGAACATTCGTGAAGACGCTTATGAGGAGATCACCCGAGAGGTTGTGACATCTTTCGAGCACAGCCATGTTGATAGGACCGTCTCCTTCCGTCTCATGAATAGAGACTACCATCTTAGCATTGTTGAGTTCGGGACCATCTTCGGGTTCCATGAGACCTACAACGGTCGACTCCCTAGGAACGTGTCCGCCAAGGACTTTTGGGAGGATGTGGCTATGATCTATGCCGACGAGGACCGTTGGCATCCAGCTGATACCAAGGCCAAATTGATGTACCATTTGGCCTTGAAGATAGCTCACCGTGTTCTTTCGGAGTGTCTCTTTCCTAGGACGGAGACGCCCCAAAAGATTAAGACGGATGAGCTATTCCTTCTCTACGCTATGCTTCATGGATGCCGCGCCGATTGTGCTACCCTTTTAGCGGCAACTATGAGCAAATTGAAGAACAAATCAAGAGGGAACATTGGATATGGTGGGATAGTGACCCACTTAGCTAGGACTTTTGGAGTGGACCTCTCGGCTTGCACACGTATACCGGCAGTTCCATTAGGGCTACACGCTTTCATGGTTAGGGGACTCATCTTCCCCACACATAGAGGTCCACCTTATGCGGGTATGCCCTGGGAGAGTAGGACAGGCAGGGGTATTGAGTGGCTGCCGGAGTATTCCATTGTGGCGGGACGCCACAACTGGAAGGAGACGTTCGCTGCGATGCATGCGAACAGGCTTGTAGCTCCCCCTTACGTTCCACCGCCGGTTGTAGATGAGGAGGATATGGGAGAGCCGTATGAGAGTGGTGGAGGAGCAGAGCAGGAGTTCGGCTCGTTTCCGGATCAGCCGGATCAGCAGGATGTACCTAGACGCTCTCCGCGTCCGGCTAGAGCTCCAGGCTCGTCATCTCGCCGCGCTAGCGTGAGCGAGAGGCCCACGTGGATGACTACACCTCCCACCTGGTACGAGACACCCCCTCCCTGGTCCACGACGCAGCCAGCAGCACCACCACCACCACCACCACAGCCAGCACCAGCAGATGCTCCCGGATGGTATGATCGCGCTCCGGGATGGTATGAGAGGATGCCGGAGTGGGCTACCGGACTTTCAGAGAGAGTCGGAGCATTAGAGATCCGGGCAGACGCGAGAGATGGACGTTTGGACGACCTCGACCACATGATGAGGGACGTCTACCGCCAGCAGTTTGGGCGGTACTATGACCCGAGTTTCTCTCCATTTCCACCTCCACCGGCACCGCAGTGATCGATGACCGGACTGCTCGTTTTAGACATCCCCGCCACCATTTGTGAGTTTCTTTTTTTTCCTTTCTTTCTTTTGTTCTTTCTTGTGAACATTAGGGACAATGTTCGTCCTAAGTATGGGGTGGGATGTACTAAATGTTTGTAATAACTCTACTCTATATGTTGCTTCTATTACGAGACTATCTTTGCATGTTCATCATATGTCACACGTTTCATTCTTGCATTGCATGAAAAAGAACTTTAAAAACCCATAAAAATTGAAAATTTTTGAAAAATTTGATGCTTCTAATGAATTGAGATGAATTCTATGATAAACACTACTTGTGAATTAAGTTGATAACAATTGCATGCTTGAAAGGATAGTAATTCGAAAAGAAATTGAATGAATAAATTTTACCTCTTTTGCAAGTTTTATAATGTGAAAATGTTACCTAAATCATGTAAGAAATCGAAGTTGAAATCACATTATAAGTTCTTATGCTTCTTTTTGAAATGATTAAGGCAATTCGATACTTTCTTTCTTCTTTTCTTTGATCATCTAACTCCTCATTGAAATATTAGCCTCCCTTACCCATCCGGGAACTTGGAAAGTGAATGAGAAAAAGGCATGTTTGATGTGGGAGGGCCATGAGAGCATATAATTGCAATCAATTGAATAGAAAGAATTTATAGGTTTGGGGAAGTCAATCATAACGATGAGTAACTCGGCACCATTCACATAGCCGGGTGTTTGTGTCTTGCCAAAGTCGGATTGAGCGATATTCCTAGCGGATTATGGTATGTGCGCTAAGGGTTTGAGGCATCTCGCAAAAATGAGAAACGCCAATCTCCTAGGCTTCGGTTTTTGTGCACCTCTATCCATAACTCCAAAAGTAAAGTCGAAAAATGAAAAGTAAGAGCGAAGCTCTAAGTGAAGAGTTGCGGAAATCGCAAAAGAAGAAGAAGGTAATAGTCCATTTTCCCGGATTTATGCACCACTCTCCCTTAAAGTTTCCCTTCCCTTCCATACTCTAGACCTTTTTCTTTGAAAGTCCTTAAGATCAAAAGAATGTTATATGGCTTGGTGATCTAAATTGAAGTTCTTATGATTGATTTTGATAATGTTTGAAGGTTATAATGCTTGTTTGGAAGTTAAATTGTTTCATGAGCTTTCTTCACCTCTTACTCTCTAATTAAGTGTGTGAAAGTTTGAAAACGATTGAAGCAAGGTTTGAGAATGATCTATTCTTTAGAAGTCACTTTCATCCAAAAGAAGGTACACATATTTCATCCTAACTCTTGTTTAAAGCTTTTTTGAAAGACCTTGCTTAGGGACAAGCAAGTGTTAAGTATGGGGTTATTTGTTACCATGAAATATTGTGATATTCTAGGCACGTTTTCTAAGCGTATTTGATTCATATTGATAGTCTTTGATTAAGCTTTGTGCATATATGAGCTAGTATTGCCTATATTGTCGATATGGATGTCTACACGAGTTCTATGTTGATTATAGGTGATTTGGAGCTATTTCCGAACGAAATCGAGCAAAGGGAAGTTGAGTTGATGTACCTCTAGATTAAGGACACCTTTTGGAAGCAATTTGGAGTATTAGATTGAGGAATGCACGAATGAAGGCAAGAATCACGGTTTTACCCTAAATTACGGCCGTGGATTGTGAGTCAGAATTCGATGTTCATTCCAGGGGATATTACGGCCGTGGAAGTTACCCGTGTTTGTTTCCACGCCTCAAAATTACGGTCGTGGAATCTTCCACGACCGTGATCTTGGCGAATCCTTTCGCCACGTTTCGAAGCCATGATCTTTTGAAGATCGGGCCGGGCCGACATTTTGCCCTGCATTATAAAAAGGACGGATGAAGCAAGATTCCGTCACCTCGCTCACCTCGTTACCTAGCTTACGACCTTTCAACCCTAAGTTTAGCGGCAAAAAACGCAAGCTTAGCAACACACAAACCCTCATTCTTGGAGGTGATTTTGGAGATCTCATTGAAGATCAAAGTTGGGAATTGAAGAATTGTTGCTAGCGATCTTTGCGTTTGTGCAAGATCGAAGTTCTTGGAGGATTTTTGCAAGAAGATTTCTCTTCTTGCTTAGGTTTGATTTAGGATCGGATTGACATCCCGTTTCCTTTCTTTCCTAGATTGTGATTGTTTATTCCTATTTGAATCTTTTGATAAACACTTGTTCTTGATTGTGATTCTGAGATTCGTTTGAAGATTATTGATAGTTCTTGAAAGTTTCCATCTTTTATCTTTTAAATCTTGAATTAATATCAAATGACTGTTATTGGCTAAAAACCCTTAACAATTCTAAGGTGAAGGGTTGATAGTTGTGGCCTAGATGATGATAGATCGATCGCAAACAGATTAGACCCTGAGAGTTAGAGAATTGTCGCCGACAACCCTAAATTACGGGCTGTTCTTGAGTTCCACGGCCGTGGAATCTCAAGATCCAACCGTAATTTCCCTAAGTTTACGAGTTTGCTTTTACCTTAATCCAAAGTTAAAGATTTGCTTTAGCTTAGTTTAGACTTGTCTTTTCTAGGTGGTAGTGAAGCCTCAACAACCTCTACCTCGATTGTGAGCCTCAACAACCTCAATCGGATAAGTTAGTCTTGACCTTTAGATTATAGGTTTGGGTATTTGATGCTAATCCTTGTCTTTAGAACCTCTCTATATTGAGCCTCAACAACCTGTATAGGAGGTATCTTTTAGGTGAGTTACATAAGGTTTTTGGAACCTCAACCGTACGATTACCTTACATTAGTATACCTTTGCATATCTCTACTCTGTCTTTATATCATTAGTATATCTTGAATCTGTTGCCACAACTGAATACCCGGATCTTTAGGATTGTTGTTTTCCCAATATTTGCAAAACTCTCATATTTATTGCTTGATAACCTGAAATCGAATTTGTTCCCACCCAAATCCCTGTGTTCGATACTCTGGAATTCTTGCTTAGCTACCTCGATCCGTACACTGCGGGTTCGCTGCTTGATTCTAGTTTTATAAATTTAAAACTTACTTGCACACACCTCTAGGGGCGAACAAGTTTTTGTAATTCTTGATTGGGATGTACTAAATGTTTGTAATAACTCTACTCTATATGTTGCTTCTATTCCGAGACTATTATTGCATGTTCATCATATGTTACACGTTTCATTCTTGCATCGCATGAAAAAGAACTTTAAAAACCCATAAAAACTGAAAATTTTTGAAAAATTTGATGTTTCTAATGAATTGAGATGAATTCCATGATAAACACTACTTGTGAATTAAGTTGATAACGATTGCATGCTTGAAAGGATAGTAATTCGAAAAGAAATTGAATGAATAGATTTTACCTCTTTTGCAAGTTTTATAATGTGAAAATGTTACCTAAATCATGTAAGAAATCGAAGTTGAAATCACATTATAAGTTCTTATGCTTCTTTTTGAAATGATTAAGGCAATTCGATACTTTCTTTCTTCTTTCCTTTGATCATCTAACTCCTCATTGAAATACTAGCCTCCCTTACCCATCCGGGAACTTGGAAAGTGAATGAGAAAAAGGCATGTATGATGTGGGAGGGCCATGAGAGCATATATTTGCAATCAATTGAATAGAAAGAAATTATAGGTTTGGGGAAGTCAATCATGACGATGAGTAACTCGGCACCATTCACATAGCCGGGTGTTTGTGTCTTGCCAAAGTCGGATTGAGCGATATTCCTAGCGGATTATGGTATGTGCGCTAAGGGTTTGAGGCATCTCGCAAAAATGAGAAACGCCAATCTCCTAGGCTTCGGTTTTTGTGCACCTCTATCCATAACTCCAAAAGTAAAGTCGAAAAATGAAAAGTAAGAGCGAAGCTCTAAGTGAAGAGTTGCGGAAACCGCAAAAGAAGAAGAAGGTAGTAGTCCATTTTCCCGGATTTATGCACCACTCTCCCTTAAAGTTTCCCTTCCCTTCCATACTCTAGACCTTTTCCTTTGAAAAGTCCTTAAGATCAAAAGAATGTTATATGGCTTGGTGATCTAAATTGAAGTTCTTATGATTGATTTTGATAATGTTTGAAGGTTATAATGCTTGCTTGGAAGTTAAATTGTTTCATGAGCTTTCTTTACCTCTTACTCTCTAATTAAGTGCGTGAAAGTTTGAAAACGAATGAAGCAAGGTTTGAGAATGATCTATTCTTTAGAAGTCACTTTCATCCAAAAGAAGGTACACATATTTCATCCTAACTCTTGATTAAAGCTTTTTGAAAGACCTTGCTTAGGGACAAGCAAGTGTTAAGTATGGGGTTATTTGTTAGCATGAAATATTGTGATATTTTAGGCACGTTTTATAATCGTATTTGATTCATATTGATAGTCTTTGATTAAGCTTTATGCATATATGAGCTAGTATTGCCTATATTGTCGATATGGATGTCTACACGAGTTCTATGTTGATTATAGGTGATTTGGAGCTATTTCCGAACGAAATCGAGCAAAGGGAAGTTGAGTTGATGTACCTCTAGATTAAGGACACCTTTTGGAAGCAATATGGAGTATTAGATTGAGGAATGCACGAACGAAGGCAAGAATCACGGTTTTACCCTAAATTACGGCCGTGGATTGTGATGCAGAATTCGATGTTCATTCCAGGGGATATTACGGCCGTGGAAGTTACCCGTGTTTATCTCCACGCCTCAAAATTACGGTCGTGGAATCTTCCACGACCGTGATCTTGGCGAATCCTTTCGCCACGTTTCGAAGCCATGATCTTTTGAAGATCGGGCCGGGCCGACATTTTGCCCTGCATTATAAAAAGGACGGATGAAGCAAGATTCCGTCACCTCGCTCACCTCGCTCACCTCGCTCACCTCGCTACCTAGCTTACGACCTTTCAACCCTAAGTTTAGCGGCAAAAACGCAAGCTTAGGAACGCACAAACCCTCATTCTTGGAGGTGATTTTGGGGAGATCTCATTGAAGATCAAAGTCGGAATTGAAGAATTGCTGCTAGCGATCGTTGCGTTTGTGCAAGATCAAAGTTCTCGGAGGATTTTGCAAGAAGGATTCTCTTCTTGCTTAGGTTTGATTTAGGATCGGATTGACATCCCGTTTCCTTTCTTTCCTAAGATTGTGATTGCTTATTCCTATTTGAATCCCTTGATAAACACTTGTTCTTGATTGTGATTCTGAGATTCTTTTGAAGATTATTGATAGTTCTTGAAAGTTTTCATCTTTTATCTTTTAAATCTTGAATTAATATCAAATGACTGTTATTGGCTAAAAACCCTTAACAATTCTAAGGTGAAGGGTTGATAGTTGTGGCTTAGATGATGATAGATCGATCGCAAACAGATTAGACCCTGAGAGTTAGAGAATTGTCGCCGACAACCCTAAATTACGGGCTGTTCTTGAGTTCCACGGCCGTGGAATCTCAAGATCCAACCGTAATTTCCCTGAGTTTACGAGCTTGCTTTTACCTTAATCCAAAGTTAAAGATTTGCTTTAGCTTAGTTTAGACTTGTCTTTTCTAGGTGGTAGTGAAGCCTCAACAACCTCTACCTCGATTGTGAGCCTC
>BSUD01000243.1:0-17695 GCA_033239045.1 Fagopyrum esculentum
GAGTGGACGAGATTAATTTTATAACTTTAGTAAACTGTTTTGGAAGTAATCATATATTAGAAAAGTGTTCCAAAAGAAATATTAGAAGTCAAGAAGTGACCCGGAGAATTTCCGACACTAAGGGTAAAACGGTCTTTTACCGTATGAGAATCGTTCTTTCCGTAATTCCTTCGCATGAGGTTGGACATCGAGATGTGATTTTGATACACATGTCTTAATTGACAGGCGCTTGAGTTACCACGAGTACGGACTATTTGAGGAGTGTTAGAGTGTTTTGACTCAGGTAAGTCCTTGCGACTTACTTAGCTAGTTTCTGGATATTAGTTGAGTGATAGTGGTTGTGTGTGCTATTTGCGTGTTTTAAAAATAATAACCTGCTAGGACGACTGTTATTATTATGTTTAAGGCCCAAGTGTATGTATAACGGGCCGTGACATCACTGCCCAGCTCTGACAGGAGACTGGGAGGTTCTCTATACCCAGACCAGGCAGGTACAAGGTGAGATGCATCGGATCCAATCCTGATGGTTACACGGGGGCGGAGGCGAGGTTTGGGAATCCCTCGTGTCACAAAATAAGTATCATTAGTGTGAAAGAGTAACTTAAAACAAGATAATAAAACGGACTTGTTTGGAAGCATGATGGGTGTTTATTTTTTTTTGTGTGTGTTTGTGCTGCTATTATTCTGCTAATATTTAGATAACTAGCTAACGGTTCTTCTTGTTGTTGTTTTTAGATTTACCGCAGGTTAGACCAGCAGCTGAGTGATCCGGAAGTAGTGGTCAGCCGGGTCTCCGTACTCCTTAGAGTGGGGGGTTGGGGGTTGTGTTTGTCTTTCCTTTCGTTTGGTTAAGACAGTTGTTCTTTTCTCTTGTGTAAGTACTTTAGGCTGCTAGACAATGTTGCATTCATTACCCTAAAAATATTATTTTTATGAATTTCGGTTTCTTTATTTGTGTCTTGTTGCAAGATCCTAGTAATGTTGTTGTCAAACTGAGGTCGGGACCCATTGTGAGGTCCTAACCAGTAATATCTCGGGTTTCGAGAATCCGGGGTGTTACAACATGGTATCAGAGCTCTAGGTTGGCAACAATGGCACTTGAAATCTTCTGAAAGACCGAATAAGTTTTAAGCAGAACCCGAAAAGGGGTCTGAGTTTTAAAAGAGAATTTTGGTTTTTAAATGCATGCATAGTCTGGTTAGGAATAGAAAAGTACGCCTGACCACCACTACTACCGCGGATCTCAGTATGCTTAGTATGGACTTTAGGTTTTACTGTAGTTGGACTTTTAGCTTGTTTATAAAGATATGTTGTATAGATAGGTATATGCCGAAGATTTGCAGAATTGTAGTTATGTTATGTCCTTAACGGAGATAACATAATGAGTTTCTCACCCCTTGGATACATCTAAGTAGATTTTGAAGGGTGTCAACCTGAGGATTAGTATGCACATCTTATGTGCATTAGGGTAGACGAACGTCGGACAACTCCTTCGAACTTGTTGAGGAACGTCGAGACGGAAAAGTGAAGACTCAAAGACAACACCAATTAAGATGACAAGAAGAGAATCCCGAATCAACTCAACGGGATCAAATGACGGATATTAAAGAGAGTAGTTCCGGAGAAGCAAGAGATGCTCGCCAACTAGGGAATTGAGAACAACAACGGAGAGGCTCTTCCAAGTTATGTAAAGTGACTTCACAAACAAAGAGGATGACGTCGAAAATTGCCATAGACATGAAAAGCCAAAAGGGAGATATAGTAGCGATCAAGAAAAGAGACATAAAATTTAAACTCACTGACAGACTAGGAAGTGAAAGTTGATGCCAAAAGCAAGGCGAAATATGATCACTCTCAACAAGCTAATTGCCACCACAATCCAGATTGATAACCGAGACAGTCAAAAATATGGAAGTCAACACGAGATACATTATCCATCCAAATAGAAAGAATCAAAGAACTGCAACTTGGAAACTTACGCGTTGCTAGAAAGGGAAAGGTGGATTTCACCAACGTGGAAGTGGAGTGATCTCGTAGAACATAGGAGAATTTTGACATAGACCGTGATACAACAATAACCAGCTTCTGTAAAGGCAGCATTACAAGCAACACCCAAGGAAGAAGAGTGTGTGAGAAGAGTATTGGTGAACTCGAGGGACCCCAATAACTTCTCATTCAAAAGGAATTTAAACTAACAGCACTACAAGTTCATAATGGAGAACCGCAAATAGACGATAACTCGGGTAAAAGAATCACGGAGATGTACCTACAAGCTACCCTATAAGGATTGAAAAGTCTGTTGATGGAAGAAGAATGATACAACTGGACTCGTAAGAGTATAACGATCTTACAAAAGTGTAGATTGTAGGAGGAGCTAAAGAAGAATAAATAAGGAGACTGGAGAAGATATATTTCACCAAGTATATCAAGCCTCAAAAGAGATGGAAGAAAAGTAAGTCTATGATGTTGTAGAAGGTCAACTACATCCTACTTGGACAACTTAAAAATTTACATGCACGGGTTAACTAGTGATGGTTAGTTAACCGATAAGAAGAATAACCACAAGGTTATAAAAGAATTTTATCGACATCTAGGGAATTTCTTTCAGAGATCCACGACGAAAATGGTGAAGTTAAATCAATACAAGTACTAGTAGCCTGGATGGTAACGTTAAATGAGTCCAATATGATAACTCTAATAAAGAAAATTTGAGAGCAGCTCTTGACGGTCGGTAATGACCCTTGATGATAGTAATGGTGTAAAGGAAATTGTTGGGAGTAGTTACTTACTACTGACTACGAAAGATACATATCAGAGTTAGAATGAAGGGATCCCTGTAAGAAGAACTAGAAGACTAAGAGGAAGCAGATGATTGGAAACATGTCCTATGTCTTAGCATTCCACACAAGTAAGACGGATGGTACTCCTTCGAGAAAAAGTAGGGTCAGACTATCTAGATTGACAGGGAAAACCCTTGGGATTAAAGATGTGACACAGAATAATTGGAAATTCCGAGGCGGCACAAACATAAGGAGTATGATGTAAAGCCTTGGTGAAATGTGTGGTCGAGTTGTGAGGTGATTGCAGATAGAATCTACAGGTCGACTAAAACAGACATGAGAAGGAGTAAAAGTGAAAGACTAAAGGTGGTTATATGGATCCGGTACCACACCAATAAGATGGTTACCGAAAGGACTAAAGACTGTTATTTAAGGGAGAAATGGAGGTACTCCATGGAAAATTCAGCTGGACTGATGACCTAAGAGTTGCTGAAAGTAATAAGACCAACCAACGCAGTTATAAAGTGTGTATGAGAAAACTCAAAGGGATTTAACTATCTTACGGGGTGTAAATATCAAAGAAGGTAAAGCGACATGAGTATAAGGAAGACATAATAAATGTGATGCGAGAAATTTGATTGGTGGGAAAATCATATGCACCTAATGTGTTGTATACAAATGGTACCATTGGATGTTTAATAACAATCATACCAACAGACTGATGACACTATGATGGATTTAGTGTAAACCAAGTGTATAACTTATCCAGTGAGAAGGAAAGTTAGGTATCAAAATTGCGAGTTATGATAAATTTTAAATAAAGTTTTGAGATGAGGATGTCCTTAGGAAATCTATGCAAGAGTACAAAGCAACTGAAGTTCCAACACAGAATGGGTAGTAATGATCAATAGACAGTTAGAGACCGATGCAGAGAAGAAAAATGTATAAGACGAGTCGCCTAGTAGAAGAGTTCACAAGACAAGCTTGTAAGGCCAAAAGAGATAAAATGTCGACCCGGATATGAGGGTCTAAGGTGCATGGAAGGGATACCTACAATGGAGTGTAAATGCAAATGTAGAATTTACAAGTGTGGAGAGGTTGTAACCTCCTCAAAAATATAGGAATTTGAAAGAAACCGCAATGTCGGTATCAAAGAGTTGAAGCCTTGTAGCGGAAACAAAGGAGTATCATGAAGGCAATGTTGCCGGTAAAGCCAGCGAAGGAATGTATATATAAGAACGGCCTTGGTAGACTCGAAAGTCCAAGGTAACCCCAATTATCACGGGACCTAAGTCATCAAAACCGACGGTCCGTGCAAGGGGAACTACAAGAGGATGATAACTAAAATCATCAAAACTACAAAGACATTTACCAGCTATCGTTGAAGACTTGGAACGACTATTTAGGTCAAGATGAATGACCCAGTTGAGCTCGAGAAGTAGAGTTAGCCTCAGGAAACAGAAGTGTGGAATAGAAAACGAATTAGTGAAGCATGAAAGGATTAATCGAGCGGATGATGCTCACCAAGAATTTAACACCAGTATAGGTATGAGAGGAGCATGTACAAATAACCCCCCTAGACCTCGCTTATGTTGGAGCGGTTTGAAAGAACCGTGATAAAAGGTTATTTCGGACCACGGTTATATGTATAACCGTGATCAATTGTTTTTTATTTTTTTAAAAATAAAATTACACCCCGGTTATTTCATTTAACCGGGTTAATAATGTCTCGGACCCCGGTTATTAATTAACCGTGTTAGAATAGCGAACCCGGACCCCGGTTAATATATTAACCGTGTTAAATAACGAACCGGACCCCGGTTTAAAATAACCGTGTTACAAACTACAAACCAGACGACGTCGTTTGAACTAGTAAAAGAACTACGACGACCTGGCCTCTCGATCTGCTTCCCTAACCTATCGATCCCGTACGCGCGCCCTCCTTCGAGTTCATCCATCCGGCGACTGCACCTCGACCCCGATTCTCCATGACTAGCAACGACCTGCAGTGAATTGAATCACACTGAACACGTAAGGTATGAGTTCTTCGTGAGATTTCCCTCCTATGTTAATAATTGTCACTCTGAGAAAAGAACCCCTTTTACCTTATTCACTTCCTTAACCGGTTACCTTGTTCACTTTTGCAGCTGCACTTCCAATCGACTTCTTCCTTCTTTTCCTAGATTGATTTCGCCTTCATTCTTCAAGGTATAGTATGACTTGCCCTAGTCTTAATCCATTCTTCTTCCTCAGTTCGATGTAGTCTTAGTGAAGCTGTTTCAGCTTCAAACTAAAATTAGCCACAAAACATAGCAAGAAGTTGTGTCCCTTACTTCCTGCCTGTCTGCAGATCTATTGTACCTTATTATATGCTCCATTCATGTTAATTTACTCTTTGTTCTGTCTGTGTGCTTGGATAATAACCATAAGGGAAGATTAGAGGAATTAGGATCGGCCATGCTTGTTTTCCTATTTTGCAATCATGCATTAAGGATTGTATGACTTCCATCTTGTTATGTAAAACATGAAGGTGCGTTACTCTTCTCTTTTCTTAGCTTCCTCAAAGCCACAGCCACCAAGATCTGATTTTTTTAGTAGCTGTTTGCAAAACATTGTTACTTGTGCCCACCACTATAACGGGCAACCTGCCTGTTGCATTTGCTTCATTTATGTCCGTTCCAGTTCTCATGTCCAAAGTAGGGGATTAATGGTAGTTGACTTTCTGCTCAGAGAGGAGTATGTGCTAAGCCAAATGGAAGACTAGCTTGCTGTTGGTAGGATGTTGTTAGGGGTTTGGGGGCAATGTAAAACACAATTTTCTCCCATAAGTGCCAAGTCAAGTAGAAAAAACCCGTTCCCATCAAGTTTACATGGAAACATCACACTAGTAAGTGAAACTGTGGATCAGGTCCTTATAAACATCATTTTACTTAGGAAGATCTCAAAGGTAGGCTTATTTGATCAATTATGAAAGATGCTGGAGAAGAACTATAGGAATTTGGTGAGTGATTGAACCGGCATATGCAATGGAAGCAGCACACTTTGTACTGCTGCATTGGGTTGATAGAGAGGTTAGAGGATTTACCTAAGGCAGACTGAAGAGATGGACAAAAGGCAGATGGGCAATCTACTGCTGCATTGGAAGACTTGTATTGCTTTATCAAAAAGTCACGTCGAGCCTTATCTACTAGCAAATAAGTGTCCACATTGCTGCTAACTACAAGCTCCTAGATTCATCAGAGTTATTTTTTACACCGTTAGTTTGCACCTAGTGATAATTCCTGTTGTTGATAAATTTGATTGGAGCAAAAGAATGGTAGTGTTTTCAATTTCATATGCAGCTTCTGTTGTGTTTTGCTCAAATCTGTAGGTTTATGTTTTGTTTTCTGACAGCTATTGTAAGAAGGAAATGTGTTGTGTATGTTCATTGATGATTGAACTCCCATATGTTAAGAGCAATCTTCCTTCTTTGGAAATCTAGTGATGGTTTATGTTATCGCTAAGTGTCAATGGTGTGGCATATTTTTAGCAACTCTGTTGCTTGAAGATGAAGATTGGATGATTGATGTAGCAACTTAGCTAGCAACACATGGTTATTTAGTTCAATATCTATTTTTCATAAAGTTATTGATTGGGAAATCTATTGCATATATTTTGCTGCTTTTTCCTATCTTTTTCACTCGATTTGTTTGTTGAAGTTGTTTGTGGTGTTGTGAGGTGCTATCAAATCATCTGGATAGAGATTTTTTTTTTTGAGTCAGCAGTAAGTATGATAGGTTCAATGATCATAGGAAGAAGGCAGTTCATGGGAGCATGCATAGCATTTTTGGTACACTGTGTTGAGAGCAGTCTTTAAATGTGCAGGTGTATTCTTTGTAAATGCTGTATGTTTTCTCACATTCTGCAGAGTAGCTAAATGGTGTGAATAATCAGCAAATCAATCTAATCAAGCTACTCAAATGAATCAACGATCATTTTTTACACACGATGTTGTAGAAACTTGATGAAAACATGCATTTTATTCATTTCTTGATGTTTCATTTTTAGTGCTCAACTTTCTTCCAATGGAGATGGAAAATGTGATGTCAAAGGTCTTATCCAAGTATAATTTTAATTATTTAAATCAACAATAAAAATAATAAGCATTCAACAAATCAGTTTCAAAAGATGTCCAAATTCAGCAAATTTGCATTCAGCAATCAACATATCAAGTGTAATTTGAGGTTGTGAATAAAGAGTTGCCTTGGACTGCATCCAAGACAACTGTCTAGAAGATCTCCAAAAAGGAAAATGCGTTTAGAATTCAGCCAACATAACCAAAAATAAATAAATAAAAAAAACACTTTCTATTTTTCAAGGTTTCAAGCAGTATAATCCTATAAAGATCAAGACCAAATCAGTTTTAAAAGATCTCAAAGTATACATTTTTTTATTTGAAATTAATAATTCTATATATGATTTCATATGTATAGTAATTGTTCACTAATACATTTTTTTATTTGCTAGTAGATAAGGCTCGACGTGACTTTTTGATAAGTTATTTGCATAGTAATTGTTCACTAATACATTTTCTAACATGACAACAAGCATCCAAAATGGGACTAAGTGGTGCCTATGGCTCAAAGATAGAGACCCAAGGAGATGCCTTATTAGTGCTTCCTGGGGCCTACTTCTTCTAAGTGGACTAACCATTTTCAGATTCTTATCTTATTAATTTCAAAATTGCAAACTACTTTTATTAGAGCTCATATTTGATGCCTTAGATATTGCTCTTATTTGATGCCTTAGATATTGCTCTCAACCTATTTGTTCCTTTTTCCTTCAGTTTTTGGTTATTTATTTATTTATTTATTCAAATTTATATATTTTTTATAGAAAAAACACTAGACAATTATATAACTAAGTGTTATTATAATGGATAGGAGTTTCTGATTGTTGCTGATTCATTTGGATTCAGGCAGCATATAGGGTTTCTCTAAATCCTTGTATTTTTAACAAGTAAGTCTCTTATTCCATCTCGTTTCTACTCAGGGAGGACCTGAGGTTACGTTATTTTTTATTCGTTTACCTGGAAGAGGAACCAGGATTCTTGTTTTCCTTTTGTTTCATCTCGTTTCTACTCAGGGAGGACCTGAGGTTACGTTCGTTTTGTTTCGTTTATCTGGAAGAGGAACCAGATTCTTGTTTTCTTTCCATATCAATATTATTTATACAAATTCTTGATTTCTCTTAGGTTTTGTTGACTTTAATTTAAAGTTCTTTAAAAATGGATCGAAAGTGGATGTCTGCGAGTCGTTTGACAGTTGAGTACCAGGATGGGGTTAAGGAATTCATAAGGCTTGCTGTAGAAAATGCTAAGAACCCTGACATGCTTCCATGCCCTTGTACAAAATGCTTCAATTGTAGACGGTCCGATGCTAGGAGTTTGAAGGATCATTTGATTATCCATGGAATTGACCAATTGTATACTTGTTGGATATGGCACGGAGAGAAAGAACAACCATCTGATAGCACCGATGCACCTCTCCAAGAGGAGAATTATGGTACTGATCATTTTGAGGAAATGGCACAAGCTGCCGAGGAAAATTTCAATGATCATCCTAATATTTTTGACAATTTCTTGTGTGACGCTAGAGAACCTCTATATCCATCGTGTACTAAGTTCACAAAATTGTCTGGTGTTTTGAGGTTGTATAATCTGAAAGCCGCCTATGGATGGAGTGATAAGAGTTTTACAGCCTTACTAAAGCTTTTGAAGGAAATGCTTCCTGAAGATTCCGTGCTTCCTGATTGCACATATCGGGCCAAAAAAGTGCTACGCTCCTTCAGCATGGATTACGAGAAAATTGATGTCTGCCGTAATGATTGTATTCTGTACAGAAAAGAATATGCCTCCCTAGATAAATGCCCAAATCCTATTTGTGGTGAGCCTAGATATAAGAGAGATCGTGTCCCGGCGAAGGTGATGTGGTATTTTCCAATAATTCCACGATTGACACGTCTATTTTCCAACGTTGAGGATGCAAAGAAACTAAGATGGCATGCTGAGGAGAAGATTTGTGATGGAAAGTTGAGACATCCAGCGGATTCCGAACAATGGTTAAGTATCAATAACCGATATCCCGAGTTCGGAAGGGACTCTAGAAACTTACGTCTTGCTTTATCAACTGATGGAGTTAACCCATTTGAGAATCAATCAACTAGTCATAGTACATGGCCTGTTGTGATTGTGATTTATAATCTTCCACCGGAGTTGTGCATGAAAAGAAAGTATATGATGTTGACATTGTTAATTTCTGGTCCAAGACAACCTGGAAATGATATGGATGTTTTCTTGGCACCTTTCGTGGATGATTTGAACCTTATGTGGGATCGTGGTGTGGATGTCTACGATGCTTATGGTAAAGAAACCTTTTGCTTGCGCTCGATGTTGTTTTGCACTATAAATGACTTTCCAGCATATGGGAATATCTCTGGTTATACTACTAAGGGATATACGGCATGTCCAATTTGTGAGGAAGGTACTTGTTATTGTTGGCTAGACTTTGGTAGAAAGACCGTGTATCTTAGACATCGAAGTTGGTTGGAGACAAACCATCATTACCGCAAGCTCATGAAAGTTTTCAACGGCCGTATAGAAACTAATAGACCTCCTCGACCTTTGACGGGCTCTCAAATCTATGATAAAGTTAAAGATTTGAATGTGGTCTTTGGCAAAAAGCGTGCACAACCTCTACCGAAGCAAGGTTGGAAAAAGAAGTCGATATTTTTCACCCTTCCTTATTGGGAGCACTTGTACGTGAGACATTGTCTCGACGTAATGCACATTGAGAAGAATGTATGTGATAGTCTAATAGGTACATTGTTGAACGTGCCTGGAAAGACTAAAGATGGCATCAATTCAAGAAAAGACATGGAAAATATGGGAATTAGACCAGAGTTGAAACATGAGATAAGAGGAGGAAAAACGTACCTACCGCCGGCTTGCTACACCCTTTCTAAAGCTGAAAAATCTGCATTCTGTAAATTCTTTCTTGAGGTAAAGGTACCTTCTGGATTTTCATCCAACATCAAAAGTCTCGTAAATATGAATCAAGTGAAGCTGCAAGGACTTAAATCCCATGATTGTCATGTTATAATGGAGGAATTTTTGCCGATAGCCATACGTGGAATTCTACCAAAACATGTTCGAGATATTGTCACACGTCTTTGTTTCTTCTTTAAGATACTTTGCAGCAAGGTCATTGATGTGAAAGAGTTAACAAGTTTGCAAAAGGAGATTGAGCTTATATTGTGCGAACTTGAAATGATTTTTCCTCCATCATTTTTTGATGTAATGGTGCATTTGATGGTTCATCTTGTTAGAGAAGTAAGATATTGTGGACCAGTATACTTGAGGTGGATGTATCCATTTGAGCGATATATGAAAGTATTGAAAGATTATGTGCAGAACAGATATTGACCTGAAGGTTGCATGGTTGAAAGATATATTGTCGAAGAAGCGGTTGAGTTTTGTAGCAATTACTTATCAGGTGCTGATGCCATAGGACTTCCTAAGACATCCACGATAGATCCGACAGAAGGAAACGGTTTAGTTGGTGAAAGAGCGGAAAGAGTAACGTCAGAGTTGCTACGTCAAGCTCATCTGTATGTTCTCCAAAACAGTGACGAAGTTAGTCCTTTTATCGAAGAGCACATGGATTATTTGAGAAGCCAAAATCTTACTTTTAAAAGTGAGAAGTGGATCATGAAAGAACATAATCGCTCTTTTGTTGAATGGTTCAGAAAGAGAATACTTGATCAACAACAAATATCACCCGAGTCAGTGTCCAACAATTTGAGATGGTTGTCCAAAGGCCCTCTTCCCGATGTAACGTCATTCTCTGCATATGCAATAAATGGATACACTTTCCACACAAAATCTCATGATGCTAAAAGTGCGGTGCAGAACAGCGGTGTAACACTAGTATCTGAGACTTTACATATGTCTGTCTATAAACAATTGTCATATTATGGAGTTATTGCAAACATATGGGAACTCAATTACATTGAGTTTAAGGTGCCGGTTTTTCTCTGTACATGGGCTGATGTCGAAAAGGGTGTAAAAATGGATGACTTAGGCTTCATTCTTGTTGATTTGAGTAAGGTTGGCCATAAGGATGATCCTTTTATCTTAGCTTCACAAGCAATTCAAGTGTTCTTTGTCCCTGACCCGTCTGATTTCAAGTGGGTCATTGTGCGAGCAACAAAGGATAGATATGTGGAGAATAATACTGACACAGAAGACTTAGTGGCAAATTGTTCAGTCATCATGCCGGTGAATGCGACAATTGTTAAAGAAGATGATCGGCCATACCTACGGTCAGACCATGGAGAAGGTTTAGAGATTAATAGGTCAAAAAAGGTTTCTAAAAGAAAGAGAAAGTGATTGTAGACTTTTTGCTGAATTCTTATTCTTGAAGTTGTTAAAACAAACGGATAAGGTTGTAGTTGACATACTTGAAGTTGATTATGGTTTTTGGATTCTACTTATGTTTATGAACTATTTTCTGTTTTCTAATTTTTCTAAATTTCTATGAACTGTTTATGCACTTTTGCTGATTTTATTTTGGAATATATTGTTGCTGATTTTTTATTTTTTTTGAACTGTTTATTTCTATTTATGCACTGTTTATTTTGGAATGGTTCCTTTGCGTTATTTCTAATTAACTAATCATATAAAATATATATGTTATCACAAGTCCAGGTAAATGGCAAGTCCCTCTTCAAGAAATGATGAGATTATTTGCACAACGCAGACAGTGCACCCAAGAGGTGATGGTGGTGATTCTGAAGCGAGTGACGACGATGCTACTCACACACACGCTAGGGGTGCTGCTCTTACAAATAGGATTAGAAAGAGTTCTAAGAATTTCACCGAAAAGATAGTCTTGGATTGGAACTTATATGGAAAAGCAGTTTGTGATAAATCTGAACTATTGGCAAGCTATGTTGGTTATCTAGCACGCACACGAATACCAATTGTTTATCGTGATTGGAGAAAAGTTACAACTGAGATTAAGACCTCTATACTGGACTCTGTAAACGTAATTATCATTTTGTGGTTTTTGTAAATATGTTATTACATGTATATGGTGCTTTTTATTTAGGGTGCCTTTCATAAAAATTGCAGGAAGCTTTTGAGATTCCTAGTGATGCACATAAAAACATGATCCTTATGGATGTTGGTGACAAGTTTAGGGGCTTCAGGAAAACACTCACTAAACTAGTCAAAGATGGTAAATTGGAACCTCCTGCTAAATATAATTACATCGAGCAGACTGATTGGGATGAGTTTAGACGACAAAGATGCACTAAAGATTTTCAGGTATTGTTGGATTTTATTTATGTTTTGCTGGATTATGTTTTCTTAGAAATTGTTGAATGCAGGAGACAAGTGCAATAAATAGTGAAAATGCAAAGAAGAATAAGTATCCATATAGGGGATCAAGAAAAGGCTATGCACGATTGGAGAAAAAGCTGGTAATGCATCTACATTATTCTTCAAATTTATAGTCTATGCATTGTGGTTGACTGACGGTTTCATTACTCAAATTGTTTGTACAGCTCGAACAACGTGGGGAAAATTATACCACTTCTACAATAGACCGATCTGAATTATGGGTACAAGCTAGGCAAACAATGAGTGGTGAAGTTGATGTCGCTTGTAGACCCGTAGCTTCAAAAATTGTAAGTATAAAAACAATTTGTCGTATAAATACATTTATTGTTTTAGAAGATTTTCATCCTAAAGTAGATGAATTATTAATGTAAAATATATGTGATTTCAAGGATTCGCTTACTAAACAAGTTGCGGATGGACTCGTAACAACCTCGGGGAGTAATGATATATTATCTATGGCACTAGGTGATGATCACCCCGGTCGAGTGAAGGGTGTAGGTCTTGGAGTTGGTTCTAAACAAGTGTTTGGTAAAAACAAGCGCAGATGTGCTCGTCCATCTGAACAAGTTGTAAAACTAAGCTCTAAAGTAAACGAATTGGAATCAGAAGTTATGACATTGAAAAAAGAAATCTTGAAACTGAAGGGGAAGTATCAAGGAGGAGAGAATATTAACCATAGCATAAACAATAGCTGCTCAATTAATGATTCACCTACTACGGACAATCAGGTAATTATCTAGCATAAAGTTCATCATTTATATTATATTGATTAAGTGTCATCATTGATATATATATATATATATATATATATATATATATATATATTAATTGGTTAGGGAGTGTGGCAAAAATGTGAGCTTTATTGGCCCACTCCAACATCTATGGTAGCTACAGGGCAAGTTTATATTCCAAAAGACGGAGAAGTTACAATGCTTCATGGCAAGCCGTTGGATGCAGAAACTTGCAAGGTTGTAGTTGAGATAGTTGAGGTTGATCATGAGTTTACAGAATTGCCAAAACAGACGGATGAGGTTGTCGTTGTCAAAGATGCAATCGGAGGTTACATTGCATGGCCAAAGTGCATGGTCACTTTTGTATCGGTATAATGCTAACATTTATAAATTTTTTATTAGATATTGTTAATGTTTTGTCAATATGTATATGTGAGTATCCTTATGAATTCTTATATAGGATGTTCGTGAGAGTTCAAAAGCATCTAAAACCACAAAAGATGTTCATATCCACATCGATGAGGATTACATAGATCGTACACCCCAAGGAAAGAGTGACAGTGTGGTGACGAGATGCTTGTCAATGATTAATTCGGTTGATGATGTGGATGTCGTGGTCAATATGCCAACTTCAATTTTTCATCAAGAGTACTTGTTGCACTTTGGAAAAAGGGAGATGAAAATATGGCTAGATGAACGAGAATTAGAGACGAGGCATATCGAGATATATATCAAGTATGTATTTAATACATGTCCATTATATTTTTATTAGAAAATTTTTGGGAAGTTAATCTCATTTGATTATGCATGATAGGTGCTTGTTTGAAAATTATAATCCAAGCAAATTTGCCTTTCTTTCCCCAACAAACTTGGCTTGGCCGGTGGGTACCGAAAGACGTGTTGATGAGAGAGTTGAATATATGGTTAATTCTCTACGGAATTCTGATATGACAAGACGTTTATGGTTTGCCCCCTATTTTGGAGGGTAAGTAAAATGTTACTATATTACATTATATATATATATATATATATAATTTTGGATTGTCCAACTAGTAACCAATTTGAGTGAATTCTTTATTCGTAGTCTTCATTGGATGTTGGCGGTGATTGATCCCTTAGAATGTGTTGTCTATTGGTTGGATCCAATGCATGAAGAAGTTAGAAGTGATTTTCGGATCGTGGCTAAACTGTAAGTTATATAACACAAAATGCTATACTTTCAAGTTTTTGTTGATTTCATGGATTGATAGATATTGATGGATATGTTACATTGTATTTCATTATAGTTCTATGGAACAATTTAATGAAACAAGGATGCCTCCTACTAATCCCAAGATAAGAAAGCGAGTATTGCGTTGGAAGATCATCAAGGTTAGATCTTCATTGATTTTGTCTTGTTCAAATGAGTTTGTAATTAACATATTTGTATATTGAGCTATAAATCTTCTTTAATATTTTAGGCCCCTAAACTACCAACAGATGACAAAAGTGGTTACTACATATGTCGTTACATGAGGGAAATTATTGAAAACGATGTGCATGATATTCCGCAAATGGTATGCATGTGTACTTACTACATATTAAAATATCGATATGTAAAATTGTTGATATATGTTGTTGCTTACTTTTGTTGTTTATTGTTTAGTATTTCAAAGGCTCACCGAAGACGTATGACAAAGATCATCTTCATGAACTGCACAAGGAGTGGCTCGAGTTTGTGGAACCTCTCATTCAAGAATGCATCGACATTGACTGACTTGCCTAGCTTAGTTTTCCATGTAGAGACCATCTCGGTAAAAAGTGTTTGTAATCTTTTGTTAAACATATATAATATACTATCAGAACGAAGAACGGTAGAAACTTGGTTTGATTTTTGATGTTACTTTCGGATTATATCATTGAAATATTAATTAAATGATAAGTTTGCTTATGTATTTTAGCTTAATATTATATATTTACTAATTAATTATTTTTCGGTTAAGCAGGTGCCAAATTAGCTAATTCTCATATTAAATATAATAAATTACGGTTAAAAAATTACCACGGTTTTAAGAAGAAACCGGGGAATAAAAATTTTAAAACTGGTAAAAATAACCCGGTTATTATACTAAAACCGAGGTCCGCAAATTACCAATTTTACAGACTTTTACCCCGGTTATTTTAAAATAACCGGGGTAAAATTCGGACCCCGGTTATTTTACAAAAAACCGGGGTCCGACTTTTTACCCCGGTTATTTTAAAATAACCGGGGTCCGACGTTTTACCCCGGTTATTTTAAAATAACCGGGGTCCGACTTTTTACCCCGGTTATTTTAAAATAACCGGGGTCCGATTTTTTACCCCGGTTATTTTAAAATAACCGGGGTCCGATTTTTTACCCCGGTTATTTTAAAATAACCGGGGTCCGACTTTTACCCCGCTATAAAAAAAACCGGGGTCCGAAAAATTTTAACACGGTGACATTTACCGGGGTGCGAACCGTCGGACCTCGCTCCCGTTAACCACGCTTCCATAACCGGGTTCCCATGTACAAAATAACCGGGGTCTAGGGGGGGTATTTGTACTAGTGGCAGGTCCGGAATATTGAGATAAGTCAATTATAGAGTGACTGACATCAACTGAGGACGTATAAGTGGATTGGTATTGACGAACAGGTACCGTTAAGAAGAGATATTAGTGACTGCAAATTTAAGAGATAACTTTACCGATGACTTGGAGGAATCCCCAAGTAGGCAACGACAACTTTCTGGGGTGATCTAAAGATATAGAGAGAATCGGTTAGAGGTTGCTTACTAGTTGGTTAAGAACAGTCTACGGGTGAGTAAGAGAGTAAGGATCTGTTTGAGGAGGATCTTGATAGTAGTAGAAGAAAAGTATAGGCGGAAGTTGGGTAAATCATGTTGACCCTTAGAAAGACGTCATTGTGACTAATGGGTGTTACACCAAAAGCGTGGTAGGCCCATAAACCACAAATGAAGAAAATCAATGTTAGGTTAACTCTGATTTCAATAAGGAATTAGCGATCTATATGAAAAAGTTCACTTGGGTGTGTGATTTGTTTGGAGTTATATAAATTTTAAGGCTTGACAAAAAGTAGGTGAAAACAATTAATTAAGAAAGGATCCGATAAGATCACATTGAGGAAACCGGGTCAAGCGGTTTGTATTACAAAGAGCATTAGGCGACATAAGTTTAAGATCATTATTTCATAATCGATAGTCGGGAACTTTCGAAAGGAAAAAGTTTTTATGGGTTGGTAGAGTCGTCAACAGAGCTGGAGGTAAGTTTAGAAAACCAAACCGTGAGAAAGTACCTACCGAATCCGAGATACGTCATCAACTATGAAGATCAGAAAATTTAGCCGGTTGATGCTTTTGTAGAGTTCCAATGGTCTAGACGAGGAGATGATGAGGCTACCTGGGAGAAAGAGGAGAATATTAGACGTAGTTATCCCGAGTTCTTTGCGGGGTTAGAGGTTACTCCTGTTTTGACGAGTTAGTACTCGGATGTTGTGTTGTTTGACCCTTCAGGGTTTTTTTATATTGATTGGAGTGATTATGTTTTATGTGATGCATGTTTGATTATGATGATTGAGTAGTTGCATGGTAGGAAATGGAAAATGTTGAAAACTAAGTATGTTAAGAAAAATCTTGTGAACGGTATATTATCCTAAGTTTCGAGACGAAACTTCTTTTAAGAGGGCACTGATGTAATAACCGAAAATTTTAATTTCCGTTAAACCTGAATTTAACCGAATTTCGATACGTCAATCTTAAATAAATAAATAAATAATTAAAACGAGTTTTAAGTTCTATCATTTTATGTGACCTTAAGTCACATAAAATGATGAAACTTTGTAACCGGAAATAATTTTCGTACCTTTAAAATAAAATAATAATTTACGTATCTCTAAAATAAAATAAGAAATTACCTAATACGGAATTTAATTCCGTAATTATTTCCGCAAATTACCTACCGATCCGTACGAGTAACGGGTTCGTTTCAGCTTGTTTCTTAATGGAAGAATAGGCCCATTTACAAGCCCACCAACCCATCTCCTTAAACTAATCCTAACCCTAATCTAATTACGTTTAAACCTAATCTAAACCTAACCTATCTCTTCCTCACGTACTGCCGCTGCTCTTCATCTCTCTCTCTCGGTACGATCGACCGCAACAGCAGAAGCAACCGGACCACCGCCTCCTGCTCCGCCGCCAGCACCACGAGTCGGGGACGCCAGGGGCACGCTTCGCCTCGCCTTCGCTGCGAGCCGGGAGACTCGAGCCGCTGGGTGTGTCACGCAGAATTTCTCCCACTCCCAGCCTTCTGCAGCCACGAACCACTGGGACGGCTACTGCTCGCGAGTCGGACCCATTTTCCGGACGCCGGAGACTGCGCAGACCGGCAGGAGAAACCTCACTCGGCCCCTGTAGACGGACCGGACGACGTCCTTCTCGCGACCGCCGGACTGCACTGCGTCTTCGTCTTCATCAGGAATCGCAGCCACCGCCGCACCGCCTCGCAGCATCAGAAACCGGTAAGCAGTACCCCTCTTTCCCTCACCTCTTCCTCTCATTCCGCATTCGTTGACCCCGCGATCTCGCTTCGACCTGCAGTAAACCTACAACCGGACCACCATACTCATTACACCGCCGGAACGCCAGCGCACCGCCTAGGACTCTCCTCGCCGGGCTGCAACTCCGGTAAGCCGGCTTCTCCGTTCCTTCGTTCCACTGCAGTAT
>BSUD01000244.1:2756-17289 GCA_033239045.1 Fagopyrum esculentum
TGTAATGCCCCAAATTTTGGCGCGTTTGTGATATTTATTTTTATCCGGCTTTTATCGTTATTTTAAATAGCTTAAATATTTTACGAGCATTTTTACGTCGTAAATTAAATTTTACGAGTATCTAACTCTATATACATCGGTATATTTATTTACCGTGTTTAACTATTATATAATCTCACAAAATAAATTGCGAGAAAGGTTTTCGTATTTCAAAGGGTATTTTTGCGAGTTTATTCATATTTTCGATCCACATATATTCCGTACCTCATTTCGGAATGAATTCCGATCCAGAAATCCCGTTCCGAAGGTTTATAATCGAGTCTACCCTTTATTTTCTTTTTCTTATTCCCTTTTTCTTTTTTTCCCTTGCCCGCTTCTTTTCCTAATGACGTGTGCCCTGACCTCGCTTGCAGCCCTGTGGCAGTGACCCTTCGCTCACCTCGTCCGACCCTTCGTCACCTCCGCCCCTTCTACTCTCACTCAACCCCAGCCCAGCCCTCACAACTCTCTCTCCCTCTGTCTTCTGCGATCTCTCCCTTTGCATTTCCTTTCTTCACCTGCAACAACAAGCCATCACAACCACCTCGCCACCTCTGTCCAGCGTTCGTGCTGCCGCCGTGAAGCACCACCGGAACCTACTATTGCGAGAAACAACAAGCAGAGAGAGAAGCGATGCCCTGGAGGCCACCTGCCCGGTCGCGAGACTGTTGCCGCCTTTGATCCGCCAGAGAGACGCCGGAGGAGAGTCTCGGTCACCTGGGCCGCCAACAGCGCCGCCAAGGGGCCCGCCAGTGCTGCTCGTGCCGCCAGCCCGTGTTCCTTCTTCCCCCTTTTCTCCTGTTGTTACCTGCGCATCCATTGCTCCAGTGAGCCCGCCGGACAGATTGCGCCACCGCCTCCACTCTGGGCCGCCAGGAAATTCGCCGGAATGGAGGAGCCCTGCCTTGCCTACCCTGCCGGAGACCCCAGCCGCCGCCGCCGCCAGTGTGCTCTCTCCCTCTGCGTTTCAGATGATAGGGTATTAAAACCCTTTGCAAAAATTAAATCGCCCCCCCCCTGATTTTGGGTATAATTACGAAATGAACCCATATTTGTTACATTGCAGTTTTGACCCACAGTTTTAGAAGTTTGTATTTATGACCTCTGCAGAAATTAATTATAGAAAATGGCCCAAGTTTAGGGAATCTGAATTTATGCCCCTGCTGGAATATACTTTATGTTTTGGCCAAAAGTTATTTTCGGGATATGGTTAAGTTCTTGAGTTCCGTATTTATGGCCCGGAGTTTGCATTGCGGTTTTGCGAAGCATGTTGTGATGTTGTCTATTTTGCCTCGGAAATGACTTATGCGGTATTGAACCTTGGATTTTGTTTACGGGATATTCCCATAATTGAAACGCAATAGATTATGCCTTGTTGGATTAAATTCAGTTTATGGCTCAAGTTTTGTTACGGTTTTAGAATTCCATATTTTGCCCGGAAGGTGTTTTTAAGATTTAAACTCGGATTTGAATTACGGGGGTTATTCTTATAGTATATATATATATATATATATATATATATATATATATATATATTATGTAGTAAATCCAAATTTAGCATATAAGCTAAATTTGTTTAGTTTTGGTGTTAGGCACGGAAGCGCCCGGTTAAGGCCAACGAATCCATATCGACATCCATGAATCGTCTTCCGTCGTTTTGACGTCATGTGAGTACCCTCTTCCTCGAGATTATGATCTTACTCGATTTAGTTATGTTTAGTATTAGTGTCATGCTAGGTTGGATCTAGCATAACTTAGAGTAAATGTCAAGTAGTGACTTTGGACCTTAGGCGAGTTGGTTGAGCATGTTGGACCTTCTAGGCTAGATTGTATTTCCTTAGGTTGTGGTTTATGATCTTGTGAGGTATATGCTGTTATGAGTTCTAGCATGTGTTTGAGAGAGTGGGTTGTTGGTAGATCTCCTCATGCCTTGAGTGAGAGGTGAGTGTAGGAATTCTAGGATGCGGTCCTAGAATTGAGAGTCAAATGGTCCTGCGTAGATCATTTGTATAGAAGTCTAAGACTTCTTGTGTGAGTGGGTTGTTGACATATATCCTCTTGTGAGCAGGTTGTGGAATTCTTCCCAAGGGAAGCGAGAGTGTTGTGAGATGAGTGTGGAGACGAGGTAAGTCTCCGGACTTACTTAGCTCGTATTCTTTGTATTAGCGTTGATGTGTGTTGGGTGGTGTGTGTTTATTATTTATTATTTATAACAACTAAACCGGAATTAGGATTACCGACCTTTATATTATTTTGGCCCAAGTGTATGATAACGGGCGGTGACATCATCTGCCTAGCTCTTGCGAGAGTCTAGGAGGTTCTCGGCGACTAGCCGTGCTGGTTAGACGGTCGGAGGCATCCGTACCGTTCCATGCCGGAAATAGGGACCGAGGCGGGACCACGGTGGTCTCGTGTCACAAACCTAAGTTGAATTAGAACGGGATACGACTTAATAATAACAAAGATAATATACCGGATTGGTGTGCTTTTGAGTATGTTGTGTGCTATGTTGATTTACGTGTGTTTGTGCCTTTCCCATTAGTTCTAATGCCTCGAATATGAGCTAACGGTTTTATACCGATTGTTGTAGTTTGCCTTGCAGGATAGGAATGCGGCCGAGAGATCCGGAAGAGTGGGCAGCCGGGGTCCGTACATGTTAGGATTGGGTTTTGGGTGGAGTCGAGTTTGAGTATTGTATTTGTTGTATGTTGTATGGCGTTTAGTCATTTGGGTTATATTTTCGGCTGAAGTCCTTTGTTGTATTCTTTCGGGTTTTCTTTTCATTGCATAAAAATGTATTTCGGATTTGGCTTTTATTTGTGCCTTGTTGCAAGATCCGGTGAAATTGTTGTCAAGCTAAGGGTCGGGACCCATTGTGAGGTCCCAACCCGTAGCGCCCCGAGTCCCGCGGATTCGGGGTGTTACAAAAGTGGTATCAGAGCCCTAGGTTGACAACAATGGCACTCGCAATCTTCTAAAGGCCGAATGAGGAATAAACATAACCCCACGGGTTCTGAGTTTTTGTTTTCAAATCACATGCATGAGTCGGGGTAGAATGTACGGACCACCACTCCTTCCGCGGATCTCGGCAGCATAGTTTATTGGATTTTTAGTATATATATGTATATGTATGTATATATGTAGATATGTATCGTGGACATAGGACGTTTTTGGACTATTGTTGTATGTGGATTGTAGTTGCATGATAGACGTGATTTATATGTATAGTTGTATATGTGAACGATTATATACTTTGGACTTTGTATTGTTGTAATGAAATGTCGAATGCGTGATATTAGTGATATGGACTTAGGACTTATATAGTTATGGATATATATTCCTATTATATATAGTAGCATATGAAGTTATGGGACCTTTTAGCTAAGATGATAGCATGATATCATTACCTTGGATGACACCGTTTGACTCGGGATAGTTTACATATGAGGTTGAGTATGCTCAAGTACCGAGTTGAGTATCACGTTTTGACAAACACCTTGGTGTTCCTTGGGCTCCTTTAGAGGACGTTAAGGCAATCCTATGAAGACTAAAGAGGACATTAACGGCAAGGACGAATAAGTAGAAGGAAACTCGAAACAACTAAAGATAAAGCGAGATGGAGACAATACAAGTAAAGGGAGCAACATTAATGTGCGGAAGTGGGTCCAAAGAAGCCATGATGGAAAGACGACGAGACCAAGAGAGATAACGAACTTAAGTTCTTCAAGAAGACGCGTGGACAACTAAAGATGTGAATTGGGGAGGAGATGGATACTTTCTAGCAAGTTTAAAGGTGGTATTTCATTAAGATGTGAAGTTTTCTTTAGGCGCTCCTAAGCATTGGAGTCAAGACGAGCAGAGTGATCGAACTATTTACTAAAGATTTAAGGTACCGTAAGTTAAGCTTACGATATATCAATAAGTGAAGTGTCAACATTACTAGAGTTATTAGAAGAAGAGCATGTTGGAGAATCACGTGGAGTTGACCGGTTTCTATTATAACGACAAGACTAAGAAACGCCAAGAAGAAGTGTGAGTAGACGTGATCCCGATAAAATGAGTGACGCAACAAGAAGCTTTTGTTTATGAAAGACTTAAGATACCAACCAAGAGAAACGCGAACGGACGCTACCTAAGGCTATAATATTTGGGAAGGTGCAGTGGAAGGACATCAAGGAAGAATGGTTAAACCTATGAAGGGAGTTATACGAACCAACAAGGCCAGGAAGATATAATTACTTTATAATGAAAAGGAAGCATGAAATGAAGAAGAGCTAACGGAGTTTAAGGTAGAGTACCCCAAGGAGGGTAGCCTTCATGAGGATGGTAACATGAGAAGTGTAATAGGATGATTAAGTCGTTAACTTCGGAGGAGGTGAGATACAAGTTAATCGGTGACAACTGAGAACGCACATGTGCGGGTTGTCTAGTGATGTGTGTAGATGGGAAGAGTAAACAAGACTATGAGAACATGGAGGATCGGCAACAAGATCTTACAGTATTCGCGGTGGATCAATGTCAATGGTAAGGAAGTACATCAACAAAAGCACATTTGTCTTAAATCAAATAATGTTGAATAAGTCCAAGCAAGTAGTTGTTACTGACCTTCTAAGAAAAGATGGGGATGCACCTCTGAGGTCAGGAGAACGGCATATGGAGAACAACCCGGATTATAAGTTTTAAGGTTTGATCGTGTTAAAGGGAACTAGTAGATCAAGAGGAAGGTGAAGTTTTCATTGGTTGCGGTGCGTACGCGGGAGTATAATAAGAGGACACATAGTATGTTCGTCTAATGAAATGGATGATATGCTTGCGCGAGCAAAAGCTGAGTCAGAGGTTTCAAACTCACACGGAAGAGCCACAATGGCTATGCTGTGAAAGGGAGGACCTGGATTATGACAACACTGCAAGTTGAGAGCTTATGATGGTAGTGTTTAGTGAAGTAATAAGTGGATCTTTCAGCGATTGGGGTTGGGGAAATTCGCCTAGTGTTCTCCATGGGGCATACTAGTACAGTTATGAAGTTGTTCTTGGAATACCAAGGGATGCATAAGGCGACTAACAAGAGTAAGCCAAGATCGAGGTTTTGAAGTTTGATGTCGAAATGAGATGTACGAGAAGTATATGAAGGATTGAGGTTAGAACCTATGCGGTCGGATTAACGTTACATAAGGAAGGGAATTAAGTTCTACACCTACTTGAAGAAAGAATGTCTATGGTAAGAGCTTATGTAGAATATGAAAAGCTCCTCTCAATTGTTGGGACGTCATGGAAAGCAAAGAAGATCAGGTCAATCGTTTTAAAGCACGGTTAAGTCGTGTAGTTTGGATAATTATGATGACACATAATTGAGAAACCTTAGAAGATTTTTACCATCATGTCATCAAAGAGGAAAAATGAGATTAATTTAAAGAAATACTTAAATAAGGCCCAAGAGTCAGAAGACTCGAGCAAGTCTCTCGATTTCAGAAGATTAAGGATCTTTAAAAGAAGACGGTGAACACTGTAACTAAAGATGGAGCAATACACGTGTTTGAAGGAACTCACCCCAACAGATCGGGGTAGATCATTAGTACCATGACCACCGGTCAAATGTTATCTTGAACTCTTGATTTGAAGTTCATATTGGAGTATACCTTAAACTCTTGATTGAAGTTGTTATGGAGAACACCACTTTGCAAAAAGGAAGACGGTTATCACCGTTTGTGCATCAATTATCGTGAGCTGAACAAGAAAATAATGAGGAACAAGTATCCCTCACCACGGATAGATGATCTACTCGACCAGTTGCCAGGGTCGGTAGTCTCTTCTAAGAATGATTTAAGGTCTTTCAGTCACGAATTGAGAATTTGAGGTTGCAATATTACAAATACGGCATTCCGGACAAATCATGATCACTACGAGTTGTAGAGATTCCATATGGGCTTACTCATGCCTAGATAAGACATTTTGGTCTACTCTCGAAAAAAGAAAGAAGTTGTATGACAAATTGTCTCAGGATGAAAATCCCCAAGGATGTGAAAGAAGTTACAAGTTTTCTTGGATGTGCTGGTCATTACCGGATTTGAGGAGAGATTCTCCAAGTAATACCATCTATAACTAACCTACTCCGGATGAAAATAAAGTATTGAGTGGGACGAAAATTGACAATGGAGTTGCTGATAGTTAAGAAGAGATCCATTGGTGCAACTGTTTTAGAATTGCCTCGAGGTACGATGGGTTTGGAGTGTACAAGGGATTCTCCAAGATAAGGTCTTGATTGAGTATTGAGGAACGATGTAAGAGTATTAGCATGGGTGTCTCGTTGGTCGAAGCGGTGTGAACTAAAATCCTTCCTTCATTACTTGGAACTTACAACGAGATTGAAAAGTTGTAACATCAACGTTAGGGTAGCAGGACCAATTAAGAAGTTTGACCTTATGTGTTAGAAACAATCAAAGAAGAAACATATGGAAATGATGTATAGAGAAAGACCCGAGAAGGAAGTTAAGTTTCCGTTTTACGAACCTTTTTGAGAGATGAGGACAAGTAGGATGTATTTACAGATTGGTGTTGCCACCAAGAGTGGAGAGTGTTTTTTTTGATGTTCTATCATACTAGTCAAGGGAGTATATACATTACTCGAGTTATGATGTTAGTCGTGATGATCTAGTGGCAGACGAAGAACCAATAAGGCTAACTGAAAGACGGAGGATAATATCTTTGAGTGAGTTTCACGCTGAGTTAGAAGCATCGATAGAACTGACGGGTTAGACCTAGTTCTTTCCTTTGTGGAGTTATGTGCATGTGTGATGATATGTGTAGTTGTGCCCCGCGCGGGAATGTGCGATGTGACGTGTTATATCATACGGTGGTAGTTCGAGTAGGTTCTGTGTGTAGATTTGAAGGTTTAAGCCTTCTTAGTTTGAGAGTTTATACCTCGGCCTTAAGGACCGAGAAGTTCGACGCATAACAAGTTTCGGGACGAAACTTATTTTTAGGGGGATTTGATGTAATGCCCCAAATTTTGGCGCGTTTGTGATATTTATTTTTATCCGGCTTTTATCGTTATTTTAAATAGCTTAAATATTTTACGAGCATTTTTACGTCGTAAATTAAATTTTACGAGTATCTAACTCTATATACATCGGTATATTTATTTACCGTGTTTAACTATTATATAATCTCACAAAATAAATTGCGAGAAAGGTTTTCGTATTTCAAAGGGTATTTTTGCGAGTTTATTCATATTTTCGATCCACATATATTCCGTACCTCATTTCGGAATGAATTCCGATCCAGAAATCCCGTTCCGAAGGTTTATAATCGAGTCTACCCTTTATTTTCTTTTTCTTATTCCCTTTTTCTTTTTTTCCCTTGCCCGCTTCTTTTCCTAATGACGTGTGCCCTGACCTCGCTTGCAGCCCTGTGGCAGTGACCCTTCGCTCACCTCGTCCGACCCTTCGTCACCTCCGCCCCTTCTACTCTCACTCAACCCCAGCCCAGCCCTCACAACTCTCTCTCCCTCTGTCTTCTGCGATCTCTCCCTTTGCATTTCCTTTCTTCACCTGCAACAACAAGCCATCACAACCACCTCGCCACCTCTGTCCAGCGTTCGTGCTGCCGCCGTGAAGCACCACCGGAACCTACTATTGCGAGAAACAACAAGCAGAGAGAGAAGCGATGCCCTGGAGGCCACCTGCCCGGTCGCGAGACTGTTGCCGCCTTTGATCCGCCAGAGAGACGCCGGAGGAGAGTCTCGGTCACCTGGGCCGCCAACAGCGCCGCCAAGGGGCCCGCCAGTGCTGCTCGTGCCGCCAGCCCGTGTTCCTTCTTCCCCCTTTTCTCCTGTTGTTACCTGCGCATCCATTGCTCCAGTGAGCCCGCCGGACAGATTGCGCCACCGCCTCCACTCTGGGCCGCCAGGAAATTCGCCGGAATGGAGGAGCCCTGCCTTGCCTACCCTGCCGGAGACCCCAGCCGCCGCCGCCGCCAGTGTGCTCTCTCCCTCTGCGTTTCAGATGATAGGGTATTAAAACCCTTTGCAAAAATTAAATCGCCCCCCCTGATTTTGGGTATAATTACGAAATGAACCCATATTTGTTACATTGCAGTTTTGACCCACAGTTTTAGAAGTTTGTATTTATGACCTCTGCAGAAATTAATTATAGAAAATGGCCCAAGTTTAGGGAATCTGAATTTATGCCCCTGCTGGAATATACTTTATGTTTTGGCCAAAAGTTATTTTCGGGATATGGTTAAGTTCTTGAGTTCCGTATTTATGGCCCGGAGTTTGCATTGCGGTTTTGCGAAGCATGTTGTGATGTTGTCTATTTTGCCTCGGAAATGACTTATGCGGTATTGAACCTTGGATTTTGTTTACGGGATATTCCCATAATTGAAACGCAATAGATTATGCCTTGTTGGATTAAATTCAGTTTATGGCTCAAGTTTTGTTACGGTTTTAGAATTCCATATTTTGCCCGGAAGGTGTTTTTAAGATTTAAACTCGGATTTGAATTACGGGGGTTATTCTTATAGTATATATATATATATATATATATATATATATATATATATATATAATGTAGTAAATCCAAATTTAGCATATAAGCTAAATTTGTTTAGTTTTGGTGTTAGGCATGGAAGCGCCCGGTTAAGGCCAACGAATCCATATCGACATCCATGAATCGTCTTCCGTCGTTTTGACGTCATGTGAGTACCCTCTTCCTCGAGATTATGATCTTACTCGATTTAGTTATGTTTAGTATTAGTGTCATGCTATGTTGGATCTAGCATAACTTAGAGTAAATGTCAAGTAGTGACTTTGGACCTTAGGCGAGTTGGTTGAGCATGTTGGACCTTCTAGGCTAGATTGTATTTCCTTAGGTTGTGGTTTATGATCTTGTGCGGTATATGCTGTTATGAGTTCTAGCATGTGTTTGAGAGAGTGAGTTGTTGGTAGATCTCCTCATGCCTTGAGTGAGAGGTGAGTGTAGGAATTCTAGGATGCGGTCCTAGAATTGAGAGTCAAATGGTCCTGCGTAGATCATTTGTATAGATGTCTAAGACTTCTTGTGTGAGTGGGATGTTGACATATATCCTCTTGTGAGCAGGTTGTGGAATTCTTCCCAAGGGAAGCGAGAGTGTTGTGAGATGAGTGTGGAGACGAGGTAAGTCTCCGGACTTACTTAGCTCGTATTCTTTGTATTAGCGTTGCTGTGTGTTGGGTGGTGTGTGTTTATTATTTATTATTTATAACAACTAAACCGGAATTAGGATTACCGACCTTTATATTATTTTGGCCCAAGTGTATGATAACGGGCGGTGACATCATCTGCCTAGCTCTTGCGAGAGTCTAGGAGGTTCTCGGCGACTAGCCGTGCTGGTTAGACGGTCGGAGGCATCCGTACCGTTCCATGCCGGAAATAGGGACCGAGGCGGGACCACGGTGGTCTCGTGTCACAAACCTAAGTTGAATTAGAACGGGATACGACTTAATAATAACAAAGATAATATACCGGATTGGTGTGCTTTTGAGTATGTTGTGTGCTATGTTGATTTACGTGTGTTTGTGCCTTTCCCATTAGTTCTAATGCCTCGAATATGAGCTAACGGTTTTATACCGATTGTTGTAGTTTGCCTTGCAGGATAGGAATGCGGCCGAGAGATCCGGAAGAGTGGGCAGCCGGGGTCCGTACATGTTAGGATTGGGTTTTGGGTGGAGTCGAGTTTGAGTATTGTATTTGTTGTATGTTGTATGGCGTTTAGTCATTTGGGTTATATTTTCGGCTGAAGTCCTTTGTTGTATTCTTTCGGGTTTTCTTTTCATTGCATAAAAATGTATTTCGGATTTGGCTTTTATTTGTGCCTTGTTGCAAGATCCGGTGAAATTGTTGTCAAGCTAAGGGTCGGGACCCATTGTGAGGTCCCAACCCGTAGCGCCCCGAGTCCCGCGGATTCGGGGTGTTACAAAAGTGGTATCAGAGCCCTAGGTTGACAACAATGGCACTCGCAATCTTCTAAAGGCCGAATGAGGAATAAACATAACCCCACGGGTTCTGAGTTTTTGTTTTCAAATCACATGCATGAGTCGGGGTAGAATGTACGGACCACCACTCCTTCCGCGGATCTCGGCAGCATAGTTTATTGGATTTTTAGTATATATATGTATATGTATGTATATATGTAGATATGTATCGTGGACATAGGACGTTTTTGGACTATTGTTGTATGTGGATTGTAGTTGCATGATAGACGTGATTTATATGTATAGTTGTATATGTGAACGATTATATACTTTGGACTTTGTATTGTTGTAATGGAAAATGTCGAATGCGTGATATTAGTAGTAATATGAACTTAGGACTTATATAGTTATGGATATATATTCCTATTATATATAGTAGCATATGAAGTTATGGGACCTTTTAGCTAAGATGATAGCATGATATCATTACCTTGGATGACACCGTTTGACTCGGGATAGTTTACATATGAGGTTGAGTATGCTCAAGTACCGAGTTGAGTATCACGTTTTGACAAACACCTTGGTGTTCCTTGGGCTCCTTTAGAGGACGTTAAGGCAATCCTATGAAGACTAAAGAGGACATTAACGGCAAGGACGAATAAGTAGAAGGAAACTCGAAACAACTAAAGATAAAGCGAGATGGAGACAATACAAGTAAAGGGAGCAACATTAATGTGCGGAAGTGGGTCCAAAGAAGCCATGATGGAAAGACGACGAGACCAAGAGAGATAACGAACTTAAGTTCTTCAAGAAGACGCGTGGACAACTAAAGATGTGAATTGGGGAGGAGATGGATACTTTCTAGCAAGTTTAAAGGTGGTATTTCATTAAGATGTGAAGTTTTCTTTAGGCGCTCCTAAGCATTGGAGTCAAGACGAGCAGAGTGATCGAACTATTTACTAAAGATTTAAGGTACCGTAAGTTAAGCTTACGATATATCAATAAGTGAAGTGTCAACATTACTAGAGTTATGAGAAGAAGAGCATGTTGGAGAATCACGTGGAGTTGATCGGTTTCTATTATAACGACAAGACTAAGAAACGCCAAGAAGAAGTGTGAGTAGACGTGATCCCGATAAAATGAGTGACGCAACAAGAAGCTTTTGTTTGTGAAAGACTTAAAATACCAACCAAGAGAAACGCGAACGGACGCTACCTAAGGCTATAATATTTGGGAAGGTGCACTGGAAGGACATCAAGGAAGAATGGTTAAACCTATGAAGGGAGTTATACGAACCAACAAGGCTAGGGAGATATAATTACTTTATAAAGAAAAGGAAGCATGAAATGAAGAAGAGCTAACGGAGTTTAAGGTAGAGTACCCCCAAGGAGGGTAGCCTTTATGAGAATGGTAACATGAGAAGGGTAATAGGATGTTAAGTCGTTAACTTCGGAGGAGGTGAGATACAAGTTAATCGGTGACAACTGAGAATGCACAGGTGCGGGTTGTCTACTGATGTGTGTAGATGGGAAGAATAAACAAGACTATGGGAACATAGAGGATCGGCAACAAGATCTTACAGTATTCGCGGTGGATCAATGTCAGTGGTAAGAAAGTACAACAACATAAGCACATTTGTCTTAAATCAAATAATGTTGAATGAGTCCAAGCAAGTAGTTGTTACTGACCTCCTAAGAAAAGATGGAGATGCACCTCTGAGGTCAGGAGAACGGCATATGGAGAACAGCCCGGATTAGAAGTTTTAAGGTTTGATCATGTTAAAGGGAACTAGTAGATCAAGAGGAAGGTGAAGTTTTCATTGGTTGCGGTGCGTACGCGGGAGTATAATAAGAGGACACATAGTATGTTCGTCTAATGAAATGGATGGTATGCTTACGCGAGCAAAAGCCGAGTCAGAGGTTTCAAACTCACACGGAAGAGCCACAATGGCTATGGCGTGAAAGGGAGGACATAGATTAGGACAACACTGCAAGTTGAGAGCTTATGATGGTAGTGTTTAGTGAAGTAATAAGTGGATCTTTCAGCGATTGGGGTTGGGGAAATTCGCCTAGTGTTCTCCATGGGGCATACTAGTACAGTTATGAAGTTGTTCTTGGAATACCAAGGGATGCATAAGGCGACTAACAAGAGTAAGCCAAGATCGAGGTTTTGAAGTTTGATGTCGAAATGAGATGTACGAGAAGTATATGAAGGATTGAGGTTAGAACCTATGCGGTCGGATTAACGTTACATAAGGAAGGGAATTAAGTTCTACACCTACTTGAAGAAAGAATGTCTATGGTAAGAGCTTATGTAGAATATGAAAAGCTCCTCTCAATTGTTGGGACGTCATGGAAAGCAAAGAAGATCAGGTCAATCGTTTTAAAGCACGGTTAAGTCGTGTAGTTTGGATAATTATGATGACACATAATTGAGAAACCTTAGAAGATTTTTACCATCATGTCATCAAAGAGGAAAAATGAGATTAATTTAAAGAAATACTTAAATAAGGCCCAAGAGTCAGAAGACTCGAGCAAGTCTCTCGATTTCAGAAGATTAAGGATCTTTAAAAGAAGACGGTGAACACTGTAACTAAAGATGGAGCAATACACGTGTTTGAAGGAACTCACCCCAACAGATCGGGGTAGATCATTAGTACCATGACCACCGGTCAAATGTTATCTTGAACTCTTGATTTGAAGTTCATATTGGAGTATACCTTAAACTCTTGATTGAAGTTGTTATGGAGAACACCACTTTGCAAAAAGGAAGACGGTTATCACCGTTTGTGCATCAATTATCGTGAGCTGAACAAGAAAATAATGAGGAACAAGTATCCCTCACCACGGATAGATGATCTACTCGACCAGTTGCCAGGGTCGGTAGTCTCTTCTAAGAATGATTTAAGGTCTTTCAGTCACGAATTGAGAATTTGAGGTTGCAATATTACAAATACGGCATTCCGGACAAATCATGATCACTACGAGTTGTAGAGATTCCATATGGGCTTACTCATGCCTAGATAAGACATTTTGGTCTACTCTCGAAAAAAGAAAGAAGTTGTATGACAAATTGTCTCAGGATGAAAATCCCCAAGGATGTGAAAGAAGTTACAAGTTTTCTTGGATGTGCTGGTCATTACCGGATTTGAGGAGAGATTCTCCAAGTAATACCATCTATAACTAACCTACTCCGGATGAAAATAAAGTATTGAGTGGGACGAAAATTGACAATGGAGTTGCTGATAGTTAAGAAGAGATCCATTGGTGCAACTGTTTTAGAATTGCCTCGAGGTACGATGGGTTTGGAGTGTACAAGGGATTCTCCAAGATAAGGTCTTGATTGAGTATTGAGGAACGATGTAAGAGTATTAGCATGGGTGTCTCGTTGGTCGAAGCGGTGTGAACTAAAATCCTTCCTTCATTACTTGGAACTTACAACGAGATTGAAAAGTTGTAACATCAACGTTAGGGTAGCAGGACCAATTAAGAAGTTTGACCTTATGTGTTAGAAACAATCAAAGAAGAAACATATGGAAATGATGTATAGAGAAAGACCCGAGAAGGAAGTTAAGTTTCCGTTTTACGAACCTTTTTGAGAGATGAGGACAAGTAGGATGTATTTACAGATTGGTGTTGCCACCAAGAGTGGAGAGTGTTTTTTTTGATGTTCTATCATACTAGTCAAGGGAGTATATACATTACTCGAGTTATGATGTTAGTCGTGATGATCTAGTGGCAGACGAAGAACCAATAAGGCTAACTGAAAGACGGAGGATAATATCTTTGAGTGAGTTTCACGCTGAGTTAGAAGCATCGATAGAACTGACGGGTTAGACCTAGTTCTTTCCTTTGTGGAGTTATGTGCATGTGTGATGATATGTGTAGTTGTGCCCCGCGCGGGAATGTGCGATGTGACGTGTTATATCATACGGTGGTAGTTCGAGTAGGTTCTGTGTGTAGATTTGAAGGTTTAAGCCTTCTTAGTTTGAGAGTTTATACCTCGGCCTTAAGGACCGAGAAGTTCGACGCATAACAAGTTTCGGGACGAAACTTATTTTTAGGGGGATTTGATGTAATGCCCCAAATTTTGGCGCGTTTGTGATATTTATTTTTATCCGGCTTTTATCGTTATTTTAAATAGCTTAAATATTTTACGAGCATTTTTACGTCGTAAATTAAATTTTACGAGTATCTAACTCTATATACATCGGTATATTTATTTACCGTGTTTAACTATTATATAATCTCACAAAATAAATTGCGAGAAAGGTTTTCGTATTTCAAAGGGTATTTTTGCGAGTTTATTCATATTTTCGATCCACATATATTCCGTACCTCATTTCGGAATGAATTCCGATCCAGAAATCCCGTTCCGAAGGTTTATAATCGAGTCTACCCTTTATTTTCTTTTTCTTATTCCCTTTTTCTTTTTTTCCCTTGCCCGCTTCTTTTCCTAATGACGTGTGCCCTGACCTCGCTTGCAGCCCTGTGGCAGTGACCCTTCGCTCACCTCGTCCGACCCTTCGTCACCTCCGCCCCTTCT
>BSUD01000245.1:0-17102 GCA_033239045.1 Fagopyrum esculentum
ACAAGGCCATCGTCGGGCATGACAAGGCAAGCGTTGGGCATGAAAAGGCAATCGTCGGGCATGACAAGGCCATCGTCGGAATGGCAAGGCCTGCATAGGGCATAACAAGGCCAACGTCGGGCATGGCAAGGCCATCGTCGGGCATGACAAGGCAACTCTCGGACATGGCAAGGCCAGCGTCGCGCATGACAAGGCCAGCGTCGGGCATGACAAGGGCACTCTCGGACATGGCAAGACCATCGTCAGCCATGACAAGGCAACTCTCGAACATGGCAAGGCCATCGTCGGGCATGACAAGGCAACTCTCGGACATGGAAAGGCCATCGTCGGGCATGACAAGGCCATCATCGGGCATGACAACGCAAGCGTTGGGCATGAACAGGCCATCGTCGGGCATGACAAGGTGTTACGTCTACGAATAGATGTGATGTGCACGCAATAAGTCTTAAATTTATACTCGTTATATTTATCCTAACTCCTAGCGAACCCGCAGTGTACGGGACGTTTGTAGAAAGGTAAGTATTCCGAGGTCGAACACAAAGACTAAGGTGAAATCGAGTCAAGCAATGATCAAAGATAGTGTGAATCTAGGCTAAGATAAGATTAGGAACAAAGAAAATGGAAAACGCAATGTTTTTGTTGGGTTTTGTGGTGATCAAGTAAAGATCACAAGTCAAGCAAGATAATAAAACAACTAACGACTCAAGCTAACAAAGGAACAATTAACGCAAAGCACAAGGTATATGATCAAGAGAGAAAAGTAGATTCTAGAGGTCAAGATTTCCGGTTATGGCATAGGACTCAAGGATCTAAGGATTCTAAGGACAAACTGCGGTGTTTAGGAAAGAATGTTCACTAATGGAAGCGATTACCGGGTAAGTCTCTCACTTCACTAATCCCGCATCAAACTCCTATTACCGGGTAGGTCTCAAGGGGTTAGAGTAAGGAATTCCGTACAAACTAGATGCTACTTAAGGGTAACCCTCTCCTTACCGGATAAGTCTCGGAATAGGGGAATCTCAAGTAATAATCCTAGCACACTCGATCCAATAGCGGCTTATGAAGCTCACTACTACCTAGCATTCATCATCTTAGGTATCTAAGGTCGGAAATCATCGGGTAGATCTCTTCCCTCACTTAGATTGATAGCATTAGGTGATCCTAAGCTAAAGTAGGCTAAATAAACACTAGGATTTAAACAACCAAACACTCTAACATGCAGATTCATCAATTAAAGAGCAACAGGGAAGAAAATCGGGTGGATCCTACAAAAATCGGTCGATCTAGCATGATGAACAGGTCGATTTTTGTCTCTGGAATGGGTTTCGTGCATACAAATCATCCTAAACTAATATATAAGTCCATCCTATCATCACCCTAGCCATAACCATCAATCCATCACTCTAGAATCACAATAAACTAGCCAATAATATGCATATCAAGATCCAAAATCAACAAACAAGCATACATGGTGTTCATAGATGAATAATGAAAGATGAGCAAGCAAAATCAATAAATCTTAGCCAAATCCAAGTTGTAGCAAGACTTACAAACTCTTAAATGAAGATCCAAAACGTTCCTAACAATCCTTGCAAAAGTTCTTCAATCCAAGACTACAAAAGTAACTCAAAATCACTCAAAACCTCACTATTCTCCTACAATGGTGTTCTTCTTCTTCCTTCAATCTTTGAGAGCTTTTCTTCTCCTCCAATCTTTTCCCAAAATTGATGAGCTGTGAATGAGAGTGTGGGAGAGGAGAGATGCTCAGCAACCACCTGCAGGACCACTTATATTCTCCACCAAGAGCAAGGACGGACAAGAGATCGTGGGACACGTGACTTAAGCTGTCAAAGCCCTAAAAATCGACCCAGTGGACAAAAATCGGCCGATTTAGCTGCTAGTTGGTCCGATTTTCTTCAGCAGAAACATGCTATGATCGTCTAGCCATGAGTTGCTCCATTGCTTGCACCAATAGTGGTCTTTGTGTCCTTTGTTGCTCCAATTATGCTCCTCCAAAGCTTTGGATGTGTACCATCATGAGGCTTGGCCCTCAAATGTATCGATTAACGTCCAATAGATCCCCGAATTACCTACAAAACCGATAAAAGGTGGTGTAGACGTCTTTTCTAGAAATGTGCATGAATTGAGCGAAGACGTCATGAACCAATGCCAAAACGTGCATGAATGAGTGAAAATTCTATCTAAATGATTACCTAATCCTAAGTCATAAATCACGTTATCAAAAATACCCCATACTTAAGGTTTGCTCGTCCCCGAGCAAATTCCCAACTATAGACTAAGAGATGACATGATTCATGCATGCAGAAAAACAACAAAATCTTTTTGGAATTGTGCTTCTAATATTGGATCACCTTCATAGTCATGTTTCATGGCAATGGACAAGAAATTATGTATCAAATAAATGAAAGCATGGAAAGACAATTACACTTAACTTGATAGCATGCAATGAAATGTAAAGATGAAGAAGTCAAGATGATCATGAGTACATCCAATCTAAATCACTAAGTCTTACACACATGCAAGTAGGTTATAAGGACTTGTAAAATAGAAGGCCAAGAGACGTTGTGATTAGGTGGGAATTTTCTAGGCTATGTGATGCTAATCCGGGAAAGGAACTAAACAACCACAACTTCACATTTATCAACTTCCCTTAAGTGTATATTTTTCTTCATTTTCTTTTCTTTCTTTTATTTTTGAGACAATGGCATTGGTGTACAAAAGCCGAAACCTTGGTGATTAGCCATTCTCGGGCTTTTTCTATTTTTCGAGATGCATCCACACCGGGCACACATACCAAAGCTCGTTAGGACTATCGGTTTATTTGACTTTGGCAAGGTACCAATACCCGATTATGTGAAGTGTACCGAGTTACTTGTCATTTAAACTAACGTCCCCAAACCTATGTTTTTGTCTACACTTTCACAACAAATTCAGCATTCTTATTCACAACATTCCTTCATCAACATCTTCACCTCACACTTGCTTTTCACACACATCAACACACTATCATGCTCCTATTCCCGGATGAGTCAAAAGAGGTCAAATTTTTCATCAATTGAGGTGCTCAAACAACATGATCAAGATGAGAAGTAGAGAAAGATGAATTGCCTCATTCATTCCTAAATGATGTGCAAGAACTAGCATGCAATTTCGACTTTCAATACTCATATCAATCAAGGCAAACATTCATGATCACAAATCATTCATGGGATTCAAGGTAAGTACTTCAAGTCCACATATGCTATCATCAATTTGACACATAAGGCCATCCATAGCCAATTCACAAGACAATTTTCATCATAAGGGTCATTCCCAAGCTTTAGAAGCACTAATTTTTTAAAATTTTCTGATTTTTTTGGATTTTTTCGAAATATGTATGTACAATGCAAGACATAATGAAACATGTGACAAAAATTGAACTATCCTAGATGCTAATCATGCAAGTGATCATGAAAACCCCACCCCATACTTAGAAACACATTGTCCCCAATGTGTAAACTAAATAAAGAAGTGAAAGAGAGTCCTCACAATGTAAAATTGGTGATGCTTTGGTATTTCGGTTCACATTGGATGATGATGGTGGATGATCGATCAAGGATGGTAGAGAGCTCTTGATGTTCATTATGAGATTGGAACCCGCGCTTGGCACCGCAAGCCGTCCAAGTTCCACGTCCGCTCCACCCATGCTTGATTGGAGATCATCACTTTCCTTTACAGAGGAAAAATCGGACCATCTGCCCAGGAAAATCGGCCAATTTCTGTGAAGAACAGTCCGATTTTCCTGGGTACTTTCTTCCTCGTCCATGTGCTTGGATCTTGTACCTTCTTCTCAACAGTTCCATGAGGTTTTCACATGACCTCCAACATCTCATCACACATGACAACAACAAGATATAGCACCCAAAAACACAAAAGAAAAACAAAGCACACCAAGAGTGAGATTAAACAAAAGCAAGAAAAATAAAAGGGAAAAATATGTACCAATGGGTTGCCTCCCATTAAGCGCTTCTTTAAGGTCATTAGCTTGACCAAACTCCGAGGATGTGTCAATCCGCCTCGAATACCATGGTTTGCTTGAGGAGTCCAAGCAACCATCGCTTTCCGGCATCCATGATGACAAGCAAGGGCCACTTGATGCCCAAATAAGCTTTAAGTTCTCTCTTCACCGGTGAGTAGTAGACTCCTTCATCACCGCTCCTTTGATGATAGTATGGAGTTGCAACCATAGGTGCCACCCCATACTTAGACAATTGGTACTCCGCGGTCATACCGGTGAGATGCTTGTCATCCTCATCCTCTATGATCCAAAGAAGGTCGGTTCTTGGAAAGGATTCTTCATTGAGGTGCTCCATAACTATCATGGATCCATCATGCTTGCCTCCATCATTCAACATGGGAAACTCCTTAGGAAAGGGGCTCCAATCTTCGTGTGTACTCCGGGCAAGCAAGGAGGGATCGGGAGGAGTTGAGGTTAGCTTAGGGCTCTCCCTCGTGAGCTTTTCAAGTGTGGTTCCGGGGTTGATGGCAAGGATGACCGGGGGTGAGAATACTTCATTGCACTCCTCCAAAGGTGAAGGAGGTGGAGGTAAGCCTTGAAGGATGGTAGGATCTCCAAGCATAAGAGCATTCCTAATCTCCTCAATCTCCCTCCTCATTTGTTCTTCTCTCTCGGTATTCAATCTCCTTTCTTCCTTCAGGGCCAAATCCCTTAGCCACAATTGCTCTCGAGCTTCATTCAACTCTTCCTCAAGGCTTCTATTGGTTATGGTTGAATCGGGCCATTCTTGGATCTCCTCATAGTGAACCTCCTCTTGATGACATACTTCCGCTTCAAGCTCCATGTGGGAACTAGAAATGGAAGCAAGGTTGCTTTCTAGATCATCCATCTTCCTCAACATTTCCTCTAGCATTGATTCCAATCGATCTTCATGAAGTTGATGGTGAGGTTCCACATAAGGCAATGTAGTCATGTGAGCTTGATCATGGGACTCATGATGGGCATTAAACTCCTCCCAATACTCAAACTCATCATGGAGAGGTCCTAGATCTTGGCTTTCCATCCACTCCTCATACTCCATGTCGTCAAGGTCGTCTTGGAGGTACAATCCGTCCATGGCAAACATGAAAAGGCAAAGACAAAAACAACACAAGATCAAAAGTAACAAGAAAGATAAACACTAAAAGCAATCAAAATCAAATGACTTAATCTAGACCTAGTCCCCGGCAACGGCGCCAAAAACTTGTTACGCTAGGAAATAGCACAAAAAGCTTTACATTTATAAACTCGAACTAAATCCTAAACTACCTAGCGAACCCGCAGTGTACGGGACGTTTGTAGAAAGGTAAGTATTCCGAGGTCGACACAAAGACTAAGGTGAAATCGAGTCAAGCAATGATCAAAGATAGTGTGAATCTAGACTAAGATAAGATGAGAAACAAAGAAAATGGAAAACTCAATGTTTTTGTTGGTTTTTATGGTGATCAAACAAAGATCACAAGTCAAGCAAGGAAATAAAACAACTAACAAATTAAACTAGCAAACGAGTAAGTAACACAAAGCACAAGAATATGATCGAGAGAGAAAAGTAGATTCTAGAGGTCAAGATTTCCGGTTATGGCATAGGATTCAAGGTTCTAAGGATTCTAAGGACAAGTTGCGGTGTTGGGGAAGAGTGTTTCACTAATGGGAGCAATTACCGGGTAGGTCTCTCACTTCACTAGTCCCGCATCTAACTCCTATTACCGGGTAGGTCTCAAGGTGGTTAAATAGGGAGTTCTACACAAACCGGATACTACTTAAGGGTGCAACCCTCTCCTTACCGGGTAAGTCTCGGAATAGGGAAGTCTCAAGTAATAATCCTAGCACACTCGATCCAATAGCGGCTTATGAAGCTCACTACTACCTAGCATTCATCATCTTAGGTATCTAAGGTCGGAAATCATCGGGTAGATCTCTTCCCTCACTTAGATTGATAGCATTAGGTGATCCTAAGCTAAAGTAGGCTAAATAAACACTAGGATTTAAACAACCAAACACTCTAACATGCAGATTCATCAATTAAAGAGCAACAGGGAAGAAAATCGGGTGGATCATACAAAAATCGGTCGATCTAGCATGATGAACAGGTCGATTTTTGTCTCTGGAATGGGTTTCGTGCATACAAATCATCCTAAACTAATATATAAGTCCATCCTATCATCACCCTAGCCATAACCATCAATCCATCACTCTAGAATCACAATAAACTAGCCAATAATATGCATATCAAGATCCAAAATCAACAAACAAGCATACATGGTGTTCATAGATGGATAATGAAAGATGAGCAAGCAAAATCAATAAATCTTAGCCAAATCCAAGTTGTAGCAAGACTTACAAACTCTTAAATGAAGATCCAAAACGTTCCTAACAATCCTTGCAAAAGTTCTTCAATCCAAGACTACAAAAGTAACTCAAAATCACTCAAAACCTCACTATTCTCCTACAATGGTGTTCTTCTTCTTCCTTCAATCTTTGAGAGCTTTTCTTCTCCTCCAATCTTTTCCCCAAATTGATGAGCTGTGAATGAGAGTGTGGGAGAGGAGAGATGCTCAGCAACAACCTGCGGGACCACTTATATTCTCCACCAAGAGCAAGGACGGACAAGAGATCGTGGGACACGTGACTTAAGCTGTCAAAGCCCTAAAAATCGACCCAGTGGACAAAAATCGTCCGATTTAGCTTCTAGTTGGTCCGATTTTCTTCAACAGAAACATGCTATGATCGTCTAGCCATGAGTTGCTCCATTGCTTGCACCAATAGTGGTCTTTGTGTACTTTGTTGCTCCAATTATGCTCCTCCAATGCTTTGGATGTGTACCATCATGAGGCTTGGCCCTCAAATGTATCGATTAACGTCCAATAGATCCCCGAAATACCTACAAAACCGACAAAAACTCGTGTAGACGTCTTTTTTAGAAATATGCACGAAATGAGTGTAAACGTCGTGAACTAATGTCAAAACGTGCATGAATAACGGGAGAAACTATCTAAATGTATGCCTATACTAACGTCATAAATCACGTTATCAAAATACCCCATACTTAAGGTTTGCTCGTCCCCGAGCATGATCCAACTATAGACTAAGAGATGACGTCATTCATGCATGCAGAAAAACAACAAAATCTTTTTGGAATTGTGCTTCTAATATTGGATCACCTTCATAGTCATGTTTCATAGCAATGGACAAGCAATCATGCATCAAATGAATGAAGGCATGGAAAGACAATTATACTTAACTAGAAAGCATGCATGAAAGGTGAAAATGAAGAAGTCAAGATGATCATGAGTATGTCCAATCTAGATCACTAAGTCTTACACACATGCATTTAGGTCATAAGGACTTAGGAAAGAAGAGGCTAAGAAACGTTGTGATTAGGTGGAAATTTTTAGGTTATGTGATGCTAATCCGGGAAAGGAACTAAACAACCACAACTTCAAATTTTCTTATCAACTTCCCTCAAGTGTATATTTTTCTTCATTTTCTTTTCTTTCTTTTATTTTTGAGACAATGGCATTGGTGTACAAAAGCCGAAACCTTGGTGATTAGCCATTCTCGGGTTTTTTCTATTTTTCGAGATGCATCCACACCGGGCACACATACCAAAGCTCGTTAGGACTATCGGTTTATTTGGCTTTGGCAAGGTACCAATACCCGATTATGTGAAGTGTACCGAGTTACTTGTCATTTAAACTAACGTCCCCAAACCTATGTTTTTGTCTACACTTTCACAACAAATTCAGCATTCTTATTCACAACATTCCTTCATCAACATCTTCACCTCACACTTGCTTTTCACACTATCATGCTCCTATTCCCGGATGAGTCAAAAGAGGTCAAATTTTTCATCAATTGAGGTGCTCAAACAACATGATCAAGATGAGAAGTAGAGAAAGATGAATTGCCTCATTCATTCCTAAATGATGTGCAAGAACTAGCATGCAATTTCGACTTTCAATACTCAATTCAATCAAGGCAAACATTCATGATCACAAATCATTCATGGGATTCAAGGTAAGTACTTCAAGTCCACATATGCTATCATCAATTTGACACATAAGGCCATCCATAGCCAATCCACAAGACAAGATTCATCATTAGGGTCATATCCAAGCCTTAGAAGCACTAAAAATTTTTAAAATTTTCTGATTTTTTTGGATTTTTCGAAATATGTATGTACAATGCAAGACATAATGAAACGTGTGACAAAATTAAACTATCCTAGATGCTAATCATGCAAGTGATCATGAAAACCCCACCCCATACTTAGAAGCACATTGTCCCCAATGTGGAAACTAAATAAAGAAGTGAAAGAGAGTCCTCACAATGTAAAATTGGTGATGCTTTGGTATTTCGGTTCACATTGGATGATGATGGTGGATGATCGATCAAGGATGGTAGAGAGCTCTTTGATGTTCATTATGGTGTCGGAACCCGCGCTTGGCACCGCAAGCCGTCCAAGTTCCACGTCCGCTCCACCCATGCTTGATTGGAGATCATCACTTTCCTTGACAGAGGAAAAATTGGACCACAGCCCAGGAAAATCGGCCGATTTTGTGCATGAACAGTCCGATTTTTCTGGGTGATTTCCTCCTCGTCTATGTGCTTGGATCCTGTGCCTTGAATAGCTCCATGAGGTCTTCACATGACCTCCAACATCTCATAACTCATGACAATCAACAAGATCTAGCACCCAAAAACACAAAAGAAAAACAAAGCACACCAAGAGTGAGATTAAACAAAAGCAAGAAAAAGAAAGGGAAAAATATGTACCAATGGGTTGCCTCCCATTAAGCGCTTCTTTAAGGTCATTAGCTTGACCAAATTCAGGAGCGTTTCAATCAAGGTGAAGCGGGGCAATCACTTCCACCGGGGCTTCCGGGATGTACTTCTTCAAACGATGCCCATTCACCTTGAAGTTACCACAACGATCTCCTCCTATCTCTACCGCTCCATGAGGGAAAACTTTCTTCACCACATATGGCCCGGTCCATCTTGATTTGAGCTTTCCGGGGAATAGCCGCAGCCTTGAGTTGAAGAGAAGAACAAGGTCTCCTTCACTCAACTCTTTTGGGATGATCCTCTTGTCATGCCATCGCTTGGTTCGCTCCTTGTAGATCCGAGCATTCTCGTAAGCATCCAACCGGATCTCTTCAAGAGCATTTATATCAAGCAAACGCTTCTCACCGGCTTCTTTGAGGTCAAAGTTTAACCACCTTATAGCCCAATATGCTCTATTGTCCATCTCTACCGGAAGGTGGCAAGACTTGCCATAGACCAACTTGTAAGGAGTTGTGCCAATTGGTGTCTTGAAAGCGGTCCTATATGCCCACAAGGCATCATTGAGCTTCATAGCCCAATCCTTTCTCGTCCTTGATACCGTCTTCTCAAGAATGGCCTTGATCTCCTGGTTGGAGATCTCCACTTGGCCACTAGTTTGGGGATGGTAAGGTGTTGCCACCTTATGAGTCACCCCATACTTAGCCAAAAGTGCTCCAAAGTTCCTATTTGTGAAGTGCTTCCCTCCATCACTTATGATCACCCTTGGTGTTCCAAACTTGGGAAAGATCACTCGGTTGAAGAACCGCACCACCACCTTGGCGTCATTTGTAGGAGAGGCGATTGCCTCCACCCATCTTGAAACATAGTCAACCGCCAATAGGATGTAGAGGTTGCCACATGAAGAAGGGAATGGTCCCATGAAGTCCACACCCCATACATCAAATATCTCTACCTCTTGTATGTTGTTCAAGGGCATCTCATTCCTCCTTGAGATGTTGCCCGTCCTTTGGCAAGCATCACAAGCTACCACAAAGCCTTGCACATCCTTGAACAAGCTAGGCCAAAAGAAGCCCGATTGCAACACTTTAGCACATGTCTTGTGTGAGCTAGCATGCCCTCCACATGGCAAGGAATGACAATGGCGGATCACACTCTCCACCTCATCCTCCGGTATGCATCTTCTAAATATTCCATCCGGCCCTCTTTTGAACAAAAGTGGCTCACTCCAATAGTAGTGCCTCACATCCTTGAAGAACTTCTTCCTTTGGGCATATGTTAATCCGGGAGGCACTTCCTCACACACCAAGTAGTTCACTATGTCGGCATACCATGGCTCGCTTCCTCTAGACACTTGGAACAAGCACTCCTCCACCATTTGCAATTGCTCATCCCGGAATGAGTCATCAATCGGGATGTCCTCTCTTTCAAGCTCCAATGGTGGGAGTCTACTAAGGTGATCCGCCACGGAGTTCTCGGATCCCTTCTTGTCCCGGATTTCCAAGTCAAACTCTTGAAGAAGAAGGATCCACCGAATCAACCTAGGATTGGCATCCTTCTTGGTAAGTAGATAACGGATCGCAGCATGATCCGTATAGACTATGACCTTCGCTCCAACAAGATATGAGCGGAACTTCTCAAATGCATACACAACCGCTAGCAACTCCTTTTCGGTGGTAGCATAATTGAGTTGGGCATCATCTAGCGTCTTGCTAGCATAATAAATAGCATGAGTGCGCCCATCTTTCCTTTGCCCCAAAACAGCCCCAACGGCTACATCGCTTGCATCACACATGATCTCAAACGGTAAACTCCAATCCGGAGGTTGCATGATAGGTGCGGAGATCAAAGCGTTCTTCAACCTACAAAAAGCCTCAAGACAATCTTTGGAGAAGACAAAATCAACATCCTTCATTAGTAGGTTAGTGAGAGGCTTGGAAATTTTAGAGAAATCTTGAATGAACCTCCGGTAAAAACCGGCATGCCCTAAGAAACTCCTTACCCCTTTCACCGAGGTAGGTGGTGGCAACGTCTCTATCGTTTCAATCTTGGCCCGATCAACCTCAATGCCACGGTTAGACACCAAGTGTCCTAACACAATACCTTCACTTACCATGAAGTGGCATTTTTCCCAATTTAAGACAAGATTTGTCTCCTCACATCTTTGCAATACTAAGGACAAGTTAGCCAAGCAATCATCGAAAGAAGAGCCATAAACAGAGAAATTATCCTTGAACACTTCCATGATATTTTCTATGTATTCCGAAAAGATAGCCATCATACACCTTTGGAAGGTGGCGGGTGCATTACACAACCCAAATGGCATCCTCCTATATGCAAAAGTACCCCATGGACATGTAAAGGTTGTTTTCTCTTGGTCATCGGGGTGGATAGGGATTTGGAAGAATCCACTATAGCCATCTAGGTAACAAAAATGGGAATGTTGAGCTAACCTCTCTAGCATTTGGTCAATGAAGGGGAGAGGGAAGTGATCTTTCCTAGAGGCCATGTTAAGCTTTCTATAATCAATACACATCCTCCATCCCGTAACCGTTCTAGTGGGGATTAGTTCATTGTTCTCATTGGTTACTACGGTCATCCCACCCTTCTTATGTACTACATGAACGGGACTAACCCACTTACTATCCGAGATAGGGTAGATAATTTCCGCATCTAGCAACTTTATGATCTCCTTCTTAACTACCTCTTTCATTATGGGATTCAATCTTCTTTGATTTTCAATAGAGGGTTTATGATTATCTTCCATCATTATCCTATGCATGCACAAAGAGGGCTTGATGCCAACAAGATCATCAATGGTGTATCCTATTGCCTTTCTATGCAGTTTCAATTCATTCAACAATCTATCAAGCTCATCATCATTCAAAGATGCATTCACAATCACCGGATAAGTAGAATTTGAACCAAGGAAAGCATACTTTAAATGAGAAGGAAGAGGTTTAAGATCAAGTTGAGGAGGACCTTTTTCGGTTGGAGACGATCCATACAATGTAGGTTGAGATGATTGCAAAGCCATGGAAGCCTCCTTGAAGTCCCTTGATGATTGCTCACACTCAAGTGGTTGATGCTGAAAAGACTCAGGAAAATCGACCCAGGAAGAAAAATCGGTCGATTTATCTGAAGGGGGGTCGATCTGAGTTTCTGTTTTGGCAAAACTGGCTGAAATTTCAGCATAAGTACAAAAATCGGCCGATTTTTGCCCTTCAGTCCGATTTTTCTGGCAGTTTTCCTCTTCTTCTAGCACTTCAAACCCAACACTTGGTAGCTCGTCCAATGCATTCAAGGCCTTGATTACTTCATTGCTACTCTCCTCAACTCCTTCTTTCATCAAGCTTGAGCTAAGAACTCTCTCAAGCGGATCCTTGAGCAAGATTGAGCTCACAACCTCTCTAGATTCCTCTTCTTCAACTATGTTGAACACATCCTCATCAAGGGTTGGCCCTTTCATCATTGTTGATAGCTTGAACTTGATGTTTTCTTCTCCAATGTTGAAGGAGAGGGTTCCATTCTTGCAATCTACTAGACATCCGGAAGTAGCTAGGAAAGGTCTCTCCAAAATGATAGGAACCGGATAGTCCGCCGGGATATCCAAGACAACGAAGTCTATGGGCACATAGAACTTCCCTAGTTGCACCGGAATGTCTTCCAAGATCCCAACCGGGTGAGTGATCGAGCGGTCCGCCATGTAAAGGGTCATCTTGACCGGCTTCGGCTCTCCTAGCCCAACCTTGTTGCAAAGTGCAAGCGGGATGATGCTTACACTTGCCCCAAGATCACATAGGGCGTCATACTTCACTTCTCCTACTCCGATTGGCACACAAAAGGATCCCGGATCCCTTAGCTTGGGAGGCATCTCTTCCTTCATCGTTTGAATCAACTCCGATGATCTCTTAGTCATCCTTATCTAACCATACTCCTCCAACTTCCTTTTGTTGGAGAGTATTTCCTTCAAGAACTTGCCATATGCCGGCATCCCTAGAATAGCAACCCTGAACGGAATGTTAATATGCAATTTAGACATTAGTTCAAGGAACTTACCAAAATGATTGTCCAAGCGAGCTCTTGCTCGTGATTGAGGGAACGGTAGTGGCGGCTTGTATGGAGGCGGTGCCACATAGGTTGGCTCTACATCCTTGCTCTTGCCTCCATCTCCTTGCAAAGTCTCTTCCTCTATCACCACTTGCTTCCCTTTAGCATTCTCCTTGGGCAAAGGATCCTTCATGCTTAACCCACTTCTTGTTGTAATAGCCAACACTTGGCCTCTTGGGTTTTCTTCGGTTCTTCCGGGAAGCTTTCCCGGATCTCTATGTGCTTCACCCGCCTTTTGGAACACTTGTGCTTCCAAAACTTTTTGAGCCTTTGAGATAGAAGTCACCGTGCTCTCAAGACCACTCAACCTTCCAAGCAATTGTTCAAACATCATTTCGGTTCTATCCTTTGGAGGTTGAGTAAATCCGGGTGGAGGCTCTTGTGAAGCTCTTGGTGGTGGAGTTGTGCTTGTAGAAGCGGGAGGGTTCAAGGCTCCATCCGGGTTAGAGTAAGAAAACCCGGGATGGTTATGGTTGGGCCGGTAATTGTTGAATTGCCGGTTGTTGTTGAAGTTCCTTGGGCCTTGGTAGTTGTTGTAGTTGCCCCTTCCCATGTAATTCACATCTTCCTCCTTGGAAGACAAGTTAGCTTGTGGAAGCACTTGAGGGGTTGCTTGGTTCTTCAAGGTTGTAGCGCACAACTCCCTCAAGGACTTTAGCTCGTTGTTGATGGCGTCGAGCTTGAAGTTGCTCATGGTGACCTCACTCACCTCATATGCTCCCGCCTTTCTCCCTTCACTCTTCCTATGGGAGTATTTCTGAATCACTAAAGCTTGCTTCTCTACAAACTCCCAAGCATCATCCACATGCTTCTCCATAAATGTCCCACCGGAAAGAGATTGAAGTTTGAATTGGCTATCTTCATCAAGTCCTTTGAAGTAGATCTCCAATAGCTCAATTTTCGGTATGCCATGGTGTGGACAATCTAGGAGAAGATCTTTGAATCTCTCCCAAGACTTGAACAAGCTCTCTCTATCCTTCATCACGAAGGCATTGATCTTCCCTCTTAACTCGGTAGTCTTGGAAGGGGGGAAGAACTTAGTCAAAAACTCGGTTGTCATCTCCTCCCAAGTACCAACTCGCCCTTGTGGAATAGATTGATACCAAGCTAAGGCTTTGTCCTTAAGAGAGAAAGAGAAAGCCCTTAGCTTATGGTTGTTGCTCTCCAATCTTGGCGGTCTAAGAGTTTCCATCAAAATCTCGTAGTTCATCAAGTGTTGATGAGGAGACTCTCCTTCCATCCCTCCAAATTGATTATGCCGGATCATTTGTAGAACTTGAGGGCGGAGCTCATAGTTGTGGGCTGCGGGATCTCCTAAGTTCACACCCGGACGGTGTGCTCTTTGTGCCGGATCCATACGTCTCCCCAAAGTTCGTGGCTCTTCAATAGCGATGGGTACAACCCTAACATTAGCCGCCGGCTGCGGTTGTGGTGGAGGAGGTGGAGGTTGTTGACGATTAAGCTCTCCTTGCACAAGGGCTTGCCTAATCTCATCAATCTCCCTCCTAGTCGCTTCTTGCCTCTCATTGACAAGTCTCCTTTCTTCCTCTAAAAGCTCATCTCTAAGCCTTATTTGCTCTAAGGCTTCATCCAATTCAGCTTGGAGATCTCTTCCGGCCATCTCTTTCCCCCTTTTGATGCTCTTGGATCTAGATCTAAGGGTTTTCTCCGGTTCGGGATCGAATGGAGCTAAATCCTTGCCACGAGATCTTCGCATACACCTAAAGAGTAAGAGATGTTCTGAAAAGCAAAGACACACACCAAAGAGAGATCAAAAGCAACAAGAAAGATCTACACTATAAACAATCACAAAATGACTCAATCTAGACCTAGTCCCCGGCAACGGCGCCAAAAACTTGTTACGTCTAGGAATAGATGTGATGTGCACGCAATAAGTCTTAAATTTATACTCGTTATATTTATCCTAACTCCTAGCGAACCCGCAGTGTACGGGACGTTTGTAGAAAGGTAAGTATTTCGAGGTCGAACACAAAGACTAAGGTGAAATCGAGTCAAGCAATGATCAAAGATAGTGTGAATCTAGGCTAAGATAAGATGAGGAACAAAGAAAATGGAAAACGCAATGTTTTTGTTGGGTTTTGTGGTGATCAAGCAAAGATCACAAGTCAAGCAAGATAATAAAACAACTAACGACTCAAGCTAACAAAGGAACAAGTAACGCAAAGCACAAGTTATATGATCAAGAGAGAAAAGTAGATTCTAGAGGTCAAGATTTCCGGTTATGGCATAGGACTTAAGGTTCTAAGGATTCTAAGGACAAACTGCGGTGTTTGGGAAAGAATGTTCACTAATGGAAGCGATTACCGGGTAAGTCTCTCACTTCACTAATCCCGCATCAAACTCCTATTACCGGGTAGGTCTCAAGGGGTTAGAGTAAGGAATTCCGTACAAACTAGATGCTACTTAAGGGTAACCCTCTCCTTACCGGGTAAGTCTCGGAATAGGGGAATCTCAAGTAATAATCCTAGCACACTCGATCCAATAGCGGCTTTTGAAGCTCACTACTACCTAGCATTCATCATCTTAGGTATCTAAGGTCGGAAATCATCGGGTAGATCTCTTCCCTCACTTAGATTGATAGCATTAGGTGATCCTAAGCTAAAGTAGGCTAAATAAACACTAGGATTTCAACAACCAAACACTCTAACATGCAGATTCATCAATTAAAGAGCAACAGGGAAGAAAATCGGGTGGATCATACAAAAATCGGTCGATCTAGCATGATGAACAGGTCGATTTTTGTCTCTGGAATGGGTTTCGTGCATACAAATCATCCTAAACTAATATATAAGTCCATCCTATCATCACCCTAGCCATAACCATCAATCCATCACTCTAGAATCACAATATACTAGCCAATAATATGCATATCAAGATCCAAAATCAACAAACAAGCATACATGGTGTTCATAGATGGATAATGAAAGATGAGCAAGCAAAATCAATAAATCTTAGCCAAATCCAAGTTGTAGCAAGACTTACAAACTCTTAAATGAAGATCCAAAACGTTCCTAACAATCCTTGCAAAAGTTCTTCAATCCAAGACTACAAAAGTAACTCAAAATCACTCAAAACCTCACTATTCTCCTACAATGGTGTTCTTCTTCTTCCTTCAATCTTTGAGAGCTTTTCTTCTCCTCCAATCTTTTCCCCAAATTGATGAGCTGTGAATGAGAGTGTGGGAGAAGAGAGATGCTCAGCAACAACCTGCAGGACCACTTATATTCTCCACCAAGAGCAAGGACGGACAAGAGATCGTGGGACACGTGGCTTAAGCTGTCAAAGCCCTAAAAATCGACCCAGTGGACAAAAATCGTCCGATTTAGCTGCTAGTTGGTCCGATTTTCTTCAACAGAAACATGCTATGATCGTCTAGCCATGAGTTGCTCCATTGCTTGCACCAATAGTGGTCTTTGTGTCCTTTGTTGCTCCAATTATGCTCCTCCAATGCTTTGGATGTGTACCATCATGAGGCTTGGCCCTCAAATGTATCGATTAACGTCCAATAGATCCCCGAAATACCTACAAAACCGACAAAAGCTCGTGTAGACGTCTTTTCTAGAAATATGCACGAAATGAGTGTAAACGTCGTGAACTAATGTCAAAATGTGCATGAATAACGGGAGAAACTATCTAAATGTATGCCTATACTAACGTCATAAATCACGTTATCACAAGGCCATCGTCGGAAGGCAAGGCCTGCGTAGGGCATGACAAGGCCAGCGTCGGGCATGGCTAGGCCATCGTCGGGCATGACAAGGCAACTCTCGGACATGGCAAGGCCAGCGTCGAGCATGACAAGGCCAGCGTCGGGCATGATAAGGGCACTCTCGGACATGGCAAGACCATCGTCGGCCATGACAAGGCAACTCTCGGACGTGGCAAGGCCATCGTCGGGCTTGACAAGGCCATCGTCGGGTATGACAAGGCCATCTTCGGGCATGGCAAGGCCAGCGTAGGGCATGGCAAGGCCGTCATCGGGCATGACAAGGCCAGTGCCGGGCATGTCAAGGCAACTCTCGGACATGACACTGCCGTAGTCGGGCATGACAATGCCATCGTCGAGCATGACAAGGCCAGCGACGGGCATGACAAGGGCACTCTCGGACATGGCAAGACCATCGTCGGCCAT
>BSUD01000247.1:0-13769 GCA_033239045.1 Fagopyrum esculentum
ACAGCATTGGAGTAAGTTGCAGATCTGGGCTGCTTCACCGGTTTGTTCCAAAGCCATCGACGGTGGACTTCGGTGAGGCTCAGCAGTGCAGATCCGGTGCAGGCGGCGGTGGAGAGCTCCGATTCCGGTGGTATCAACAGGGTGAGGCACTGGTGGTGTGGTTCGGTTTGTTCTCTGGCAACGAAAGGCGACAGGAGGCGAGGCGGCGCAACAATGGCTACTCCGGCGTCGTGCGGTAGTCCAGGTGAGTTGCAGTAGCGGTTGCGAGGGTTGGTTTAGCAGCTGCAGCCGTCGAAGGCTTGAGTGCAGGGAGCTGAAGGTCTAGAGCGGAAGAGAGGTGGAGGAGACTGTTGAAGAGGAGAACATCACAGAGGGTGTGAGAAGAGAGTTTTGGTAGCGTGAGAGATGGAGAGGGACAAAGACAGAAGGCTGGGAAAGGTGTGCAGGGGAGCTTCTCACGCGTAGGTGCAGGCACTAGAGGGGAGGTGTTGAAGGGACCCAAGGGTCGGTAGACTGAAAAGTCGGGGAGGGAGAAGAGCGTCATCAACCATAGGAGAGAGAAGAAAATATTTAAAATAAAAAGGGAATAGTGTAAAAGAGTGAACTCGATTAAAAGTATTCGGAACAGGATTTTCGAGTCGGAAAACTTTCCGACTTTTCCGAAAAAAAATAAAAATAAAAGGATGTACGCGAACGTATCCAAAATAATAATTTACTCGGAAAAAAAAATATATTCTACGTCAAAAAAATACTTTAAATAAGAATTTGTAAGCTAATAAAATATCGATAAAAGTCCGTAAAATAAATATTGTAAACGCGCCTAAAATTGGGGCGTTACAACATATCCCCCTAAAAACAAGTTTCGTCCCGAAACTTGCTATACGCCGAACTTCTCGGTCCCTAAGGCCGAGGTACGAACTCTCAAACTAAGAAGGCTGAAACATTCTAACCTATATACACAAACTACTCAACTACCACCGCATGAGACATCAAGTCATACAACACATTCCCCGCACAGGGTACAAAGTACACGTAATATCGCACATGCACATAACTCAAATAAGGGGAGCACTAGGTCTAACTCGTCGATTCTATCGATGCTACTATCTCAACGTGAAACTCAACCAAAGATACAATCATCCGTCTTCCAGGTAGCCTCATCGGTCACTTGTCTTCCACTAGATCATCATGACTGACAACATGTCTCGAGTCATGTACATACTATCTCGATTGATTCACATGAAACACCGGGTGAAAACAATCTACTCTCGGCGGCCACGCCAACCGTAAACCACTTTCCTAACTTGCGCTAAGATCTCAAAAATGTCCGATATATCGAAGCTCAACTTCCTTCTCGGGTCTTTCTCAATGCAGCATTTTCATTATGTTTCTTCTTTGCTTGTCTCTAACATTGAAGATCCAACTTCCAATTTACAATGTTGGCTTTGGTTCTTGTCAAACCAAACTTTAATGTTATGGTTTCTTCAATTCTTCAAGTAAGTTCCAATAATGGAGGAAGTACTTCACTTCTCACTGATTCACTAACGAGACACGTATGCAATTACTTTTACATCGTTCCTTAATACTCGATCAAGACCTTGTCTTGAAAAATCACTTGTCCACTTCAAACCCATAATACGTCAAGGTAAATCAAAACAGTTGCACCAATGAATCTCTTCTTAACTCTCAGCAACTCTATTGACAATTCTTCGTCCCATTCCATACTTCATTATCATCCGTAGTAGGTTACCTAAAAGGTGTTACACAACTTCTCTCTTCAACATATCTAGTAAAGCTCAACACTTCTAAGATAACTTTTAACTTCTTCCCCATCCTTCGGGGTTTGCCATCCCGAGACAACTGTCATACAACTTCTCTCTTCCTCGAGAGTGGACCAAAATATCTTATACGGGGCATTAGTAAGCCCAGATGACATCACGACAGGCTCATGGTGACCATACCTTGTACGGAATGTCGTATTTGCGATATCTTGATCTCGAATTCTCAATTGGTGGCAATCAGACCTTAAATCAATTTTAGGAGCGACTACTGACCCTCGTAACCGATCGAGTAAATCGTCAAATTCGTTGTAAGGGATACTTGTCCTTCACCATTATCTTGTTCGACTCACGGTAATCGATGTACAACGGAGATAACCGTCTCAATTTTCGCAAATTGGTGTTCTCCATAACAACTTCAAATCAAGAGTTTAAGATAACGTTTGGTGTTCTCCATGGCATTTCACTAATTCTAGTGAAATCTTATCACTAAGTTCTTGCAATTGCTCCTTCACTTGCTTCCACAACTTATGTCTCTGCACAAGTGTTATTCCATACGGCGCCTTTGACACCGGAAATAAATCAAGCTCGACCCTAGTGGAAAATTCCACATTCTAACGTATTGGAATCCGTGATATCTCGGTTTTCGTCTTTTCCCCTGTCATCACATAACGTAGGACCTACACAACCTTGTCTTAAAACTTACAAGTGTTCATGACACAATTGATCTACCTCGATCTATTGAGGTGACGTCTTTAAGACTCGTGAATTGTTCCATCTTCAGCCATGACCGTGTATGTTCTCTTTCAAGGGTCCTTTTTCCTGAATCTGTACTGTTCCATCCATTTTCACCTTGAAGACCTGGTCGTAATAACCTTTGAAGAACCCATACTTATGTGTTGCCATAAGCGTCTTAACTGTAGGGCATAACCACGTCTGGTAAGAAATCGATCTTATCTTCTTCGCTCTCCCGGTCATCCCAACATGTTGGGGGAGTTCTTCTTATTCCACCTAAGCTTGCATAATTCCTTCGAGTAGGTGTAGAACTACTTCATTTCCTTATGTAACGTCAATCCGACCGCAGAGGTTCTAACCTCAATCTTCCATATACTTCTCGTACATCTCATGTTGACATCAAACTTCAAGACTTCGGTCTTCTCTTACTCTGGTTGGTCACCTTATGCATCTCTCGGTATCTCATAAACAACTCCACAACCGTACCAGTATGCCCTGTGGAAAATGCTAGAACAAATTCCCCATCCAACATCACTGAAATATCCAACTCATTACTTCTCAGGTGTTAACGTCATAAGCTCTAAGCTTGCGGTGTTACTATAATCCAGGTTCTCCGTCTCACTCCATCACTACCATGGCTTCTCAATAGGAGTCAAGAAACTTTGACTCAGCTTTTGCTCGCAAAAACATAACATCCCTATCATTAGTACCAACATACCATGCATCCTCTTTATGTATTCCCCTTCTTCGTACAACAACCATAAAAGCCTCACTTTCCTCCCGCTCATCTATTCTCTTCACTCTTATCAAACCTTAACAGTTTTTATGTGTGTTGTTTCCCCCTTATGCCGATCCCATGAACTAAGAAAGTCGTACCGGTTCGTTACAATCCCCTCCCTAGGAGGTCTGTTACATTTACTTGATTTGAACTCCTGCAATGCTATGATTAAGATATTTGTGCTCCCATTAATATACCTCCTTATTAACGACATTGAACCACCAGACTCCAAGCTCTTTTTACCGTTCCTTTATAATCCACATTCTTGGTTACTCTTTTCATCTACATCCATCAATGGATAACCCGCACCTGCGCAATTCTCGGTTGTCACAAATTAACTTGTAACTGACCTCCTCCAATGTTAATGACTTTACCATTCTTCTTACACTTCCCATGTTACCATTCTAATGAAGGCTACCCTTCTCGGGGTACTATGCCTTAAACTTCACTTGCTCATATCTCCCTTCACACCCTCCATTAACTCTTTCTACGCTCCACACTTCCTTCTTCTTCTATAAGGTAACTATAACTTTTTGGGCCTTGCTGTGTCATCCGACCCACTTTCATAAGCTTAACCGTTCTCCCATGGTGCCTTGTAAGTTCATCTTCTCAAGAATTGTGACTTTAATTAGCATCCACTCGCGCTCCCCTTGGTTGGTATCTTAAGTCTCCCGATCAAAGCTCCTCGTTTCGTCTTTCATCTTCTTAGGATCATCAATTATACACACTTCCTCCTTCTTGGCGTTTCTTAGCCTTATCCTTATAATGGAAACTGGTCAACTCCACGTGAATCCCCACCATGCCCTTCTTCTCATAACTATAGGAATGTTGACACTTCACTTATAGGTACCTCGTAAGCTTAACTTACGGTATCTTAATCTTTAGAAATAGTTCGATCACTCTTCTCGTCTTGATTCCAATGCTTAGGAGCGCCTATTGAAAACTCGTCTTAGTTAGAACGCCACTTTTATTCCCGAGCGAAAATGTAGTCCTCTTTACTTGATTCGCATGTTTAGTTCATCGACACCGCACTTGGAAAAATCTTAAGTTCGTTGTCTCTCGTTGCTTCATTTGGAACCACTTTCGCACCCTAATGTTACTCCTTTTTCTTGTATGGTCTCCATCTCGATTTCTCTTAAGTTGTCTCGAGTTTTCTGTTACTTGGTTGTCCTTTGTTTACATCATCTCTACTCCTCTTTGATGTCCTTTTATAGGAATCCGAGAAACACCATGGTGTTCGTCAACACGAAACGCTCAACTTGATACTTGAGCGTACTCCTCCACGTATGAATGTTATCCTAAGCCAACAACGTCGTCTTAAAGGTGATGATATCTTTCCGTCGTCCTAACTATAAGGTCCCATACTATATATTACTATATATATAAGAGTCCGTATATAAGCATATATATGTCCTATGTCCACATAAGTACTAATGTATCACATCCGGAAATCCAATACATCAATACAAGGTCCAAACATGTATTATAGTCCACATATATTCACTATACATATAAATCAAGTCATCATGCAACTACAATCCACATATATTATACATACCTACATACCTACATATATATACAAATCCAATAAACTAAGCTGTCGAGATCCGGGGAAGAAGTGGTGGTCCGTACATTCTACCCCGACTCATGCATGTGATTTTGAAAACGAAAAGTCAGAACCCGTGTGGGTTCTGTTTATTCCTCATTCGGCCTTTAGAAGATTGCGAGTGCCATTGTTGTCAACCTAGGGCTCTGATACCACTTTTGTAACACCCCAAATCCGCGGGACTCGGGATGCTACGGGTTGGGACCTCACAATGGGTCCCGACCCTTAGCCTGACAACAATTTCACCGGATCTTTCAACATGGCACAAATAAAGGCAAAACCAAAATTCCTTTTAATGCAAATGATAAGAAACCCGAAGGAAAACAACAAAAGACTTCAGCCGATAATCAACGCCAAAGATCAAAACGCCATACACACGGCATACCAACATAATAAACGAAGAATAAAACACAACCCGACTCCAACCAAAACCAACTCCTAAAATGTACGGAACCCCGGCTGCCCACTCTTCCGGATCTCTCGGCCGCAATCCTAACCTGCAAGGCAATCTACAACAATCGGTATAGAACCGTTAGCTAATATTCGAAGCATTAGAATCAAGGTGAAAGGCACAAACACAAGTAAATCAACATAACACACAATGTACACCAAATCACACAAGTCCGGTTTATTATCTTTTTATTATTAAGTCGTATCCCGTTCTAATTCAACTTCTTTTGTGACACGAGAATCTCCCGAAACTCGCCTCAGTCCCCACTTACCGCATGGAACGGTGGATGCCTCCGACCGTCTAACCACACGGGCTAGTCCCCAAGAACCTCCTAACTCTACGCAAGAGCTAGACAAGTTGTCACCGCCCGTTATCATACACTTGGGCCAAATAATATATAAAGGTCGGTAATCCTAATTCCGGTTTTATAAGTTATAATGAAAGCGATAAAACACACACCACCAAACACGCATCGAATCTAATACATAGAATACGAGATAAGTAAGTCCGGAGACTTACCTCGTCACCACACTCAACTCACAACACTCTCGCTTCCTTAGAGAGGAAGCCCGTAACCTGCTCACAAGAAGATAACTATATCAATAACAACCCACTCACAATAGAAGTCTTAGACTTCTATACAAATGATCTACGCAAGACCATTTGACTCTCAATTCTAGGACCGCATCCTAGAATCTCTCCTGCTCACATCACACTCAACACCAGCTAGAAGTCCTTAGACTTCTAGACCCTATGATCTCGCAAGATCATAACCCATAACACATACTAGGATAAACATGCCTAGTCCAAACAAACTCAAAGGTAACAACACCATGCTAGGATAAGTCAATCCTAAGCTCCAAAATCTCACAAGATCATACAATCCCACCTCGAGCCTCAAAACGCTCACAACATCAACCATATAACTTAAAGCCTTATATCAACCTCACAGGATAACCAACACCTCAAGCTTAGAATCAACATCAATCCATCAAACAAGATCAAATCCTCGAAACTCACCTAAGGTTCAAAGCCACTACTTGGCATTAACTCTAAGTTATGCTAGATCCGTCCTAACATGATACTAAAAATTAACATAACTAGATCGAGGGGAAATAATACTCACACGACGTCAAAAGACGGAAGCGTTCAACGGATGTCGACTTGGAATCGTTAGGCCTTTATCGGGGCGCTTCCGAACCTAGCACCAAACTAAACAAATTTAGCTTATAAGCTAAATTTGAACGGAATAATGAACATATATAATCTAAGGAAAACCCTACTTCTAAAACCCAAGTTAAAAAACCGTAATTGTAATATTCCGGGCAAATTGTATAACATCATAAACTCAAGATAAAACTCGTTTTCAAACCCAAGGTTAATACCCACAATAAAATATTTGCCATAAACCGAGATTAATCCAACAAAGGTATAATATGTAGTATATACAAATATAAGAATATCCGCCTAATTGAAACCCGAGTTTAAAATTGACAAATACATTTTTAGGGCAAAGATGAACAAATTCATAAACTTGGGTCATATTCTGAAAATGTAAATAAGGGCCATAATCTGTAATTTTCCAGAAAAGGATATAAATGCAAGATTCCAAAATGTGTGTAAAATATGTAAATATATAAAGCTGGTTACATTCTGTAATTAAACATAAATTAAGGGCCCGATTGAAATATAACCCTAAAAGGGTTTTCTTCATACTCAATAAACGCAGCAGGGGGAAGGGGATAAGAGCAGAGGTGGCGGCGAAGAGCAACACATCGGAGGGGGAGACTCGCGAGGGCGGCGGCTGGCTGTGGCAAGGCGGCGAGGCTTCGTCCGGCGACGGCAACCTCAATCTCCGGCGGATTGGTTGAGCTTCGTCCTTCTGAACAGCATTGGAGTAAGTTGCAGATCTGGGCTGCTTCACCGGTTTGTTCCAAAGCCATCGACGGTGGACTTCGGTGAGGCTCAGCAGTGCAGATCCGGTGCAGGCGGCGGTGGAGAGCTCCGATTCCGGTGGTATCAACAGGGTGAGGCACTGGTGGTGTGGTTCGGTTTGTTCTCTGGCAACGAAAGGCGACAGGAGGCGAGGCGGCGCAACAATGGCTACTCCGGCGTCGTGCGGTAGTCCAGGTGAGTTGCAGTAGCGGTTGCGAGGGTTGGTTTAGCAGCTGCAGCCGTCGAAGGCTTGAGTGCAGGGAGCTGAAGGTCTAGAGCGGAAGAGAGGTGGAGGAGACTGTTGAAGAGGAGAACATCACAGAGGGTGTGAGAAGAGAGTTTTGGTAGCGTGAGAGATGGAGAGGGACAAAGACAGAAGGCTGGGAAAGGTGTGCAGGGGAGCTTCTCACGCGTAGGTGCAGGCACTAGAGGGGAGGTGTTGAAGGGACCCAAGGGTCGGTAGACTGAAAAGTCGGGGAGGGAGAAGAGCGTCATCAACCATAGGAGAGAGAAGAAAATATTTAAAATAAAAAGGGAATAGTGTAAAAGAGTGAACTCGATTAAAAGTATTCGGAACAGGATTTTCGAGTCGGAAAACTTTCCGACTTTTCCGAAAAAAAATAAAAATAAAAGGATGTACGCGAACGTATCCAAAATAATAATTTACTCGGAAAAAAAAATATATTCTACGTCAAAAAAATACTTTAAATAAGAATTTGTAAGCTAATAAAATATCGATAAAAGTCCGTAAAATAAATATTGTAAACGCGCCTAAAATTGGGGCGTTACAACATATCCCCCTAAAAACAAGTTTCGTCCCGAAACTTGCTATACGCCGAACTTCTCGGTCCCTAAGGCCGAGGTACGAACTCTCAAACTAAGAAGGCTGAAACATTCTAACCTATATACACAAACTACTCAACTACCACCGCATGAGACATCAAGTCATACAACACATTCCCCGCACAGGGTACAAAGTACACGTAATATCGCACATGCACATAACTCAAATAAGGGGAGCACTAGGTCTAACTCGTCGATTCTATCGATGCTACTATCTCAACGTGAAACTCAACCAAAGATACAATCATTCGTCTTCCAGGTAGCCTCATCGGTCACTTGTCTTCCACTAGATCATCATGACTGACAACATGTCTCGAGTCATGTACATACTATCTCGATTGATTCACATGAAACACCGGGTGAAAACCCTCTACTCTCGGCGGCCACGCCAACCGTAAACCACTTTCCTAACTTGCGCTAAGATCTCAAAAAGGTCCGATATATCGAAGCTCAACTTCCTTCTCGGGTCTTTCTCAATGCAGCATTTTCATTATGTTTCTTCTTTGCTTGTCTCTAACATTGAAGATCCAACTTCCAATTTACAATGTTGGCTTTGGTTCTTGTCAAACCAAACTTTAATGTTATGGTTTCTTCAATTCTTCAAGTAAGTTCCAATAATGGAGGAAGTACTTCACTTCTCACTGATTCACTAACGAGACACGTATGCAATTACTTTTACATCGTTCCTTAATACTCGATCAAGACCTTGTCTTGAAAAATCACTTGTCCACTTCAAACCCATAATACGTCAAGGTAAATCAAAACAGTTGCACCAATGAATCTCTTCTTAACTCTCAGCAACTCTATTGACAATTCTTCGTCCCATTCCATACTTCATTATCATCCGTAGTAGGTTACCTAAAAGGTGTTACACAACTTCTCTCTTCAACATATCTAGTAAAGCTCAACACTTCTAAGATAACTTGTAACTTCTTCCCCGTCCTTCGGGGTTTTCCATCCCGAGACAACTGTCATACAACTTCTCTCTTCCTCGAGAGTGGACCAAAATATCTTATACGGGGCATTAGTAAGCCCAGATGACATCACGACAGGCTCATGGTGACCATACCTTGTACGGAATGTCGTATTTGCGATATCTTGATCTCGAATTCTCAATTGGTGGCAATCAGACCTTAAATCAATTTTAGGAGCGACTACTGACCCTCGTAACCGATCGAGTAAATCGTCAAATTCGTTGTAAGGGATACTTGTCCTTCACCATTATCTTGTTCGACTCACGGTAATCGATGTACAACGGAGATAACCGTCTCAATTTTCGCAAATTGGTGTTCTCCATAACAACTTCAAATCAAGAGTTTAAGATAACGTTTGGTGTTCTCCATGGCATTTCACTAATTCTAGTGAAATCTTATCACTAAGTTCTTGCAATTGCTCCTTCACTTGCTTCCACAACTTATGTCTCTGCACAAGTGTTATTCCATACGGCGCCTTTGACACCGGAAATAAATCAAGCTCGACCCTAGTGGAAAATTCCACATTCTAACGTATTGGAATCCGTGATATCTCGGTTTTCGTCTTTTCCCCTGTCATCACATAACGTAGGACCTACACAACCTTGTCTTAAAACTTACAAGTGTTCATGACACAATTGATCTACCTCGATCTATTGAGGTGACGTCTTTAAGACTCGTGTATTGTTCCATCTTCAGCCATGACCGTGTATGTTCTCTTTCAAGGGTCCTTTTTCCTGAATCTGTACTGTTCCATCCTTTTTCACCTTGAAGACCTGGTCGTAATAACCTTTGAAGAACCCATACTTATGTGTTGCCATAAGCGTCTTAACTGTAGGGCATAACCACGTCTGGTAAGAAATCGATCTTATCTTCTTCGCTCTCCCGGTCATCCCAACATGTTGGGGGAGTTCTTCTTATTCCACCTAAGCTTGCATAATTCCTTCGAGTAGGTGTAGAACTACTTCATTTCCTTATGTAACGTCAATCCGACCGTAGAGGTTCTAACCTCAATCTTCCATATACTTCTCGTACATCTCATGTTGACATCAAACTTCAAGACTTCGGTCTTCTCTTACTCTGGTTGGTCACCTTATGCATCTCTCGGTATCTCATAAACAACTCCACAACCGTACCAGTATGCCTTGTGGAAAATGCCAGAACAAATTCCCCATCCAACATCACTGAAATATCCAACTCATTACTTCTCAGGTGTTAACGTCATAAGCTCTAAGCTTGCGGTGTTACTATAATCCAGGTTCTCCGTCTCACTCCATCACTACCATGGCTTCTCAATAGGAGTCAAGAAACTTTGACTCAGCTTTTGCTCGCAAAAACATAACATCCCTATCATTAGTACCAACATACCATGCATCCTCTTTATGTATTCCCCTTCTTCGTACAACAACCATAAAAGCCTCACTTTCCTCCCGCTCATCTATTCTCTTCACTCTTATCAAACCTTAACAGTTTTTATGTGTGTTGTTTCCCCCTTATGCCGATCCCATGAACTAAGAAAGTCGTACCGGTTCGTTACAATCCCCTCCCTAGGAGGTCTGTTACATTTACTTGATTTGAACTCCTGCAATGCTATGATTAAGATATTTGTGCTCCCATTAATATACCTCCTTATTAACGACATTGAACCACCAGACTCCAAGCTCTTTTTACCGTTCCTTTATAATCCACATTCTTGGTTACTCTTTTCATCTACATCCATCAATGGATAACCCGCACCTGCGCAATTCTCGGTTGTCACAAATTAACTTGTAACTGACCTCCTCCAATGTTAATGACTTTACCATTCTTCTTACACTTCCCATGTTACCATTCTAATGAAGGCTACCCTTCTCGGGGTACTATGCCTTAAACTTCACTTGCTCATATCTCCCTTCACACCCTCCATTAACTCTTTCTACGCTCCACACTTCCTTCTTCTTCTATAAGGTAACTATAACTTTTTGGGCCTTGCTGTGTCATCCGACCCACTTTCATAAGCTTAACCGTTCTCCCATGGTGCCTTGTAAGTTCATCTTCTCAAGAATTGTGACTTTAATTAGCATCCACTCGCGCTCCCCTTGGTTGGTATCTTAAGTCTCCCGATCAAAGCTCCTCGTTTCGTCTTTCATCTTCTTAGGATCATCAATTATACACACTTCCTCCTTCTTGGCGTTTCTTAGCCTTATCCTTATAATGGAAACTGGTCAACTCCACGTGAATCCCCACCATGCCCTTCTTCTCATAACTATAGGAATGTTGACACTTCACTTATAGGTACCTCGTAAGCTTAACTTACGGTATCTTAATCTTTAGAAATAGTTCGATCACTCTTCTCGTCTTGATTCCAATGCTTAGGAGCGCCTATTGAAAACTCGTCTTAGTTAGAACGCCACTTTTATTCCCGAGCGAAAATGTAGTCCTCTTTACTTGATTCGCATGTTTAGTTCATCGACACCGCACTTGGAAAAATCTTAAGTTCGTTGTCTCTCGTTGCTTCATTTGGAACCACTTTCGCACCCTAATGTTACTCCTTTTTCTTGTATGGTCTCCATCTCGATTTCTCTTAAGTTGTCTCGAGTTTTCTGTTACTTGGTTGTCCTTTGTTTACATCATCTCTACTCCTCTTTGATGTCCTTTTATAGGAATCCGAGAAACACCATGGTGTTCGTCAACACGAAACGCTCAACTTGATACTTGAGCGTACTCCTCCACGTATGAATGTTATCCTAAGCCAACAACGTCGTCTTAAAGGTGATGATATCTTTCCGTCGTCCTAACTATAAGGTCCCATACTATATATTACTATATATATAAGAGTCCGTATATAAGCATATATATGTCCTATGTCCACATAAGTACTAATGTATCACATCCGGAAATCCAATACATCAATAAAAGGTCCAAACATGTATTATAGTCCACATATATTCACTATACATATAAATCAAGTCATCATGCAACTACAATCCACATATATTATACATACCTACATACCTACATATATACAAATCCAATAAACTAAGCTGTCGAGATCCGCGGAAGAAGTGGTGGTCCGTACATTCTACCCCGACTCATGCATGTGATTTTGAAAACGAAAAGTCAGAACCCGGGTGGGTTCTGTTTATTCCTCATCCGGCCTTTAGAAGATTGCGAGTGCCATTGTTGTCAACCTAGGGCTCTGATACCACTTTTGTAACACCCCAAATCCGCGGGATATCGGGATGCTACGGGCGAGACCTCACAATGGGTCCCGACCCTTAGCTTGACAACAATTTCACCGGATCTTTCAACATGGCACAAATAAAGGCAAAACGGAAATTCCTTTTAATGCAAATGATAAGAAACCCGAAGGAAAACAACAAAAGACTTCAGCCGATAAACAACACCAAAGACCAAAACGCCATACACGCGGCATACCAACATAATAAACGCAGAATAAAACACAACCCGACTCCAACCAAAACCAACTCCTAAAATGTACGGAACCCCGGCTGCCCACTCTTCCGGATCTCTCGGCCGCAATCCTAACCTGCAAGGAAATCTACAACAATCGGTATAGAACCGTTAGCTAATATTCGAAGCATTAGAATCAAGGTGAAAGGCACAAACACAAGTAAATTAACATAACACACAATGTACACCAAATCACACAAGTCCGGTTTATTATCTTTTTATTATTAAGTCGTATCCCGTTCTAATTCAACTTCTTTTGTGACACGAGAATCTCCCGAAACTCGCCTCAGTCCCCACTTACCGCATGGAACGGTGGATGCCTCCGACCGTCTAACCACACGGGCTAGTCCCCAAGAACCTCCTAACTCTACGCAAGAGCTAGACAAGTTGTCACCGCCCGTTATCATACACTTGGGCCAAATAATATATAAAGGTCGGTAATCCTAATTCCGGTTTTATAAGTTATAATGAAAGCGATAAAACACACACCACCAAACACGCATCGAATCTAATACATAGAATACGAGATAAGTAAGTCCGGAGACTTACCTCGTCACCACACTCAACTCACAACACTCTCGCTTCCTTAGAGAGGAAGCCCGTAACCTGCTCACAAGAAGATAACTATATCAATAACAACCCACTCACAATAGAAGTCTTAGACTTCTATACAAATGATCTACGCAAGACCATTTGACTCTCAATTCTAGGACCGCATCCTAGAATCTCTCCTGCTCACATCACACTCAACACCAGCTAGAAGTCCTTAGACTTCTAGACCCTATGATCTCGCAAGATCATAACCCATAACACATACTAGGATAAACATGCCTAGTCCAAACAAACTCAAAGGTAACAACACCATGCTAGGATAAGTCAATCCTAAGCTCCAAAATCTCACAAGATCATACAATCCCACCTCGAGCCTCAAAACGCTCACAACATCAACCATATAACTTAAAGCCTTATATCAACCTCACAGGATAACCAACACCTCAAGCTTAGAATCAACATCAATCCATCAAACAAGATCAAATCCTCGAAACTCACCTAAGGTTCAAAGCCACTACTTGGCATTAACTCTAAGTTATGCTAGATCCGTCCTAACATGATACTAAAAATTAACATAACTAGATCGAGGGGAAATAATACTCACACGACGTCAAAAGACGGAAGCGTTCAACGGATGTCGACTTGGAATCGTTAGGCCTTTATCGGG
>BSUD01000248.1:0-13112 GCA_033239045.1 Fagopyrum esculentum
TATTCTACACTCGCCTTGCAAGGTATACATATCTTTTGTGTACTGATACAACGTTAATTGAACACTTGACAATCGGCAATTTTGTGTACATATACAATACACCTTATTGTTTTGTTGTTACCATATTCTGTAAGCTCGTCAAAATCCTGAATATATACAAGAGAAACTTATATCTAGGTTCTACTATTGTCACTTATTGTACTGCACTATTGCCTGATTGAAGCACCTAGTCAAGTTCTTCCTGATCTTGTCCATGTGCACTTTCTTGATATTTTTTAGTGCTGAAGATTTTCCTTAATTAGATTTGTTCAGGTTGTACTTTTTGTTTGCTCTAGCCTCTAGATTCAAATCTAACAAACTTTTCGTAGCTCTTTACCACTCTCTTATCAAATGTCTTTGTCAATCTTCCTTTGCAAGTTGTTTATTGTCCATTATGATTATGTACTCTTAAGATGCCACTGTTAAATTTCCTACTGTTCTATGCCTATTCAGTTATATTTTTCTAAAAATAAATAAATTTGGTTGATCCTTCCTTAAGTTTCACTCCTAATCAGTCAGATTTAAGCTTCCTTGTCAACTCCATTTCCAGATTCACTTGTTATTAGTTTCATAGTTTCTGATGACAATCTGTGTCACCCCAATGATTTAAATGGAAATTAGGTCTTGATCAAAATTGTGTAATTTGACTGATTGGCCCAAGTGTACAACCAAAACTACAAATTTTGATAACGTCCTAATTAATGAACTATAAAAGTGAAAAGGTGATCATTTGTTTGATTTTACTCCTGCTTTACTATTCAATCGCTGTATCCTTATCTGTTCAGTCCTATTAGGACAGCGACTGTCTCTTCTCTATCGACATCCCCGTGGGCATATGATATTCAAAATGTACTAATGTTGTGATTTTGCTTAAGCTTATGAGTTGCAACTAAGATTTTTCCTGATTAAGAGTCTCTATTTTCTTATTTTCTTGTTACATGGTTGCTTTGAGTTCACATTACTGTTTTGCATAAATTATGTTATTTATTAAAGTGAAGTATCCACTGTACTTGAGTTTCTTAGTAAACAATGATTATATTTGGCTGCTGAGAAATCTCATTTGATGTACTAATCTTGTCATCTGAAAACAGCATCCCTGGCCGTTGTGAGACATTCTGGAAGGAAATTGACTCAGTCAAGAACCTGTACAAGAACAAGAAGGACCTGAAGGTAGAAGATCTAGGAATCGCTACATTGTTTGGAATGGAGTGTTTTGCCTGGTACTGTGCAGGGGAAATTGTAGGACGAGGATTCACCTTCACAGGCTACTACGTTTAAGTATCATTTTAGTCCGTGCTCGGTAAAACAACATTCTCCTAGTTAACAGTTCTTGTCAATTAAGGCTTAATCATACTGAAAAAAGAGTGCAAACAATTACTCTTTCTTCAGCGAAATCCTTGAAGGCTGAGATGAAATAATGCATAGTTTTGAAATGAGTTTGCACTTTGGATGATTCTTTGTCTTCCTGTTGATACTCTTTGCTAGGAAAGGGTATTGATCCTTGATCTAGTAATTTAGGCGACAACGAGATTGTTCTTGGAGGATATCAACAATGGCTAGGGTGATTGCTATGTGGCAGGTTTGGAAAACAATGGAGTAGAAGTTCCGCCCAAAGGGCATAAGCTCGGTGAGTTTATAAGTGATGCGCATCTGAGTTTTCGTTTTTGTTTGATAACACCTTAAGAGAATAAGAGACTTAGGACCCATTTGGTTTAAACTCCGGAAACAATAACGAAATGAAAACGAATCTAGTCCATACGTATATCCTTATTCATTAAACTTTTTGGAATCATTCCTTGTGGTTTGAACTGATTGGAGTATAATTTGATTACTTTTGATACCCTATAGTGAAACAAAACAGGGAATACAAATGCATTTTGCATGAGACCACAAGGAATGATTCCAAAATAACTCATGAACAATGTACACATATTAACTAGATTCATTTCCATTTCGTTTCCGTTTCCAGTGTTACAACCAAACGGGGGGATAACTTCTTAGAACACACACATGAGCTCAATGAGTCTCATCTTGAAACCAATCAAGAATCAAGCCTTCAACTTTACTCGACTTAAGTTCCGGCTACATTGGTCACTCGAAAAGGGCTACTTAAGCAAGATGAAGACAAATGCACGAAACCTACAACTCATTTGCAGTGCAATTAACAATGTTATCATCTAACATTCTCTAAGGTCAAGTGAATGAAGGTGTGGTCCTTGAATGGGACGTTATGAAATTATGTTGGTCGTCTTTTTTGTATGTTCTCTTCTCTCCCCCGTTGCCGTCAAGAATTAATTTCATCACGAAACATTCATTTTTGCCTCATTGTTAAATTTAAGGTAATTTCACGTGAAAGCCTTGAAGTTTTTGTATATTTTGTTTGGTGACTAAAATTTCAAAATAATAAATACAACAATCCAAAAGTAGCAAAATGAAGAGATTTGAGATGGGACAATCCCAAGCTTTAAACCATATTTTACTAATGTTTTAACTTATAAGTAACTCATATAAGTTACCGAGTTGCTCTATCTATTGTCAATTGATTTAAAATTAAGGAGCCGAGGCCAAAGTCAATCTTCGTATAATGCCTCTCTTCTTTGTTAATGCGATTGAGGGTCGCGGTTCCACTCCTAACTTGACTCAGCACTCATTTTTAATATTACTTTTTCACCGTATCCACTTTTCACATTTTTTTTAATTTACCCTTTATTATATAAAAAAATAGGTAAATTTCCATAACTCATTAGTGAAATTTATCAGAATTTGGTTTATAATATAGTTTTGAGAAATTTAAAGGTATTGACAACGATTCTTAACTTTGTGTAGTGTTTGCTCTCTTCTCTCTTCTATCTAAGTGAGTGTCGGTGGTGTCTTGGTGGTTCCTGTGGCAGCGCCGGTGACTTGGTCACTTAGGGCTTGCTCCTCTTATTGAATAAACTTCGTCTCTCTCCTTACCTCATTGTCTTCGCCACTCCTTTGCTACCTATAACGAATCGACTGTCCCAACAACACCTTCTCCCCAAACCAATACTCAGTTGGTCTAGTGGGATGTGGTGCTAGACTACTTAAGTTGATTGTCTGCAATGAACCAAGATTTACTACCCGATCCAAACGTAGATCGACAAAACCGACCGGAACCGGGTGACCTAAGTACCTCTTCAAAAAAAAATACTTAAAAACTCGGTATGATTCTTGCATAATATGCTTAGGAAGAGTCTATTCACCCAAATCACCTTAAAAATTTAACAATGGAAAGGGGTAAGTAGATGAGCTGTCATTGAATATGGTGTGTAGTGGGCCCCCACCCACCTTAGGAATGCAATAATGGGCCCACCTAATACCCAGCCGTCCAGCCCACTACTTCACTCCCACTTAACCTAGTTTTGAGGAGATTATTGGAGTGGGAAGATATTTTAATATAATTTGATCATATCAACTCATCCTTGCTTTTCACTCTCATAGTCCCATGCCTTCACATCTTCATCATGTTCATCACCTCTTCATTTTGGATAGGTTAATCTCTATCTACCAGTTAGAAATTCAAGTTTTTCCCCCCTAACATTTTAGGAAGGCAACCCGTCGGTGAAATGATTGTACCCCAAATCGGTTGTCTCTCTGGACAAGGTAAAAAAAATAGAAGAATATAGTAAGAGCCTCTCGTTAAAGTCAAACAAAGTCTAAGATAGGACGGGTGATCGTTTTAAGCCTAACAAGAGAATTTACGTCGCGAAGTACACTTGTTAGACTTAACTCACTCAACAGCGGGGAAAATTACCAAATGATCGGAAAAGTCACTTTCCGCTTACAAGGAGTTTTACCTAACTGCCTTCTTTATAACAAGGCGACGAGAGTCGGCCTGACCGGTTTCACCGAATGCTCTTATCTCTCGGCAAAGATCGTGTGAGTGTGTAGTTATGCTTTGGATGCTTTGCCATACAATAGATCGACTCAATTCCTGTTCTTTTCCGGTGCACAAGCTGGAAAGAGAAAAATGCCGAAAATGCAAAATAATGGGGATTGCTCTCGGCGATTCATTCACCCATACTTGCACAAAAGTAAATAGATTCCGTAACCTAATAAATAAAGAAAAACGAGTGTCCACTGCTCTATAGGCCGGGTTTAAGTTGTCGATGCAAGGTCGGTCAAGTAAAGCTAGCATTTCGGGGTTCTCAGTTTGCTAGTCTTTTTTCTGTTTCAAGGCCTTTTATCCGCTGAACTCTTGTTGAACCTGTATTCCTATCACTATCAAATTAGTAAGGCGTTCTATTTGACGACTAAGCGGACACCCGAACTGGACCGAACTAATTGTCAAGTTATTGTTCTCTTGTTTCCCCAAAGTCATAGATTAAGACATGGATTTGTCAATCAAGTCTTTTGATTGCATGATGAACTCCCTACAACAACATTGCCGCACGTGTAAACGAGTTGCTCTACCAACTGAGTTATAGCCCTTGTGTTTGTGCTATGACTTCCGCACAAGTCAATCAAGGAGTTGTTTTGACATGCTATCAACTATCCCCGGTATTTTTGTTGTCGTTCCTCTACATTGGACTCTTAAAAGACCAAAAGCTCGGGTCCCTCAAACTGACTTACTCGTGCCAACCTTCTGGCCTCCCAACAACCTATAACGCTAGTCATTACTCGCATTGGAGAGCCTTATGATGGACAACTATCTCTTGCGGTTCGGAGAGCACTCAATTGTTAGGTCCATAAGCCTGCTGAAGATGTTGCTAACCAAGATGAATTTCACGAAGTTTTCATTTGCTATTGTTTCTAGTAAATATATAAAAAGGAGAATATCATAATGGACTTCTTCCAGCTATCCAAGTGGAACACAATGAGCTTGCGACCTTAACACAAATATACTAAGGGCCCGTTTGGTTTGAACTCCGAAATCGGAAACGGAATGAAACGAATCTAGTCCATATGTATACCCTTGTTCATGAAAGTTTTTTGAATCATTCCTTGTGATTTGAAGTAATTGGAGTTGAATTTGATTAGTTTCGATACAGGGTAACAAAATATGGGGAGGCAAGTGCATTTTGCATGTAAACACAAGGAATGATTCCATAAAATTTCATGAATAAGGATATACATATGGACTAAATTCGTTTCCATTCCGTTTCCGATTCCGGAGTTGGAACCAAACGGGCCCTAAATTATACACATCTTATATATATTAATAAAGTATACACATTTGGATATTAATGGAGAGGTGGTTAAACTTAGAAATTTATTGCCTGCAGATATAGATAGCCGACAATAGGTTAATCATTCAATTCATCGACTTTAGACACTATAAAGCATTGTAGAGGACAAAGTGTTGATTATAAAACTCACAAAATTATAATCAATCTATACAACTACTAATCATTTAAGTTCAATTAAAGTGTGTATATTAAAATGTATAATAATAAATTTTAATTCAAGACAGGAAAAGATGCGAAGTCAGCTAGATCGATCCAATGTTGTTGTTAAATTTATTAATACTAACCAATTACAAAAAAGTGGGTCAATCTTTTAATTATTTGTAAAAATTAAAATTAAAGAGTAATAAAGAAGCAAAAACAGGTAGAATAGATTATGCTAAGTTGTCATGGGAGGTGGGTCACATTAATATTGGATTAGTTTAGTTTTTAGTTTTATTTTTATTGGGATCGAGCACGCTCGTCCCTCGATCCCAACATCAATGACTGGACAACGAGACCCCGAGCGAAATTGATTAAGGCAACCCCATGATTGATTGAATCTCTCTATTGGACTTGATCCACTCGATCACCTCAAATGAAAAGTGTGACATTTAGGACATATCAAAATAACCATCCATAAACTAATTGTTTATATCATTATTAACTTTAATCCAAACCGTTGAAATTTGGGTTAAATGTTTAAGTCAAAGTGCACGATTGTGCGTCGTTACTACGATATTCCCCCTTCCAACGGTTTAAATTTGTTGCAAGATCGTAAACATGCAAAAACCTTTCGTCATTGAGTTGATTACATCCAAGGAGTCATAATGATTCATACCCTGTACTGAAGGAAAGTTCATTCGTGATTTAGGGTGCGTTCGGTGAGGTAGGGATTATCGAGATTATTGAGATTATAACATCGGGAGATTATTTTGACAGATTATTCTACCCATTTTTTCATCCACAACATGGATTATCTAGATTTTTGAATTATTGTGAAATTTTAATCTTTCAAATAATCTACTATGTTCACCAAACGGACCCTTAATCCAAGTGAGTCGTATAGGTACGGGTCGGGTGGGTGGTTGAACTCTCACGGACACCGTACCATCATATGATTCCTATATCTCGCGAACCGTTTTATTTTCAATAGTTTTCACCCATATTCAACCCCCATCTCCCGTCAACCATATACTATCATAACTTTCTCGGATTTTCACCCGTATATTCAATCGGATAGATAAGGATTCCTTCCCTTGCTACTTTGCTAGGGAATAACCTATTTTTGTTCCCATTTTCTTGAGCACTGAAAAGGAAAAGTGAAGAGCAAATTTGGAATCTCTTCAAAACACAATAATTTTACTTTCATTTTCTGAATTTGGATTTTCCCCAACACAAGAAAGGGATTTATCAACATGATTATAAAGTGGATCTTTGCCTAAGCAGCAACAAATGGTATATTAAGATATCCTTTTTATCGTCAGCCAATACACTTGAGTTTAATTAATTTAGGGCCCGTTTGGTTTTAACTCCGAAATCGGAAACGGAATGGAAACGAATCTAGTTCATATGTATATCATTGTTCGTGAAGGTTTGCGGAATCATTCCTTGTGGTGTGAAGGAATTGAAGTAGAGTTTGATTACTTTTGATACCCTATAGGGTAACAAAATGTGAGGAAACAAGTGCATTTTGCATTAATTCACAAGGAACGATTCCACAAAATTTTATGAATAAGGATATACATATGGACTAAATTCGTTTCCATTCCGTTTCTGTTTTCGGAGCTGGAACCAAACGGGCCCTTAGTTTCATATATTTTACTAATCTTAAATTATATATACATACATACATAATGGAATTTATCAATTTATCAATTTTTTTTTTACCGTCTAGTGCTAGCGAAATTATGATTTATGAGGGTTGAAGGGAGGTTTATATAAAATACTAATATAGTTTAGACTATTTTATCAAGATTTATTCTTAGAAGTAACTGATTGTCATAAATATTAAGATTTATAAAACAATTACACCTGATATAGTTAGGTGAAGTTCAAAAAATTATATAGAAACAATTAAATTTATTAAAAAGTAATTGTAAATAAAAAAGATTCGGACAGATAGAATAAACTTAATCTAACTATTAGATCTTCATTTAAGGATTGAGATTCAGTCAATTCTATGTAAAAAAATTTTGAAATGCTAGTTTTGGGTTTAATAAATGTACCCTTCGAGGGAAGAGTGTGTAGAGTTTGAGAATAAATACGGTTTGAGTATATTTACTTAATTGAAACATTAAAAACCTAGTTACTACTATAGTTTTTCAAAAAGGCTTAGTTATCAAAATTGACCAATTTTTTTTTTAAGAGTTTCAATATAACTTAACCCAATTACACCCTATTTTTTTTCAATAGAAGTTTGACACATAGATATAATATTTTTAATACATAACCTAAAATAAATAAAAGAATTTAAAAACAAAAATTTAAGATAACGTTCAAATATGGAACACTTATTCCGATACAAAAGTATGGAGTGTCGTTTTATTGACATTTAACACGTGTCTTTTTCTCTCTTTCAAATATCGGTCACTTTTTAATACAATTTTTTTTTATTAGTTCACTATATTTTTTATACTTGTACAATTTATTTTCATAAGTTCAAAATAAAACATATATAAAATTTTGTGTACTAATAATAATAATAATTGTGTTACATTGTATTCCAACTATTATGTTGGGAATCAAAAGAAAAGGTATATTGAATTTCAAATTTTCTTAAAAAAAAAAAAAGAAAAAAGAAAATGAATTTGGCAAAACGAACGCAATCCACGGTGTGAACGTGCCATTCCAACTATTGCATTGTCTAAAGCGGGGCCATATCACCATGTGCGCTACCCAAAGAACCTTCTTGTATGAATGTAATTACCAGAATACCCTTCGAATGTACCAAAGAGACATATCCCAATCGTATTAAAATAAACCTCAAATTACCCATTTGATAGAGAAAATCTGTTTACTTGCTCTCTTTTGTCTTTAGGTCCGTTTTTATAAGAAAGATTATTATAAAACTTATTAGATTCTAGTTTCATTATCATAAAACTAAAAAGGACAAAATTTATTGATTAATTAAAAAAACTCACTTGACTGTTTTTTTTAAAAAAAACTAAGGCTCCTTGTTTACTATGGACCCGGATTAAATGAGAGTGATGTTATTTCGTAAAAAAATTCACGAAATGGTTAATGGAATTGGTATCCGGGTGTAGGGCGAGGCGAAGAGCGGGTGCGTCTTGCGTGTTTTGGAAACGTGTAATTGTTGCTACAATGATTGAATTTTGACTAGTTCTAGCATATGGGCCGCAATCCCGTTGCGTATGCGGGTCATTTTCATTGAACCCGCAAGACAAATCAACATAATCCAACATTTGAATCCAACGGCTATAATTATGATCATTGGAGCAATGTTTGAATTTTGCAGGAAACTAACATGTGACGCACTCCCAATGCGTCTACGAGAGCGTCTCGTAGTGAGAACGGAAGACGTACTTGTAGTGGGAACGGAAGACGTACTTGTAGTGGGAACGGAAGGCGCACTACACTCTCAATGCGCCCGATACTCCCATTCTCAATGCGAGGAAAGTGCCCCGATTTATTTGACCGAATAACAATCCCATTAAATGAGAAATAAAGATTTATTAAATTAAAATGAAATAATGCCCGCTATAGGTCAATATGGTTGTATTTGAGTCTAAACTGGATATTTGTTTCTTTGACGAAGTACATATTAAACATGTCTTTAGAAAATTTAATTGTGTTGTTGACGGTTGATCAATTTAAAAAGTTTAACACTCAACATCAATTTGTCCGATGATCCCGAACTTCGTGTCATCATTCATAATCTATTTTCATAATACCTAACCCCAATTATCACCAATTAGAAGTATGTCACCCTATTTTCATAGTCTACTTCATGTACGGTAACTACCACTCACTAGGTAGGGGTGTAATACGAGCCGAACGAGCCGAACATCGGCATGCTCAAGCTTGGCTCGCTTATAAACGACCGAGCCCGAGCCGAGCCTAAAATTTATATAAGCTTTAAAACGTGCTCAAGCTTGGCTCGTTTAGAAAGTGAACGAGCTCGAGCCGAGCTTTTGACGAGTCGAGCCCGAGTAGCTTGTCTCATATTACAGCCCTATCACTAGGCAAAGAAAAAAGATGTCCAAATTTGAAATTATGTGGAAACTTAAGAGTAATATACAAGTCATATATTGGGTTAGGAAAATAAAATTACAAGTGCATGGTAATTGGTCTTCTTACCAAATATTCTAAATACATGATTTAGGATTTTGATATCAAAATTATTTTTTTACCAACAAAAAATCTCTATAAAATAACTCAAAATACAACTAATTTAGGAGATATTAATATTCATTAATGAAGAATGATGCAAACTTGTGTATATCTTACAAAAGTTCATTATTTTATAAGGAAAAGTATATTTTGTATGTGTGATGTCACAATAGATAAACAACTAGTACAATATATAATTTTATTGTGGACTTTTAGCTATAAAAAAAAAGAATCGCAATTCTATTAATATCAATCACATTAAACTATGTGTAACAAAGATTTTTATGTGTATAAATTACTAATAGTCGGTCGTTGCGGTGATAAGTTGAATGTTTGTAAGAAAGAATTTGGTAAATTAGGCTTTTTTATTTCGTATTCCTCTAAATTTTATCATTTTAATTGACTGAAATTATTACACTATAAGAAATACATATAAATAAATAAGTTTATGAAATGTACCTATTTAATAGAACAAATATTGTAAAAAGGTCTTTTTAACAAATTTAGTCATGTTTTAATTGTTATTTATTAAATTTCAGTTTTGATTTTCATAATTATGTCGACGTTGGGAAGGTTTTTTAAAACATGGTCTTAGGTATTCGGTTTGGATATAGAGTTGAATGACTAACGATATAAAATCTGGGAAAAAAATTCACTGGACTGAATAACGGTGTTAAAAACATATAATGTCATCTCGATGAAAGGTATCATAAATATTATTGTTGCCTATTCAGTCGATTTATTTTTGCTTGAATGAATGAACAATGATCTAGAGCGTGAAGGAGATTAATGGCATTAACCCGATCATAAGCCCCACATGAGGCATTAGATACATCGTTCTCGATCTGGATTGCAATAGGACATTAAACCAACAAGCACTATAATAGAAGTTTCACAATATAGTCACGGTCGAGAGGACATTTATGATTCCAACTAATATGATACAAGTTCAAGGTTACAATGTCATCCGATGGAAGGTGTCATAAATATTGTTGCTCGGATGTTTAGACTCGTGTATAATTTTATTTTCATCATTTATCCAACTCGTCATTAAATTTTTTTATCATGTTATTTTCTACTCATTTAAAAACAACTAATATTGTTAGATATTTTTATCACAGAAAATTTGAAGGCTTGTTTAGTATATTTTTAGAAATTTAGATGATGAATATATTTGTTAATATTTTTTAATTTTATCAAATACCAATATTGAAATGGTTCAATTTTCATTTTCGATTTACTGTAAAGAGACTCATTCTGATATTAGATAAACATATCTTATTTTATTCTTACAGCTGTCCAATCTTCGATAGCAATTTGTACGTTCATCGATATTGCCAAGTTAACAAGACAAGATCATGGCAGAGCCAGCACCACAAATACACAAAATTATCGTTTTCCCTTTCAGTTATATAGTACATGTCTTAATTACCATAATCAACCAGCAACTAACATGATTAAGCAACAGTTAATTTCTTATATGTGTGAATTAAGACGTGCGAAATCAGATCAAAAAGAAGAAAAAGCCCCATAAACAACCAAAATCCACTTTACATTTACAACAACCAGCTTGCCGATCCAACACTCTACTATTATAGCTAGCTGCGTTTTGAAAATTTGAGTTTCAGAATCAACACCTAATCCATAGATGAAGCAAAAGCACCAGATCGAAATTTATATAGAAAAAAACATAGGAGGAGAGCAGGGGATTTGCAATTAGTAAATAATACCGTGGATGGAGTTTGAACGATTGGATGGATTTTTTTTTTACTTGGTTCATGCGGTTGCGCCGTATATCGAATCCATTCTCTGCATATTGAGTTGTTGCCTGAATCGGTTGATGAAATCCTCGGCTTTGCCGTCTACTTCTTCTCCGTCGTGAAATTCGTCTTCGTGCTCGGTGAAAGCCATGGAATCCGACATCGGTGGTTGGAATTGGCCAAACGTCGACGAGATGTCGCTTGCGGCCTTCTGGATGATTCTTCTGTGAACTTTCTTAGGTGCTGCTGTGTATCCACCGTCGGATTTGGAGCGGACGTAGACACTCGCTGCTTGCTGAATCTGACTGAATACCTGCTCCATAGTAGGTCCTTCTAGTCCTTCCGGTTCTTCTTCTACTTCATTTTCTTCTTGTCTCGCTGTTAGTGGTTCTTCGCGGACTGCATTTTCTACTTTCACAGGAATTGACGCTGGATCCGTAACCGGATCGGGAACAGAATGTTCAGCAGGCCGGTAAAAGACGGAATCGGAGGAAGGAGGCTCGGATCTGTAGAGCTTGATGGAGCGAATACGGTGAAGAACTGAAGGAGAACGAGGAAGAGGCTGAGGAGCGTTAGGATTCGAAGAAGAAGAAGAAGAGTGAGTTTTAGGAGCGGAAGAAGAGAGACCGGAAGTAAAAGCTATAGTTCCGATAACAAGATTAAGAACAACGAAAAGAACGGATGGAGTGAGCCAGCTGTTGACGGAGGTCCATATGGACACAACGGAGAGTGCTTCGTCCAACATCGGAGGGAAGTCTCGTCGTCGTCGGCGAGAAGAGTAATCTAGGGTTCCGAGGGGATTGGAACGAAGATTGGAGAAGAATAGAGTAAAGTGAAGGAGAGTTGGTTTTGTGTTTGTGTGTGGGGGACGATGAAAAGCGATGATGAGTGAAGAAGGATTGAAAGAGGGGGAAATGTAGAAAAGTGTGGGGTGAATTATGTAATTTTGAAATAAAATGTATTAATTTTTATTTATTTATTTTGGAAGAGAAATAAAATGTATTAATTAATAATGTATTGTGGTTGGATAGTTATAATTCGTATTGATGGATGGGTGGAGTTAGCTAGCTGTTGCGCAGGTTAGGTACTGTTCCTAGCTCATGATTTGGCATTTATCTTACCATGAAAATTATATATATATATGGTCAGGTTTCGAAGAGAATCGTTATCAGGGAAAGAAACGATAATCTATAAGAGACGTCAAATTAGTAGGTGAACGTCCCAGATTCATTCAATAAAATAATCTTATTATGGTAAGTAGTTATGAAGCAAAATGAATTAGAATAATGTATGATTGTGAATTAGTTAACGAGCAAAATCTTTTAAGAAATAAAAAAAAATCCATTTTCAACCCGTGTTGAATTTGAACGTTTAGGTTCATGAAAGCGTGTTCGTGCACACGTGTCCATCTCACTAGCAGCGTTCATTCCTCTAGTGCACAATGTGTTCATAGTTTACTCGTGTTGAATATGAAAGTTATGGTTCATTTTTCAACTCGTGTTGAATAAGGAATCTTATTAAACTTGTATACGGTCTCAGGCTTTAACTTGCACTTTCCGGTTACTCGAGAGAAGTGCACCGATTGATAAAATTCCTTAGTTCAAACCCTTAATCAATTAGGGTTTGTTCCTTTCTCGTATCCTGATATAGGATATGGGTATGGATATCACGTATCCGATTTTCATGTTTGGTAATTGAGTATATGAGCAATTGAGCATCAAAGTGATATACCCAGATATCAATATTTTACCTTTCTTTTTTTTTTTTTTTTCCC
>BSUD01000248.1:25524-49775 GCA_033239045.1 Fagopyrum esculentum
TACTAAATCATAAATTAAGTCAATAAATATTTTTTACTAAATCTAAATAAATTCTTTAAACATGGCTAGATCAACATCTTTAGAAATCATAACAAGATCAGTTGAAACTAACATATTTAATTTGTTTTATCAATTAATCTATAATTGAATTATGATTATTATATTTTTTTACTAAATTATAAACTAAGCCAAAATTTTTTTTACTAGAACAATATCTAAATTATATATGATTAATTTTTTAAAGATATGATAAATTGTGTGTTATTTTTTTTAACTAAAACAATATCTAAATTATGTATGTTTAATTTTTTAAAGATATGATAGATTGAGTATTAAGCTTCTCATGTACGCTACGATGCTAACTTACAAGAGAAGCAAAATCTTGATTTCGGATATTCTTAACGTAAACTTCTAAAGTACACTTCTCATATTATTTCTACTATATATATGAAATGCACCTTCTCATAAGCCAATACACTTTTCTTATTTTTCATGTTAATCTATAAATTTCTACATATTCCAGATCCAATTCTACTATTTATTGATCATGTTTCATCGTCTTTTTCAAGTTCCGATGATTTGAAGATATTTTCTAGGTTACAATGTTAATGATTCGTCGTATTTTTCAGTTAACTCTCACACCATCTAATAAGAAAAAGTTTGTATATTGATTTTTTTTTTTAAATATTCCATGTTTTGTCGTATTTTTCATGTTCCATCTACTAAGCTTGGTCATATTTTTCATGTTTCGTAGTATTTTGATCAGATTCGATCAACCAAAACACAATCTCATAAGCAATAGACTGTTTTTTAAAATTTTGATTAGATTCGCTTTTTTAAATGCCAAATTTTTAAAAATTTTAATTAGATTTCGATCGGTCTAAAAACCATCTAATAAGAAAGTAGACAATTTTTTAATTTTTTGATCAAATTCATTTTTTAAATATCTATATTTTGTTTCTATTTTATTTTTAAAAATATTTTTCACAAAAATTAAACTCTTTTTTTTCCTTCATAAAAAATTTACTAATGATAAATTAAAAGATCTATAACACATTTTTTTTATAAAAGATATTCGTTTTTATCTTTAATATTTATCGTTTTCAAGACAATCTTTTTTTAACAAAATTTTGCTCATATTTCATTTTTTTCAAATGTCGAAAAGATTTAAAGGTAAGATTTTGTAACTTAAAAATCATATTTTATTTTATGTCTTTTACAAATTTTTTGTTAGTAATAAATTAAAAAAAATATTTAATAATTTTTTTAATAAAATATATAGTAGTTTCCACGTACAAAAATTGCTATTATTTTATTAAAAAAATATCAAATATATAAATATACTCTTGTACGGGATATAAACTAAGTTAACAATCAAGATTGTCATCTATAATAGTTAAATTTAAGATAACCGTTTTCTAAAGACAATCACAAAATATTTACCTATTATAAATGAGCCAAAAATCTTTATCACCGATCACCGAAAAATCTGTTGCCCTTCAACTCTCCGAAAATGCCGCTCGATACGCCGCCAGTAATGCCGCTCGATACGTCCCCGGTAATGCCGCCGCAATCACCTGTAATACCTCCTTCTCGCGATGTTCAGTCATGCGCCGCCTGCAAGTTCCAGCGGCGGCGATGCAGTTCCGACTGTATTATGGCACCGTATTTCCCTGGCAACCTCCCCGTTCAGTTTGCGCATGTCCACCGGTTATTTGGAGTCGGTAATGCCTCCCGTTTGCTTAGGGATGCTGCGCCGGATGTCCGTGACGACGCTGCTAAGTCGATTATATTCGAGGCAGGCGAGCGAGCATATGACCCCGTCGGTGGAAGTTATCGTATCTTGGAGATTTTAAAACGCCTCGTCGAGACTGCAGAAAAAGAACTTCGATATGTTAAACGATGTATTGAACATGTGAAATCTTCGATGATTTTAGGGCTCAGTGATCAAGAAGATGTTGATTCGTAAGGACTACTTTGGATTCAAGACAGATATGGTTCTGAGTATTGTACTGATTCTCCATTCTTGTTTCTTGTTCTTTAAAGAAACTTTTTGTTTCATTGTATTAGTACATTCATTCTTTTAAAGGAAACTTTCTTGATAGGAGATGTGAAAGTAAGATGTAGATCGAGTATTGTGTATACGATGGGGTGACATTTTATGGATTCGAAGGATTCCATGTGAACTTGTTATTGAGTTGACACTTGCCCTCATGTTATGATGTAGATGGAAGTAGAGTGCACTTGTGCGTTATATCCAAATTCAGAAAAATCTCAGCAATTGATGCTAGTGTAACTTGTTTTAAGCTATAGCTTGAAAGGGCAATGAGAATTGTAGAGGGTCTAACTGAGAAGCTAAAAGCATCAATCAACCAAAAGAAACAGCATTTTGAAGGTCACAGAAGCTGCAAGAGCAAATGCCTTTGCTTCCATTGATTACTCACTACTACAACTCATTTTTTCCTTCCTATGCATATTATGCCTTTCCTTTCTAACCCTATTTTACAGAAGCCCTAATTTGCGTAAACTCAAACTCCCTCCTGGTCCTAAACCCTTACCATTCATCGGCAACATCTTAAAACTCACTGATAAGCCTCATCTTGCTCTTGCAAACCTTTCCAAAACATATGGGCTCTCTCATGTACCTCAAACTAGGAAGCGTCCAAAGCTTAGCCGTGTCTTCCTCCGCCGTAGACAAAGAGATTTTCCTCAAACACGAGTTAGCCTTTTCTAGCCGCAAAGTCCCGGACGCAGTCCGATCACTTGACCATCATCTGCACTCGGTTGCCTGGCTACCCGTCTCCCCCAAATGGAGAAATCTAAGAAAGATTTCTACTATCCAGTTGTTTACTGATGTTTGGTTTGGTATCTTAATTAATAATCAGTAATGTTTTTCAGGTTTGCTGTTAGCAAAATATCTTCTAATTGGAAGCAAAGGTTGTTCATTTGCTCTTGCAGCTTCTGTGGCATTCAAAATGCTGTTTCTTTTGGTTGATTGATGCTTTTAGCTTCTCAATTATATCCTCTACAATTCTCATTGCCCTTTCAAGCTATAGCTTAAAACAAGTTACACTAGTATCAATTGCTGAGATTCTTCTGAATTTGGATATAACGCACAAGTACACTCTACTTCCATCTACATCATAACACGAGGGCAAGTGCCAACTCAATAACAAGATCACATTGAATCCTTCGAATCCATGAAATGTCACCCGATCGTATACACAATACTCGATCTACATCTTACTTTCACATCTCCTATCAAGAAAGTTTCCTTTAAAAGAATGAATGTACTAATACAATGAAATCAAAAGTTTCTTTAAAGAACAAGAAACAAGAATGGAGAATCAGTACAATACTCAGAACCATATCTGTCTTGAATCCAAAGTAGTCCTTACGAATCAACATCTTCTTGATCACTGAGCCCTAAAATCATCGAAGATTTCACATGTTCAATACATCGTTTAACATATAGAAGTTCTTTTTCTTCAGTCTCGACGAGGCGTTTTAAAATCTCCAAGATACGAGAACATCCACCGACGGGGTCATATGCTCGCGCGCGTGCCTCGAATATAATCGACTTAGCAGCGTCGTCACGGACATCCGGCGCAGCATCGCTAAGCAAACGGGAGGCATTACGGACTCCAAATAACCGGTGGACATGCTTAAACTGATTGGGGAGGTTGCCAGGGAAATACGGTGCCATAATACAGTCTGAATCGCATCGCCGCCGCTGGAACTTGCAGGCGGCGCATGCCTGACCATCGCGAGAAGGAGGTATTACAGGTGATTGCGGCGGCATTACCGGGGGCGTATCGAGCGGCATTATCGGGGGCGTATTGAGCGGCATTTTCGGAGAGTTGAAGGGCAACAGATTTTTCGGTGATCGGTGATAAAGATTTTAGGCTCATTTATAATAGGTAAATATTTTGTGATTGTCTTTAAAAAACGGTTATCTTAAATTTAACAATAATAGATGACAATCTTGATTGTTATTTATTGTGTGGGATAGGGTAACCAAAATATCTTTACGAGCAAAATAATTAAATTTTTTAAAAACATATTTAATTTAAACTTCATAAAAAAGTTAAAAGATTATTCAACTATTATCTTCCTATATCTTTTAGAAACAATTTGATTTAATAAGTTTTTTCTATTTTTGTGCTTACTAGACGTACACCTTCTTTGAGAGAAGAGTGTATAGAGTTTGAGAATAAATGCAAAAAATTGGGGTATATTTACTTAATTGAAACATTAAAAAGCCTAGTTATCACTATACTTTTTCAAAAAGGTCTAGCTACCAAAATTGTCCACTACAACCATTAAAATTTAACTCGATGAGTTATTGGTTCCAGAAAGATCGTTAGAAAATTTTAAATCCTTTACTTATAAGGTAGAATATAGGATTCATGTGTTTCACATTGTAATTGAACACATGCTTGTATGTGCTTGTAAAAATACCTCGACTTGCTCAATTTGAAATCAAATACTGCAACCATGACCAAAAATATTGTGAGTTTGTTCGTTATAGAGTTATATAGAAATTGTGGCATAGTTTTGTATATTTTGAAACCTAGATTATGCTATTATATAGAGTCCGTTTGGTGATAAATGGGATGAAGAAAAAAATATTAATTTTATTCCTAAATTTTCATAATCTACAATAATTTATGTGTATAATGATAAAATAAATCTCTCAATTTCATTTTTATAATCTCATAATTTTCGTTTCATCTTCATAATCGTGACCCACCAAATAGGCCCATAATTGATTGTTTGAAGGTCTATTAGATTTATGGGAATAGGTAAGAGGTTATTTTGTTATATACGTACAAAAATTGAACTACGTTTGTAAAATATGAATCGTTGTGTCATTTTTTAATATTTGTATATTTTAGAACGAAACTTTAGGCTTTTGTGCTATGCTCGGACCTTACGTCCCCGTTATGCTTTGCTACATACATGTAGTCCATGAGACTCCGGACTACATACATGATACATGTCATTTGAGTTGTCATAATCTATCATTATCGAAGCTATCAACACTCAAACCTATTGTTGCCGATTTACAAGCATGTCGTTAAGTGTCGATCAACCGAGCCAAATGTTGCATTTGAGGGACTTATGCAAAATATACTTCTATTATCAATTGGTTTTATGGTGAAATCTCGTTACACTTTGTGAGTTCAAACCTTACGTGTATGATACGGAGATTGGAGCCCATCCTATTTGCCCCTATTAACCTTATTGGTATACTAGACCCCATGTTTCATTTTTTTTTTAACATAATAAAAAATCCCTATCTATTCAATTTCTTCCAATTTTTCAACTTAATCGGTTAAGCGATTCACAAGTTATAACTTAAAAATTATGTCTATCTTTAAGCAAAGTTAACATTGCCTGCCACAAAAATGAGGTTATCAAAAATTTGAAGCGACACCAATACACAGTTGGTCTAGTGGGATGTGGTGCTAGACTTCTGCCAGCATGTATGGAAAAACTGATATTGAGAGGTTATCCCATCAATGAGCCACGATTTACTACCCAATTCGGACGTAGATTGGCGAAGCTGATTGAACCGGATGAACTACGTACCTCTTAAAAAAGTAAAAATAAAATAAAATGCAATGACCCATATTTTTCAAAACTTTTTCCCTCCCAAAAGGTAAAGAAAAGCCTACATTGTGGTCAATTTCAACACATAAAAATTGGAGCACTCAAGATTGAGACACCAAGGTTTCAACTTTAAACTTCTTTACATTTTTTTGTTACACTTTTTAAAAATTTATTCTAGACTTTTTAGGGTCCACTTCAATTCAATGGTCCTACTTGTAAGATTGTAATCAACCCAAATATATATTATAGGATATATATTATATATAGAAAGGAGATTGTGTTGTCGGTTTTCTTGAGTTGTTTAATTTGTTTTTACTCTTTTAATGCTACTTTTGTTGATTTATTAACTTTGCCCATTTGCCACGGGACATTGATGAGGTACAAGTTTCTATAAGATTGTTAACAAATTACAATGGTGAGTAGCAACACATTTTAGAAAATAGTTTGTCTCGATGTTTGGTCACAATCAATGTATATAGAAATGGTTAAGGTGTAGGGGGCTTGGATGTGGGGATTAGGGTACAAACGTTTAATAACGAAAATAAAAGATACCATTACCAATACTCAGTTGGTCTAGTGGGATGTGGTGTTAGACTTCTTAAGTGGTTAGTCCGGGGAACACATATACACAGAGTCACTTAAGAGAGTTTTTAATCATATGTTAGAAATGCATAAATCGAGGTTGTTTGACGATAAATTTGATCGATATACGATTGAAAATGCATAAAATCGAAAAATTTACCATGTCGAAATATTGAACACGTTGAATTTTACTCAATCTGAAAGTAAATGTGAAAACAACATTTTTTTTAAAGTTACAAGTCTCTCTCTATATATATTCATGCCAAGCGTCACAGTTGACAATATTTATAATTTACGGTACTGTAGAGTGAGAAAATGTCCCACACATCGATAATATAATAATATGTGAACCTTTCATATAAGTCTAGAGCTACTCTTTGGATTGCCAATTGGTTTTAAGATGAACCCCAAAATCTTGTGTATTTATTTACTATGTGTCCGTTTGATTGGAATTTGACTCATATATATCCTTCATTTGTCAAAATATTACTTTTTTACGAGTTAAAAAAACTCTAAACAAACATAGATCTTGATTGATTTAGAATATTTCGTTACTGGAAATGGTTCTTAGCGCTTCCAAACGAGCCCTAAACGTGCATCCACTTCACGTCTTAAACCCGTCGAATCTAAAACGACTTAGACTCGTAAGATAAAAAAAAATAAATTAACAGGTACATTTGAGTTATGACTTTTCGATTTGAATGTGCCTAGAATTTTTGTTATGATATCAACCCGGACAAAATAGTAGAGCATGTAAGAGAGGGGTAGTTTTGGTAATAAAAAAATAGGAGCGTATGATGTAACCTGCACAGTCAGCCTCGTGTCCGTTGGGTGTTGGTGGCTGGTTAAGTATTTTGAATTTCAAACCCGCGGGTGTATTTCTGTCTATCTGACTTGCACATTCCTCCATATTTCACCACTCTTTTTTTTTGTCATTTTTCTCGGATTTCAATGACCGTTTGCTTCTTCTTCTTCTTCCCAATCACATTTTTCTCTATTCTCATTCAAAACCCAACAGAGGTTTAATCTCCAGTTCTCCATTCTTTCTCTCTGCAACTAATCTCTCAACACTGCATAAATGGGTGCCTCAGGAAAGTGGGTCAAGACATTAATTGGGTTCAAGAAGCCTGCAGACAAGGATGAGCTCAATGTAAATTTCCTAAATTTTCGGATCCTTCTTCTTTTGCTTTCCTTTTCGATTTCTGGGTTTCTGAGTTTTACCAACATTTTTACCTTTCAGGAGAAGTCAGGAGGTAAAGGGAAGAAATGGAAGCTATGGAGAAGCCCATCAGGTGACCTCAGCAACTGGAAGAAGAGCTTCAAAACGCTGCGTTATACCTCAGGTGGATCTGAATCTGCGATGTCTCCTCGAAACGACACGTTTAATGCTGCTGTTGCTACTGTAATCAGAGCTCCTCCCAAGGATTTCCGGGTTGTTCGTGAAGAATGGGCTGCTATTCGGATCCAAACTGCCTTCAGAGGCTTCTTGGTGAGTGCATTTTATCATAGCTATTGATTTTTCAAAACCCTAATTATTTGCTGTTTCCCCAAATGGGTTTGCTGCTGTCATTTGTGTTTTTGTTCATCACTGACTATTTTGCTATGAAGGTTGATTTTGTGTTATTTACCCTAATGAAAGTTATCAGAATAATCAGTCTTCAGCTGAAGCAAAATGTGCTTGTTGACAGTTTAATATATATACTTTTGACAAGCAATAATCAAGTGTACTACTGTTGATATGAGTTATATTTTCATGTTGAGTTGAAAATTTGTGCCAATACAAATTGGCAAAAATATAGGCAAGAAGGGCATTGAAGGCACTTAAAGGAATTGTGAGGATTCAAGCACTTGTTCGCGGTAGGCAAGTGAGAAAACAAGCTGCTGTAACACTGAGGTGCATGCAAGCTTTGGTTCGAGTCCAGGCTAGAGTTCGAGCTCGTCGAGTTAGGATGTCTATTGAAGGACAAGCTGTGCAGAAGCTCCTTGATGAACATCGTAGCAAGGCTGACCTCTTAAAGCAAGCCGAGGTATCATGATTTGAATATTAGCTTTAATTTATAATTTTGCGGATTCATTTTGTTGGGTCTGAATTTGTGAGATTGTGGAAATTACAGGAAGGATGGTGTGACAGTAAAAGAACACTGCAAGAAGTTAAATCAAAGTTACAAATGAGACAAGATGGTGCATTCAAAAGGGAAAGAGCATTGGCTTACTCTCTTGCTCAGAAGGTATTTGATTTGATTTGATTTGATTGTTGTTTCCATTGTTGATAGAATGATAACAGAGATGATTATTGTTCTAGTTCCTAATAAGTTACTGATGGATTGTTCATTTTGACAATGGTTAAAGCAATTGAGATCAATACCGGGTTCAGAGGCGTACGCGCACATTTCCTTGAAGAACTTTGAAGTATCTAAGAACAGTTGGGGATGGACATGGTTAGAGCGTTGGATGGCAGCAAAGCCATGGGAAAACAGGCTAATGGAGGAAAATCAAAGTACAACATCAGATTTAACACCCCAACAATCTAAGATCAATGTGAGTTCATTGAAAGGAAAATGTCCAAGATCCTCTGAACTAACGCCGCCATGCTCTATTAAGGTGAGAAAGAATAACATGACAACTAGGATTACAGCGAGACCTCCGGTTGGTGGACAAGGAACTCGTACATCTTCAAGTCCGAGTTCAGAGTTGTTATACGGTGAAAGCTCAGGGTCTTCTTCGATTTGCACGTCAGCAACTCCTGTTTCAGGGACTGATGAGGGTAGTGGTGGTAGAAGTAACATACCTAGCTACATGAGCTTGACTGAATCGACTAAAGCGAAAAGGAGAGCCGGAAGCTATTTGGGTCAGAGAATGGTGAGACAATCAATGGATGAGATGCAATTCTCTAAGTTAGGAGGGTTTTCTAATGCTGTGAATTTGAAGAACACTGCATTTTGATGCAGAGATTAAGAGAACAAGCTGCTTGTGTACTTGAGATTAGGTTTTTTCTTTTTCCTTTTTTTAAGGTTTATGTGGTGGGTTTGCTGCTAAGTTCAACAGCTTGTTGTTCATTTTAAGCTGAAGGTTCTTGTGAGCACTGTGAAAGCTCCCATTGCCAAGCCTTCAGAATTCGTTGCTTATTCGTTCTTGTATTGTAGAGTGTTTTTGAAAGCTTGTTGCATCAAGCACGTCGTTGTGAATTGTCATTTACCTTGTTTGTAAAATGAAAATTGGGATTTTAGGTTTTGGCTCTGCTGTTGATGTCTGATTTTACTATTTTCTATTTACAATATTTCTCATTATAAACTTTTCTTACATCCTTTACATAGGATGAATCACATAGACGTTTTAATAAGACAGTATGGTGCAGATCCAGTCTGGAGGACCGGAATTTTTAGAAAACCCGGACCGAGGAATACCGGTCCAGCTAACCTCTTTTCTTAGTTTTATAAAAATTAATTAATTTTTGGTCTGATCCGGGTCACTGTTTTTTTCGGTTTGGATCTGCACAGCCCTAGTATCAATTGGACATAGCGAATGTATACATAGCATCTAAAACGATTCAATAAACGAAAATGAGTCCTATTTCAGGTTTGTTCGAGGCAATAGCGTTATTCATTATACGATCAAATAACTATGGCTTGAGATGTGTTTTGAGACGACAAAACCGGGACAATGGGTCCGTTTGGTCTAGGGCGGGATGTAATAGTTTCATCTCCAAATGTCATTGTATACTGTAATGAATCATGAGCCTATGCAAACACACTTCATCAGAAATATAAATCATGACAAGAATAGATGAAAACAAATATTTTTTTCCTAAAAAGAAAAAACAGAAGCCAAAAGAGATGACTCTTCAGAATTCACTATCACTTTAGAACCGCTGAGAGTATATTAAAAGCACATGACAACAATATCAAAAGGAGATAGGTACCACACCATAAAAAGGCATTTGGATCCTCAAAAGAAAATGACTTTACACGAATCCTTAAGAGAAACATCATTTTGAGGATCAATGACTTACTGTATGAACTAGGACAAGACATCATTTTCTTGGAAGATGAGATTTTATTGATTCCACAACCACCTGTTAACAATGAAGAAACCATTATCCGAGCCAGTTAGTTTATATGTCTCAAGCATATACATCCTAGAAGAATGGGATATATACTCACCCTTCCATCATAAGACAATGAAGCGAAAATCCAAGGCTCGCGAGAGCTCCAAGCAAGACCTAATACATGAGTTTGAATTTGAGGTCATTAACAGGTAACAGACATCATATAAGCACAAAAACTATGATAGCAGAACAGCTATGATGGAAATAATACCATAAACACTCTCTTCATAGTCATTGTAGGAACAAATCAGTGGATCTGTGCGCTTGGTTGCAGAATCAACCAGGCTATGAAGAACAACAAACATGAATTTTAACAAGGTAACATATACATGAATAAGTATGTCATACAACAAAATCAACAAGAAAACTACCCCTCAGTTGTTGCATCTTTGCTTTTCTCAGGAGCTGACCACAAATTTACAGCTGAATCTGTTCCAGAACTCTGCACAAAGACTTGAATATAGCATCCAAAGACAGATTTGAAAGTAATTTAACTCCAATTAAAAAAATTAAAAAAAATTCTTTAACTGGAGTAGAGGCTCCTTTATAGATTGCAAGACACGTTTGTTCATTATTATTAACTTAATTATATGCAACATGCGTCTTTGAACGGAAGGGATAATTTTAACAGATTCTCACATCTTACTCCACAATGAATAAGAGGAGAAACAAACTTACCAAAATGAGCCCATTGTACTCAGGGTTACACTTCACTGTCCAAGTCCTGTGAATATCATGTTTTACAATATGATCAGATGCTCATTTATGGAAGAATGGTAACAAAAGGTTCTAAAATACCAAATCCATGAACTTTAGTAGTTGATCCTGTCAGCAAGGTGCGACTTGTAGTATGCCTTGAATATTTGGGAAAATGATTTCATAGGCCTGATTCATATCTAACAAAGTAGTCTTTGGAACTTGGAAGATAGCAAAAAATTGAGCTTTTATAATTACACAGATACAAACAAGTGAAAACTGTGGATACATGCAACTAAGCTTAAGAAACACTAAGCTTAAAAGAAGCACTAGGCTTAAGAATATTTCTGAAGCAAGAGAGGCTGCAAGTCAGCCTGCAACAATCACTTGGGTGCCTATCTAGATAATGAAAATAAGAATATGAGGATCCATAAAAGTCTAATATATAAACATTCAGAACAACTGTACTACTAGTCTACTCTTTTATGGACCAGCTAGGACTACAAATTCATTGAGGAAGATGAATGAGAAACAGGGAAACTTGAGCTTCGCTACCGGTCACTGGGGTAGAGATAAGTTAAAGTTGTAAACAATATTATATACAAAAAGCTAAGTTCATCAAACTGTGAGTTAAAATAAATCAGACACGCAACTTTCTTTTGGTTTCAGGTTACTTCATTTGTTTTTTCAGATGATATATGAATAGCTGCCTGTAAATAAAAAGAATGGCAACGTGCTATTGGAGCATACGGCTGGTTTAATTAATAATGTATCAATCACTCATATAGAGAAACAATAAGGCTATATTCTCTTTTACCAATGTGCGTGTCCAGGAAGCTCAGTGATGGGAGCTGTTGACATTCTAAGATCCCAAATTCGAATACCAGACTCATCCTCAGCAGTTACCTGGTTAATTATAACAAAGCAACAAATTTTAGTGAAAGGCACAATCAAATAAGGCAGACATCTAAATCAGCTGATATTCAAAAACTGTAATCTTTTACAGAATCGTCAAGAAAGCAATTAGGAAAAAACGCAAATTCCAGAATAAAAAGCTAATGCTAGTTTATGGGCATGAAATTGATCCACTGAGTACAACATTTATGAATTACTTATTTGCAGGAAATCTGTATCTTTAAACTATTTATTTCCAGACAAGTAAAACATTTAAGCTGCACACTTACAATAATATGCTCTTTCTTTGTGTCATAATCCACGTTGCGGGCATGAGATTGATCCACTGAGTTTGCCAACCTGTAGGTTAACGAGTTTTGTTAGAAACTAAAAAGCTAATACGTGATATCTACTTTCAGTACCATGTAACACAACCAAAAGCTGTTAATGCACACATCAAGATTCATAAATAAGAAAGAATTTGGTGAACTAGGCTCTTTTTTATGGTCTTTTGTTTTGTAGACCTCTCTAATTTTTATCACTCTAATTGACTACCACTATTACTCTATAAGGGGTATATTTACTATATGTGTTTATGCTATGGGTACTCTTAATAGAGTAAATATGGTTTAAGGCCTAGTTAGCAAATTTAGCCCATAAATAATACAATAAAAAAACTCTAGACATATTCAGTTATTCCCAAACGAACTAGACAAATGTTCCTTACAGGAGCTTGTTCTGGATAAATCAAGACAGGTTTCATAGAACAAATTATATTTATAGCTACAGATATATCAAGTCATTCCATACCAAAAATTTTACAGAAAAAATAGGAAAGTAAGTTGGTTATTACAGGGATCAACTACTGAGCACAAATGCTGACTGAAATAAGTGTTCAAACAATAGATTTAAGTACTAAAACAATAATGAGTAACAAAAGCATACTTCATAGTCCGTAGATCCCAGATTTGTATTTCTGATTCACTGGTTAGTGAGACAGCATTGCTATCATGCGGATCCCATGCTCCTCCAGATAAACAGTGAAGCATCCCAACTGATTGCTGTGATTGTAGCTGATTTTGTAACAAGACACAAATACAAGTCACAATTTCATATTTATGCAGCCTACAACTCTATCTACTACTACTACTACTACTACTACTACTACTACTACTACTACTACTACTACTACTACTACTACTACTACTACTACTACTACTTCCTTAGAAACGAAAACAAAGATATAAACATTTTGTTCTAAGAAAAGAATGGATGAAGTTAAAAGTTGGTCACCAATGATATAAACTTGGTTGTTGGATAAGATTAAAGCATAAGTATAAAAGGAAAAGGAAAGATTGTTAGAATTACATCAGATGTGCCTAAACAGATGTCAAGCAAGTTAAAAGGTGTTCACCAATGATATAAACTTGGTTAGCTTTACCTGGGCAGTCTTCTTTGAGGAATCCAAGCTCCACAGAGCCAGATTTTGTTCATCAACACTAATCAACTTATCATGTCTTCCAGTTGGCCACCAAAGTACACTGCACTCAAGATATGAGCCAATTCAGATGCTATCACACCAACTCAAAATACTGCCAGCCTCGCTACAGCTTAATGTCAACACATCTTTTCAATTTCTGTGAGAAAATTTCTAATAAAAGAGAGATGTGAATAGAACAAGAAGAAGACTAAAATAGGGAAGGGAACGATAAAAATTGATTTATACCCTAGATTAGTTTTTCAAATTCATGAAGTCTACATTTTAGTGCTTAGTAACTGAGTATGTCAATATAAATGAGCAAATACTAACAGAGAATGTGATAACCGAAACTGGATTCTGTTGGCTCCTGTAACTAGTCTCTAGGCTCTCTACCGGCTTCTGAACTGTTACAAAATCCAGATTCTCCAGCACAGAGTTCAGTATAATATGGGAGTCAGAACTCATAAGCTTTAAACCTATAAGCATGCACAGTGCTGACCGAAAAGCAATAGGATATGGGAAAAATGCTTAATATTATCCCAAGGTAGTTGTTCTACACAGAAGCAAGCACCAACAGTGTCCAACAGCCAAACTGTAAATTACTGAAACCACTAAATCATAGCTCACCATTTGATCTTACTGTTGTGAGCATCAAGTGCAGCAATCCGCTCCAATTGAGGAGAATTTAACTGTCCGTAAAATTCAGGAATCTGCCAAATAGCTGCTCCATAGGATTCACCTTCACAAACGAGAAGTATTAAGTGTGTATGGCAAAATGCAAAACTTTTTACTAATCACGGATGATAGAAAGACATGGCTGTTTGAATGTTTAGTACAGGAAACAACCCTGTCAGGGACAATCATTCTCAGATAAACAACAGATACGCTTATAACTCCAAGATAAGGGTTTTTTTTTTGAACAAAGCGGTCTAAGCCTTTGTCTAATTCAAAGAAGGTGCCTGTCACAGATGAAATGTATCTTATCCACGTGCCTACAAGTTCCTATGCATTCTCTCTATATTGGATCTTAGCTTCCTTATCCAATATATCCAGAAATTAAATGCAAGAACAATACACAACAAACCAAATTTCCGTTTCTGAACAATTATCCATCCCAACTAGCCACCAAAAAGCTACAGTATCATCATCCAAAATACTATTATGAACTGTCCTATAAACTGAAAGAACTGAAAGAAGTCGAAGCGTTACTGTTTGAGAAAACGGTGGAGAAGATCCGTTGGTCAAAGGGACAGGAAGCCAGGTCCCAGATCTCGTTCGGGTGAGAGAACAAACCCTCACATATCAATTCGGTTCCACCTGAAGCCAATCGAATCAAATGTACCTACAAGTTCCGAACCAGATCAGATCAAGAGAATTAAATCACAATTTGAATCGGAACCGCAGAGCAAACTGTCAAGGAAAAAACCTCGTTCTCTTCCTTGAGACTGAGAGTGCCAGTGATGAAGCTGGTGTGATCCGAGTCCGCCTTCACATCAGCGATACACCTTGCCTACAAATTAGAGAGGAAATGAGGAAAACGAATGAGATAATTGAAATTAGGGTTAAGATTTGTGTAAACTAGGGTTTATGAGCTGTGATCAAGGTGGAGATTGAACATTACCTGGTATTTCAAGCCATAACCTATGCCGGTTGTAGTTGATTGCATCTTTGGAATTCAAGTCGAATCAGTTGTGCTGGAAATCGGAAATGGCAGGCAAATTCTTGCAACGAGAAATAGAGGAAATAGTTACTGGTGACCAGTCGCGATTTCTTCAGATTACAAATTTCCAGTTGAAGGTTTGCTAGCTAAAACTTGTAGGACGAGACTCACGAGAGTCATGTAGGTGATGCATTTCAAATAAGAATGATGCATATATACGTACATATTTTGATGTTGTAAGATTCATAATAAAACGAGGTAATGAAAATATTCTACATATCTACCTAAACATAAAATGGCGTTGTCTAATCGAACTTGGATAAAAAGCCAAAAACAACTACAAACGTTGCAAGAAATTTGTGTACAAGAAACGGACCTATGTTGACGATATTTATTTTTTAGGACTCCTTTAATTATTCGTATGCTATAATCGGTACTCATGGTGATATAGAGAAGAAGATGAAGATTGTATGGAGAAGAGAAGTGAAAAGGGAGAACAAACTTCGTTTTATTTATACAATAATCGAAACATAGTTTATGTTTAGAAATTTGTGTTATAAACGCTCTAAGCACTACATGAATCACGACTGAATTACAAAATTGTCCGAGACCACAAAATTTGTGTTAGTATATGTAACACCCGCAAACTGGAGGGTGGTGGCAGAGACATCATGTCTAACTTGCCTAGAAAAAATTTTTGTCCGGCAGAGGGCAACATCCTAGCCAATACGTCAACAAGTTGGTTATAAGTTGGAACATGATGAGGACGAAGTAAACCTTCCATAACTTTGTCACGAGTAAAGAGACGATCAATTTCTAAAAAGTTGTTCGTGATTGAATTCAACGATTAGATTGAAATCAAGAGAGATCTTAATCCCATATAGAAACCTTTGGTATAGTTATAAAATTTTGGTATATAAAATTTCTTTTTTTTATATATAGGGTCAACTCCTAAAAGTTGGTCATCCTAAAGATCTTTCGGACGAACTCTTCAACGTCTTATCTTGTGAAGTAGCCTCATCATCTATACCCGAACGAAGGCAAAAATATGCAAGTTTATAATGGTTCTAAACAATTTAAACACAAGAGAACCAACAAGCTCAAATTAACTTCAAACTGATTCCAGAAACAATGACAATGTTGTTTTGAAACCAAGCAGCAGAAGTGTATGATGTTATTTATTACACATGAAGAGACATCTCTAGCACATTTTACTCATTCGAACTTGTAATGCTTATCCACTGTTTCTGAGACATCCCAAGTGCAGCTCATGCCTTCAGGAAACACCACCAAGTCACCAGCCTGAATCTCGACCGCTTCATTGGCACCTTCTGGCGTAACCTTCACTTTTCCCTTGAGCAAGTAACATGTCTCCTTTGCAGAGTACGTCCATGGGAAGTTGCTTGGAGGGCATCCCCACCTACACCAAGTCCACAATTTAGTACCCGTTGTTGTTTGGCAGAACAATTTTGAATGGAATGATTTAAAATGAGCTACCCTATTGCATTTCTTCCATTTTGAATGAAACAGTCCTTAGCAAATGTCAATCAACTAAATTGTACACTCAATAAGATCAACTGAAGTAGATTTCAGTCACACTTTTGGGTCTCTATTCTCCTGTCTTACATCTTAGGATGATGATTGATACATTCTCAATTCTTCATCCTTTAAGATAAATGCAAATTATAGGAAATCCTACATCACTGAGTAAAATTCCCAAGCTGCTCTTTCACATATATTTTATGTGCAGCAGCAGTTTCTTATCCTCATTTGTGTTCACTGAAACTTCAAACCCAGCTCTTTCTTGTGGATTTCCTCTCCTATCCCGAACTGCCGAATTTGCAATTGTACTTGAGACGGAGTAGTTTAGAGTGTTTATATAAGATTCAGAATGAATTCAGATGACCAGACGGAAGGATTTAAAAAATTGAGTCACAAGAAGAAATATGAAAAAGCAATTATATGCCTGAGGCACATTGAGGGCTCATTTATTCTCTCCAAATCTCCTAGTTTGCATGAGAATCAGGAGGTTATCAATATGCTCACCCTGTTTTTCATGCCAACAATTAGAATTGGCTTAATTCTGGAGAAAAAAGCAATTCTAATTGCTCCCACCTATGTAGCATGGAAACTCCAATTCCAAAGGTGCATTCCTCTTTCAGTTTCCAAAGGAAACTCTGAAGCAAGAACACGCAGAACACTAATCCGTATGTAAAACTATGGCAATTATGATGATCCTGTTTTTGTATCATTTTCATGTCCGTTTAGTCACGTTTCCATGCAACTCATGTTCCCACATATAGCATCAAGCAGATTCATGATAAGAAACCATTACTTGAACTCTAAAAGAACAAAGTATGTCTGTAGCGTAATGAAACAATAGTCTGATTCAGATTACTAATCCCTCTCTACTCCATAACATCTTTCCCTTCAATCTCATTTTTATAGTATGAGAAAACTTGTTCATCTTCAGCTAACACCTAATTACATAATCAACAGATAATATATTAGACACTGGAATTGATCGGAATAATTAAATTGAGACATTGAACTGATATAATAACATCTTTCGTTTCTCCAAATTAGGAAAGCTTAATTGCTGGATGCTATGACGAAAAAGCCTATCAAATCATCTGATTCGAATTCTTAGCAACTGAAAACTAGCAAACAAATTGCTTCGATTTACTACCCTAAGCTTTTAGCATTCCAAGTTTCCAACATTTCAAAAACTTGCTTACCGAAATGCAGAAGAGAAAAAGAGAGAGAGGATACATACTTGGACCATTGTTTTACACCGAGCTCAGACAGGCGAGATTCAGGAGGATTGCGCTCAACCCTGATACCTAGCTTCTCAGTGATCATCTCAACGCCTTCAGCTCCTGCTCTCACTTGTAATGGAATCACTCTTCTAGTGTAAGACTTCAGTGCTAGGGTTTTTCTGCACTGAAATGGAAGTGGAAGTTGACGATTACAGTTAAAGTGGAGGTTCGTTGGAGGAAGAGGGTTAGAAATACAAGTCAATCCTGATGACTGGCCTCCTAGGGCAACGATGCTTTCCATTTTCTTTTTCCTTTATTTTTCCCTCTTTATTTTTCTCCTTTATACCGAACCGAAGTGAGATTGTTTGCCCCTGTGTGAGACAAATGGACCATGGACAACAGCCACTCGTTTTTGTGCAGCCTAGATAATGTCACATTTTTAATATCTTAAAAATGTGTTTATACTCCTTTTTTTTAACACGAGTTCAATGACATATTTGATATGTCGTTCGAATTAATTTATTAATATGTTCGATTTAAGGTGATAATGAATGAGTTGAATGAGATATTAAGTAACAAAAAATTCTTATAAAAGCAATCAACTTCTCATTCAATCGAGGGTAGAAAAATCATCAGTTTCTCATTCAACCGATTCAACCTCGTCCCTGGTTAAATGAATCAACCGATTCAACCATTATTCAACCAATTCATACCCTCGACTGAATGGTGAAAAATGGAGTACCGAACGCTCGTGAAACACATTCAACCCATTTAACCAATTGAAAAGTGTGTACCGAACGACCCCAAATGAAATTTTTTATGTTGAGTCCGAGCCGCAGTTTATAATTAATAAAAAAGATGAACGAAGTATCCTTAAACGGAATAGTCCGACCCCTTGTAATATCACAAATATGTGTCGTGAACTTGTTTAGTCAAGTATACGAGCTTGACTTAGGAATGCTATTTTAGTCAAACCAAATAATAATTGAACTAAAAATTATATTCGTAGTTAACTTGTTTTGTCGAGTATACAGCCCATCTCAGCCCAGCCCATCTCAGCCCAGCCCAATAGATTGAGACAATTCTTTTTTTTTTTTTAGTTATTTTTAACTAAAAAAAATCGATGAAGGAACAATCCAACTCTAATCGTCACTCGCGTCTCCAGGCGTGCAATTACGAAGCATTTCCTTCGTCCTCAGCATCGTCGCCGACGCTGCTCCCTTGCCGCCGTAGGAGGACAAGTAGCGAGCCTCACTAAAAAAATTCGTGGTAAGGTCCGTGATTTTCTATCAGCTTAAGTTGGTTTGAGTTATGGTATTGAAATTAGGGGTTCAGATTGCTAGGATCTTGGTCGTTTAAGGATCGAAAATGCATAGGAAGGAAACATCATTTGCTCAAACAACTAAGGGATTGAAATTGTTAGTATCTTGATGCTCGATCATCATATGCTTCAAGCTTACCATTAGTTATTTCAAATTTTTAGTTTTCAATTTTGATCATTGTACAGTTTGGTAGCCCGTGCCTTGCCTCGGATATTCTAGAGCTTGGTTCATCTTGTTTGATTCAAATTGTGATTTTGACCTAATTTCTATAGTTTTGGGGTACATTCGAATGTCTTGTTCGTGAAGTTTGAAATTTTCTTTTGCGTGATTTTATCTAATTTCCTCGCTGTTTGCCTCTGTCTTACGTCATTATAAGTTTTCCTAACTTCTTTAATTGCTCTCGTGTGTGAGAAGCAGCTATTGATATTGAACGTAATCAGCCATGTTGCGGCACACAATGTATTTAAGATCTCAGTTACAAGCTCATCTATACAGGAACTCAACATGTTCTTCTTTTCACACAAGGTTAGATGCTGTTTTATATTTAGTTCGTCTTTTTTACTTGAATGACATAAATTGTGATATCTCGTTTATACTTTGAAAACTTTAAATTTTGTGCTCAGGACGATCTCTGAAACATTAAGTTGTGGTAATAATAGCATTGGATTGAGATCAAAGTACAATTTGGCGCCAACTAACCCTAGTGCAATGAGATCTTCTTCACTTCTATTGCAACGCCACTATTCGTCTTTTCCTGTTCAAGAAAAGAAGTCAAGGAAGATGTTAATCTACTTGACTGCTTTGGTTTTTGGCATGGTTGGAGCTTCTTATGCTGCTGTACCCTTGTATAGAAGATTCTGCCAAGCAACTGGTTATGGGGGTACTGTTCAACGTCGTGAGGTTATCTAGTAATTTGATGCAAGTATTATCATTTTTTCAACATTTCTTCTCGATTCATGCTATATTATTTACAATGATTCGATGATCCCTTTTTAGAGCGTAGAAGAAAAGATTGCACGTCATTCGAAAGATGGGACTGCGGCTTCAAGGTTCGTTATAATACTCAAATGCATGTTGATTGAAGGCTTTACTCATCTATGATGCACTATTTTAGTGTCCTCATTTCCTAAATGACTTTTTTTTCCTCATACATTCTGTTGTTGTTTTTCTGCTACTTGTGCTTCTTTTTGTATTGGATAGTGTGCTAGTTGTGCTTTTTAAGAGTTCGTTAAGATGTTGAGAATGCAGGAAACAAGCCCCATCCTACATTACTTTCTTCTTTTGACACCCATATTGTTTCCCAAAGAAAATTAGATCAGGAAACTTATGAAAAAATGACGGCTGATCAAGTATAGGTTCACACTCTGTATAAACACTTCGGTCACCTACCAAAATCCCCCAGCCTTCGCCATTGTTGTCATCATCATTGGATCCTTCTCAGTCATCTCCTTTCTATGAGGATCTGATGATGACCGTGAAGGCTGGAGGAATTTGGTGGCAGTCTGGAGTGTTTATATAGAAAGTGAGGACCTATACTCATTTCGACGTGGATTGTGATCCCAAGATGGAGGGGGTGGGGATTGTTTCTTACAATCTTCCATAGCTTTACAAGCTAGTTTCTTTAGGGAAAATGAATGTGCGTGAAAAGAAGAAATTATTGCGGCAATCAAACCATCATTTGGCATGGTCCTGCAAAACCAAAGACATGTCTTCCTTCTTAACAGCTACTTAACCCTCAAAATGAATGGAAGGATGATTTTGTGAGATAAATTTTAAGTTTAGGGACCTTAACATGACAAAATTGTTAGGGGCATGGCCAGGACAATGAGAAAAGTTTTTTTGTTTGTTTTGATAGCTTTTGAAGTCAATTTTTCCATGTTCAGGGAAATCACAGTCCAATTTAATGCTGATGTTTCTGATGGTATGCAGTGGAAGTTTATTCCTACACAGCGAGAGGTATGGCTCATCAACTTACCTTTATAGTATTTATTGGTGTCATATATTTTATTTGCTTGTTATGCTAGGTTAGAGTCAAACCTGGAGAAAGTGCTCTAGCATTTTACACAGCTGAAAATCGAAGCTCATCACCTATTACTGGTGTATCAACTTATAATGTTACTCCTATGAAGGTATGTGTCATCTCATATACATGTTACTGAAGATAAGTTTTAAGTTCTTGATGTTCCCAAAAACTTCTCTACTGACAAAATTTTGCTGAAATGCGCTAATAAATTGCTAGAAAGAAGTATTTTTTTGCCACCCAGAAAGATGCATACTGTTTGGTGATGGGTATTTATAATGCAGATAGTTCTTCTCTTAAATGATTATTGGGTTAGTCACAACTCACAAGCATGCACAAGCGCACTTGCAGCTTTTGAGTTCCTTACTGTATAATTACTAAATGATAATGGGCAGGTTGCCTAGCTAATATCCCAAGTGAGATATACTTTTATCATTCCAAAGTCCAAACATTTCATTGTTTGTCTATGCTGTGCCTAAATCAGCAGATCGTCATAGTGATATTTGTTTCTCTGTGAAACAATAATCTATGTGAAAAGTGAAATATTATTTCTTTGTACCTGCATTATGTCGATTTTTCTTCAATTGATGTATCTTAGCTTCCTCAATTTTTACGAATGCGTTATTTCTCCTTCTCTTTTTCTTGTTTTGCTCAGCATGATTTTCAGTAGGGTACTTGATTGTTATCTCATTCATCACCGTATTCGTTCACTTTGATTCCTAAACCACAGCTGAAATATGAAAATTTATTTGTAAGTATGGTGCATTCACTAAACCTTGGGGGACTGGAACAAGTTTCATCAGATGTGTATGAACTCGTATTTTGAACTTGTATTGATGCAAATCTTTCTCACAGGCTGCAGTTTACTTCAATAAAATACAATGCTTCTGTTTCGAAGAGCAAAGGCTTCTTCCCGGAGAGCAGGTCGACATGCCTGTAAGTGCCAAAATTTCCAGTTTTCAGATGCGTTATAGAAAGATAAAGGTAAATAGATATCACAAAATCATTGTCTCAATTTCTTGCAGGTGTTCTTTTACATTGACCCAGAGTTCGAAACCGATCCGAAAATGGATGGAATCAATAACATAATATTGTCATATACATTCTTCAAGGCATCTGAAGAGACGAAGTGATTGGTTCTGATGATGCTATTAGAGTTGCTCAGATTAATTAGTAAGTTGCTTATCCCTAACTCAAATTTTGTACTTTGGGAGTTATGCAATAGACATTGAATATCTTGTATGTTGAGGAATAGCTATTGCTTAGCCGTGATAGAATCAATATTATTATGCTTTGTTGCCCGGTTTAATCCTCTAATACCTTGCTTGGTGTCAATCAACATATGGTTGGCATTATTTTTATGAACTACCTCGCGAACCCAATCATCGAGAGATTGTCATAGTCGGTAATAGGGCCGTTATACTAGTTAAAGGAGCTGAGCATTGACATGCTCAAGCCGGCTCGTTTATAACGACCTAAAGCCAAGCCTAAATATAAACGAACTTTAAAATGTGTTCGTATTCGGCTCGTTTTGAAAATAAACGAGCCCAAGCATAGCTTTTTCCGAGTCAAGTCCGAGTAGTTTGGCTAATATATAACCTTATAATGTTATTTGTCCAAATGAGTCGTGCCTAAACTTTAAACGAGTTATAAAATGTGTTTGTATTCGGCTCTTTTTATAAGTCTAAACCAACCTGTCCTAAAAATTTTCCAAACCCAAGAGGAGGCCGAGTAACTCGTCTCATATAGTAGCCCTATCTATACTCAACAACTTCATCTACAACAAACCCATATCGAATAGAGTTGAAATATGATAAAGCTAATTTATTCGAAGACAATAAACCCTATTCAAAAGTAAATCAACTCACACAAAAGGGTCTTGTATGACAATTTGGACAATATGAATATTGTTCAAATTGTCATCAACCAAGCCAATATGAATTTCTTTAAAATAGAATAAAAAGAAAATTAATCCAAACAGGGTTGATCTCAGTTTTACATGGTATATTTATAACGTGATCACATAAGGATGATTTCCACTTTACAAGATTCAAATCGATTAAGAAAATGTGACATAATACCCCAAATTTAAAAGCTGGAGAAGTCACTAGGTCTGTGTCAAAGTCCGATACAGACGGACTGGTAAAACGGGGGTCGCGTGAATACGAGTGCACATGCGCATTAGGCCCAAACCCAACCCATAAACCCGGCGAGATTCCATCCTAAAACCAAATGGCAATAGGAGGAGTAATCCGCCGACCTTAAATACTAGGCTCAGAGTGTCACATCTTTAGATGTGAGACCTTATTATCTCCAACAAAAATGTCGTAGATACCAATCTAGTGAATTGTTCCCACCTCCCAATAAGATTATAGATTAAGAAAAAGAATGATAAGTTGTCAACTCTAATGAGGATAGGTAGTTTGATTGTGGTTGGGTTCACCAGAATAATAAAATAGCATAAGGCATGCGATACGAATGTTAAAGAGATGCGTATTCTCCTTCACAATAGCCCCACATCGAAGAAAGCCGCCGAAAGTGGAATGCATGCTGTGTTTATATTTTCTCCATCTAGAATTCCATTTTGAAATTTCAAAGGACAGGGAATTGCCATGTCGCTGCAATTATTCTTCAACCCCAATCCCCAGCTTTTCTGGATTTTTTTCTTTCTAATTTTCTATTTATTATAAATATATGATCATCCAAATTCGTATTAACAATATAATTTATTGAGTATATGGAAAATGATGGAACAATGAAATTTATTGAGACCGGTGTAAGTTTAAATCTATTAAACATGTTTTATTTTTTTATCAAAATATAAATTTTACAGAATTCTATTTATAATATATCTTTAATAAGGTACTGTAACATTCATAAAACTATTTGACGTAGCTTATAAAATTAAAAAATTAAGCTTTTCATAAGATTGGATTAAACTAATTTCTTAAAATATAATTTTTCATGTAAGCTTGATAATCTTCCGTAAGGTTTTAAGAATTTTTTTTCCCTATGTTTGTAATCGACGTGGAGTAGTTTAGTTCTACTCGTCATAGATAAAACGTTGTTATAATTACAACATTTTTTCCCTATGAGTTGAGTTAAAAATATTAATTT
>BSUD01000248.1:50126-111589 GCA_033239045.1 Fagopyrum esculentum
ATAATTAAAATATTTAATTTGAAAAAGAATTAAGGTGATGAGTAAGGAGAAGCATCTTTTAAAAAACGAAATTTGTCACAAATTTTTGATAGTTTGATTCTAACAACAACAACAAAAATTTATTTGTAAAAAAAAAAAGATGGGTATATAAACTGCAGATGCTCTAAGGTCATTTTTATAAAAATTATACATATTTTACAAAAATAACTCTATTAAGGTTGTCCATAAATATCACCTAAATGAAAATTTTAATGACATTATATTGACATACTATATTAATTTAACATATTTTTAAAACTAATAAAAATATAGTTACACTATCAATTATTAATTTGATTAAAATCATAAGAAATAATCAGAATAATAATAATGTATTAATGTAAAGTAGATTATATATATATATATAAGGAAGGCTGTCGAGCAAACGCGGGGAGGGTGGTTGTCTTGCCGGGGAGTCAAAACGCAGTGTCCCACACCCAAAAGGGAAAGCCTACACCGCTCAAACGTTATCCCACTTCCCTACTGGGAAAGTTTCCTCCTTTATCCTACAAAAATAAATTAAAAAAATAAAATAAAAAAAGTTACCCTCTTTTTCGCAATAAAATAAATTAAAATATTCCAACACCACGCTAATTGCTTTTTTAGCTTCTCCGCTGGATCCGTTTGACCACGTAGTTGACATCATTACCCATTAATATGGCATTATACCACTTTAAGTAGGGGTGAGTAAAAATATCCGATCCGACTAATCTGATCCGCTAATTCTAATATCTGATCCGGAAAAATTCAAATCCGAAGATATCCGACAGTTGGTGATCCGAGTTCGATCCGGACATATTTTCGGATCATCGGATCGGGGTTTATAGAAAAAAGTCGGATCGGATATATCCGACTAGTCTAAGAATAAATGTCCGGATCGGATTGGATATCCGGATCGGATCTTCGGATCGGATATCCGTCCGGATAAAACTGTCGGATATCCGGGTGTTCTCGCAACGAACTTTTTAAACTTTGTCGGAACGGATATCCGAGCCTTCGGAACGGATATCCGGAGATGCTGACCCCTAACTTTAAGTAGGGGTGAGCAAAAAAAATCCGATCGGACTCCGAATATCCGATCCGGAAAAATCCGAATCCGAAGATATCCGACAATTGGTGATCCGAGTCCGATCCGATCCGGACATATTTTTGGATCATCGGATCGGATACATATCGGGGTTTAGAGGAAAAGGTCGGGTCGGATCGAATATCCGACTAGTCTAAGAATAAAGGGATCGGATCGGATATCCGTTCGAATATTATTGTCGGATATCCTGGTATTCTCGGATCGGAATTTTTAAAATTTGTCGGATCGGATCGGATATCCGGAGATGTTTACCCCTAACTTTACCCTAGGTTGTTTAATCATATTAATTTGGATTATGATTTTTAATTACGCACTTAATCATATTCATCACTCACGCACGTTGCTCTTTAATCAGTTGCTCTAATCACCGATCTATTGCATTCGCATCGAGACCTTCCATGTGGGACACTGCACTCATGCTTAACTTTTGTGATTAAGTATTAGTACGGAGGGTAATTATTGAAATTATCTCATTAATGCATATCTACTAGGGGTTACTAGCTAGGTGCATGCACACAAAAAGTTCGAAATGAAAAATTATCGCGAAAAATCGGTTTGAATTTTAGTTAAATCAAAATAATTTTCTAAAAAATATTTAAGATGACGCTAGAAAAGAGAGGGTCGTTCCGTTCTTGGCCTGGACGGACTTGATTCGACGGATCCACAAATTTAACCCTAATTCAACTTCCCAATCACCTCGTTTATAGTCTCCTAACATGCTCAGTTCAGAGTTGAGATTCAGGGTAGAGCCATGGTTCATCGGTGAGATCAAGAGAATATGCGAGATTGAGGGAGACGCTTTATGATTTTATATTCACCGTAAATAGATTAGATTTTAAGTAAAACTTAATCACTTATAATGTGGTCCTTGAATTTTTATTTATAAAATAAAAAATTATGAAATACAATTTATCCAATTACTATAAGAATAAGTGAGAGATTCTTCTTTTACAAAACTATTTTTTAACCCAATGCTACATAATTTATTTAACCCTAATTTAACTCCCCCTCTCTCCCTGAGTTCCTTTGCAGTGTGTTTGGATGAAAAATTTACAAAATATATAGGAATTTTTTATGATGGGATTTTAAAAGAGGGGAATTTGAATCATTTTACAAATTCCTTGTTTGGATTATATTTTGTGGTAATCTTAAAAAGAAAGAATTTAGTAAGAATAGGAGGAATTCCTATAAAAACACCTATGTACATGAGATTTCAAGTGAGTATTCCGACCTTTTAAATTCCCTTCATTTTTCTCCATGGAATTTCAAGAAATTCGGAATTCACTATCCAAACAAGGTAATTGTTCAACAAAATTTTGGAAATTCCAAATTTAATTTAAATTCCCGAAATTTCAGTGTTATCCAAACACACTGTTGTAGTCTCCAACTCAGTTTAGAAGAGAGATTCAGGAAAAAAGGATGGTTCATTAAAGGGAGATTGGGAGATCGATGGTTCATAGGTGAGATAACAGAAGAGGCGATGTTAAGAGAGGCAAACGAGAATAAATAATTAGTTTAAACAGGATTTTTTTATAGGGTTTTGTTTTGTAGACCCTCTAATTTTATCTATATATAATTATTCTTAAATGAAAGAATTGAGTTAAATAGAAGTATATTTACAAAATGAATATATTATGGGTAAGTTTAATAGAGTAATAGTGGTAAAAAAAGACCGGACTTTACCCCTTACACAAAAAAGATGTACCAAAAAATATATTAATATACCATTGAGTTGGGTTAGTTAAGTGATATATTTCTTAACTTAGCATCTTACTTTTATACAAGTAAAAGCTTCTTTTCACATTTAACATAATAATAATTTTAGTGAAGTAAGCATGCAATATTAATTACAAAATAGTTTTAAAAACTCAATGGACGACATGTTTAAGTATCTACAATAAGAAAAACAAAACAAATTCTTGTCCTACTTTCCAATGGCAAAGAACTTTGATTTGCTTTGTAATTAAGGCAATATTAAGTAGGTTGATTGGTTATTCGATTTAAAATACTTGCATTTATTACTATAATGGAATTGGATCGAATTGAGTTATGTTTATTAATACATTAAGTATGGTAAAGTTGTACTATGATATATACATCTTAAGTAGTTTATTTATATTCGATAATTATGAAGAGTGGAGAGACGAATATGCAATTTCTCATTTTTTATAAATATTATTTTTATTATTATCTTGTTGGGTTAAGTATGTGTTAAATTTTGATTGGGTATATATTTTATCTTTTGGTTTTAACTTTGTGGATTACTCGGGACTAAAAAGTGAGTCTTGATCATGTGTTTCGGGAAGGGAATAGGGTTGTCGACGCAATAGCAAACCTAGCCCTTTTTATGGACCTCGGTCTACACCGTTTATTGGTTCCCCTTCTAGAGATTAGAAACCTTTTATTGGACGATTTGAGGGGCGTCTCGCTCCCTCGTTTTTCGGCTTTGTAATTCGTTTTTTTTTTCTAAGCGCGTAGGCGCGGGAAGCTCCGACACTTTTTCCATAAAAAAATAAAGCATCATAATAATCCAACCATCAAACCAAACGTAACATATACATTTATTTCGTGATGATAATTCAATATACTTTCGGTATTAGTTTTTTCGCGTGTTGTTACTATAATTCAAACTTAACAAGATTAAACTTAGGAGTTATAAATTAAAAGTTAAAAACAAATTAATAAAATGATCATGTTTATTTATTTTGATCATCTAAAAATTATAATATAATATAATATAAAAAAATAAATTTTATTTTCATATTTGTAACCATTAGATGATCAATCAAACAACCCCTTAAACTCCATGACTTACATAATTATATATGTGATAAAGTACTATATAATAGCTCAATCATGGGAGTTTCCACTTATATATTATTTTACATAATTATACATATTTTATTTTTATAATTTGATTTATGAACTAGGCACTTGTCTCTCAAAATAAAACGATATTTTAATACATATTTTATTTTTATAATATAGTAGTATAAATCAAATCTGTAAAAGATTTGACATTTTATAGCTCGCTTAGCATTTCTATTTTAACTATTAATTTGAGCTACCATTCAATTATTATATGGAGATAAACTGTTTTGCATATATAATAAATAAATCTTCGGTCTACTATGTAAGTGTATTGAAAATAATTTTTATATTGTCAATTAATTTTAGAATAAAATTAACTTATTGAATTTATGTGTAAGGCTTGTACCTAACACATGTATACTTGGAGATGCGATAAACCTTTACGGGATCTTTAACACAGCGGGATTTGACACGCAATTTTTTTTTACACAAACGCTTCGTTTTCATAGCGATAATCATATATTCAATTATTTTTTTAGTAGTCTAAACGATTGTAGCCTAATAATTAATTTATTCAAAAATCAATAGTTCAATCACTCTACATAGTAGTTTATTTTTTCTAAGGATAATAATTCAATTTTCTACTATACGGAAAACCATTAATAATTGATATTGATGTATATATTTAAATTATCATGTATCAATGTGGTTAATAATTAAATTGTCAAAGTGTAGAGTGGAGGAGTTGTGGTGCTTTCTCCCATTTTAGGTGGACCATTTATACAAACCGATCCAATCTAACCGATTTCAGTGTAAAAGGAGAGAGATTGGGTTTGACATTTACACAAATCGATCCGAACCGGTCCGGGTTAGACCGGTTTGAACCTAAGTTGTGCAATTTTGAATATTTCAGACCGGACTGGTTTGTACTAAATGGTGCAATTTTGGTGAGGTTTTTCGGTCCAAAACCGGATCTGACCGGATATCCGTAGTTTACGGTCCAACCCGGATTACTGTTTTATACGGTCCAAAAATCGGACCAGACCATAACCCGAATTTTCAAAAAACCCTGGACCGTAGGCCGAACCGTAAATTCCGGTCCGGTCTGATTTTGCATAACCCTAATTTTGTACCTTTCTCAAAAACTCGATATGTATATCCTTATTGGTGAATGTGGGTGCGATATATTTTGCTTGAAAGACTTTAATATACTTCCTCGGGTTAAATATAAGGGTTTAACACGGCATACTTACCTTACCAATACTCAATTGGTCTAGTAGGATGTGGTGTTAGACTTCTTAAATAGTTAGCCTCGAGATTCGAGTTCCAATCCTCATTTCTTTTGATTATAGGAAATGAATGGAATAAAAGAGGGTTTATCCCTTTTGGGACATTAGTCAAGTGTGAGCGCACACTTGTTCAAGTCAAACATATCAACTCAAGATAATTACAATCCATTCAATTCAAGATAAAATATAAAGTAGATTATCCATCTTTGGTAGGGTTTGTTTGATAGGAATAGATTTTCAAGAGCAAAGGGTGAGATACAAAAGATGAATTAAAACTGATAAATCTTTCAACAACATAAAACAAAAAAATTAAATAAATGACTATTTGCTATATAAAATATCTGCATATAGATAGTTACAAAAGTAAATATAGAATATATTTTTGTAAGCGATTACATGTGATTAAAAATAAAAAAGAATAAATACGGGATAAAATAAAATTCATCAACCTTCACTATAAGAGCTCGCTTGGAAGTACTAGTTAGGAATCATTCCCGATAACGGAATGATTCTGGGGAATGATTTCGAATCAATAAAAAATTATGTTTGGTTAGAGGTCTTTTAACACATGAAAGTAATCTCATCCTTTCCGATTTATTTATTTACTCTTATCCGTTTTCATTCCACCGTTCCAACCAAACGGGCACTAATATTATATTATGGTTGAAGAGGTTTATGGATATTAAGGACTTTGATATTTATCAAAACTCTTCAATCTCACATAGATAACTTCAGAGGATGAAGTGGTTTAAGGAGAGTTTTTTGAAAAAATAATGCATGTGCCAAACGGGTCCGAAATATTAATAGTATTTTAATACAAATTTCATCTATCTTCAATTCATTATTTTATCTTTTGTCTATCTTCAACTTGCCATGCCAAATACATAATAATCTTATGGCAATTGTCCTTCATTACAATCAAATAAAAATATCAATTATATTATTTTCAACTCAGTCGTCAAAATGGAAAAGAGCGAGCATTAGATGCTCAAGTTATGTTATAAATGGGTCGGATCTAAATTTTAGACGAGTTTTAAAATTAAATAGGCTTATATTCGATTTGTTTAGAAACTAAAAAGTGAACGAAATTGAGTTTTTTCTGTGCTAAGCAACTCGACTAATACATAACGCCCTTATAATGTTATTTTAAACTAACAATATGAGCTTTATCCGAACGAGCCGTTCCCAAAGAAAGCCTAAATTTTATACGAGTTTGTGTTTATTTTCGGTTTATTTAGAAAATATTAAAACTTGAACCGAGCTTCTTTCGAGTCCGAGTAGCTCGATTAATATAACGCCCCTATAATGTTATTTTAAACGAATGATCCGAGCTTTATCCGAACGAAACATGCCCGAACCGAGCCTAAATTTTATACGAATTTTTAAAATGTGTTACATTCAGCTCATTTAATAAATATACTAACTCGAATCAAGTGTCTTCTGAGTTGAGTCAAAATAGCTCGGCTAATATAACGTCACTATATGTTATTTTCACGAAGAAGACGTTCCAAAACCGAACCTAAATTTTATGAGTTTAAAATATGTTTATATGCAACTCGTTATAAAAATATTATAACCAAGTTTTTTACTGGTAGCTCTCTCATGTAACAACATAGTAATTGCCAAATTATCTCTCTTCATTGAATCTAGTAGCAGATCTCAAGTATAGCTATACAGTTATTAACTAACAAGTCGGTATGGATCGTCTGTGAGAGGCAATCCTGGCCGGTGATTTCTGCAAATAATATACATTTCCAATGAACACAGCGCATGCAATTACAGCTTAGCATGCGCCTCGCCATGATCAACATCTCTGCTTCTCATCTGCCAACTAATTTAACAAATTTAACATCTTCATTGGCAGTACTACACTTCTTTGACATGCATGCATGCACATGTTGCCCCTTTAAAAAAAACAAAAACAATTTAAAATCAATAATTTAAACCTAAATCATGTATGGCTGCATGTCTGTACAGGAACCCAGTTGATAAGATAAGGATAAATGCCTGTAACGAGTTACAAGAAGATACATTCAACTTCAAATTTTCAAATGTAAAAAAAAGAGGGTTTTTTCTTTTCATCTTCACCATTCGGCCATGCCTCATTGATCAGATCAATCCACTGAGATTTATTAGTTTATTTGAAAAAGATAATGCTAAAATAATGATCAGAAAAGAACCCACATTTATTCCTCAACCATGGGTGGTTGTAGAAACACAGCATGTGAATAAAAGTTAATTAAGAAATTAAGATTAAAAAAAAAAGGTTAATTTTGGTTCTATATAAAGGGTGATCCCAACATGCCTCCCATGGAGTATATCAAGTCTTCAAGTGTTTCCAATATCATATACAATTTCAGAGAGGAGGGAGATTTAGGAAACAACACGTAGATGAGTATATAATTAGGTTAGGAATTAGGGTTTTCGATTTCATCTCTCTGGCAGCTTAATTAGGGTTCATTTTGCGTTGCAGAAGGTGAATTAATGGAGGTGACAGAAGAGAGTGAGCACACATGGTGGTTTTCTTGCATAATTTGTTCATTTGCTTGAAGCTATGTGTGCTCACCCTCTGTCTGTCACCCCTTTCCTCTCTCTCTATCTCTTCTCTCTTCAATTCTATCCCTAATTTCAGATCTTATTTTAGGGTTTTCAGTACTGTTCTTGATTTCTATGTTTGTAGATCAATATACTGATTCTTTACTGAAGATTTCTGTGATTAGTTTCTTGCATGATTTCAGCAGAGTTATAATTCAGATCGATCGAGTACTGTTTTTGCCTCTTTTTTTTGTGCGTTGATTGTGTTCAGGTGTACGGGTACATACAAAGTGATGATGAAGAAGCAGATTTGAAGAACAGAAGGTTCATTAGAGACTAATTAATCACAGTCTTTGATTTGTTGCTGAGTACTATGGTGGCTGGGGAACTGATATGGATCTTGTTCTTGCTCAAAATTGTTCTGAATTGCGAGTTTTTTTTTTGATTGTATGTCAGATCGATCGGTGTTCGATCTTGCAGAAAGTTTTAAAATTTGGTAATTTGTTAATCATTCTTGTTCGAATTGCATCGGATTTGACCTGAGTTTATGTTCTGTAAAAAAAAAGTGAAATCTGGAGAGGAATGGGAAAGGGGGTGAAGAACCCTAGAATCTTGCATGACGTCATATTTCTTAATTGTGATGTAGTGATTAAATTATGTGTATGAGATGATTAATTACAATCAATTTTGTTTTGTGGAAGTCTTTTACCGGTGGAAGTGGAACAAAGACCGATAGAAAAGGAATATAATAACATAGAAGCTTACCTCATAATTTGATTTGTTGTACGATTTTTTACTTTACACTGATAAAAAAACCATAAAACATCTCCAAATACACGGAGAAGTTACAAAAATCGAATATAATTATCTCGACCGCATATAGTTCCTATGGTTTCTTCTATTTCATAAACGTCGTCAAACGGATAGACTTAAAAATAATACGAGTACGTTTAAGATGGACCTAATTTTGCTTCAACCACCTTAAGGTCATAACCGTTTTCGACAGTCTTTTCCATAGAAGATAAATCCGATCATCATTCATCCTTTCTAAGACCGTACCCCCACCTTCCTCCTCAAATAGACAACATCACACTTTATCTTCATTATCCCTCACATAGATGACAATAGATCTTTCTACCGTCCTTGGTATCCTCTCACACACCTTAAACTCCTTGTGACATCTCAAACAATCCTCCGTCAATACCTTGGGCTCGATTACCATCAAACTCGACATGATGGTATGAAATTTGGACTATTAGTTAAAGTTATCATCACCTTAATAACATATAACAAAGATAATCCAAATACTACCATAACTTATATAGACGTACAAAATCTCATATATAGATTCAATACAACGACATCATAAATCAATGTAGTTGGGTTCACCAAACCTAAAAATATAGAATTAGTTATACATATTTGTAACAAACTCTACATCTTTATTCATGAACGAAAACAAGGACCTGTCGATCGAGCAACCTATAGGGCGGTCAAGCAACATCTAACACAAACGGCAACAAAAACTTTTAGAAGAAGAAGATATCTAACCTAATGGTTGAAACGTCTTCTTTATAGGGATAGGGCAAAACCCGAAAACCTATATCGACCACGAACTTATCTTCTAATAAGATAAGATCGAATCTAAAAGATAAAATTTTCAAATGGATGAGCTAGAAGTCCAGTCCAACTAGACAAAGGAAAGAAGATAAGACGTCGAAATAAGCAAGTCGAGCGACCTCCGGGGCCAAAGTATTGGGTTTGGTCCAAAATTTGCTCTAGGACTTCATTGCTTCAATGGGAGTTCATTTCGAGATCATGTGCAAAAGATAGGAATGGTGGTCGGCCGACCTTTATACTAGGCCATGATGATGGACCTGACCCACAAAATCAACATTTTGTCAACATTGCGACACTTTAGTAAAATTGGATTTCCCATTGATGTGGTTGGAACTAGAAAACTCACAGCACTACTTTCCAAGGTAATTCGAAGATCTACAACTTTGTAGTTGACATGAAAATCCTAGTTGGTCGGCTTCTTAGAATAAATCAACGTTCTTTGTACGTAATGTTCGAGTCGTCTTCATCTTCACTCTCGAATCTCAATAATTTTCATCTTCACAACACCTAGGTGTAGTCTACGATGAGACGTTCGTCCCAATTGACCATCATTCATTCGTTTCTCACTAAATTGAAATTTTCATTTATTTAACTTCTTAAACTAGGTTTGCCTTTAATCCATAAGTTATTTCTCTGCAACCTTTTTGTTGTTTGTTGTTTTGCTTTCTACATATACTTGATTTTTCAATTTTATCTTCAATTGTAGCAATACTTAATTACTTATTTTAAGACAGGTTTGAGTGATCGAGAATTAGATAAATTTAAAACAAACTATATAAATATTTAAAACATCTCCATACTTAACAAAACTAAAGTATTTGGAGTTAACTACGCAATTCATACGTAAATAAAAGTCGTTAAGATATCATTATCAAATTAAACGTTCCTTATAAATCACAATTTGAAATGGTTCTAAGATATTTTCATACTTCACAAAACTAAAGTATATTCTAACATTCATAACTACTAGATCCATAACGGAGAGTTGTCATGACACTCGTCACTCCACTTCCGCTTATAGATCAGATCCATCCACTTAGCTTTATTAATCGATTTGAAAATGTAATGCTAAAATATTGATCAGAAAGAGGCTGGGGGCCATAGAAGATGAACCCACATTTATTCCCCAACCATGGATGGTTGTAAAAACACAACATAATAATAAAAATCAGCCAAGAAAAATAAAGGAGGTTAATTTTAGGTTCTATATAAAGGGTTTCCAGCATGCCTCCCAAAGAACACATCAAGCCCATATGTTTCCAATATCATATACAATTAGAAAGGAGGGAGATTTAGGAAACTAGGGTTTTCGATTCCATACCTCGGGCATATCATCAATGGAGCTTAATTAGGGTTCAGATCTAACTGCAGAATGAAATCTTCAAAAGGTGAAGCTAATGGAGGTGACAGAAGAGAGTGAGCACACATGGTGGTTTCTTGCATAGTTTGTTCATTTGCTTGAAGCTATGTGTGCTCAGTCTCTGTCTGTCACCCCTTTTCTCTCTCTCTTTGAAAATATCTTATCTTCCTTAATTAGGGTTCATATATTTGGTGTTGCAGAAGGTGAAGTTAATGGAGGTGACAGAAGAGAGTGAGCACCCATGGCGGTTTCTTGCATGATTTGTTCATTTGCTTGAAGCTATGTGTGCTCACCCTCTGTCTGTCACCCCTTTCCCTCTCTCTCTCTCTCTCTCTCTCTCTCTCTCTCTCTCTCTCTCTCTCTCTCTCGATCTCTCTCTGATTCTATCGATCATATAACCCTTAATGCTCTTAATTTCTATGCTAGTAGATCCATATGCTGATTCTTCACTAAAGGTTTGTGCTAGTTTTTGTATAACTGCAGCGTACGTAACTGTGATTCGGATCGGATGGAGTATTGCGTTCAGTAGGGATGTTATACGAGCCGAGCCCTAGTAACTCGGTTAACGCAACACTCCTATAGTGTTAGTTTATTCAACGAGTCCATCTCAAGTCGAACTTATATTACGAGTTTTAAAATGTTTTATATTGACTCGTTTAGAAAAATTAAGAAGGTACCAAGTGGTAATGAAGAACTAAAATCTAAGAGCAAAAGGTTCAATGGAGGGGGAATTGAAGTCAAAGCAGTCATGTAATATGTAACTGAATTGATGTAACCGAATGGAATTGTGTAATCGAAATTTCTCTTGTAGTTTATATTTCATGTAAGTTAGAATTTGTCGATATTTCTTGTAATTTCATGTATTTCGCTATTTCATATATATTGAATAATAGTTTTTATCGAAATTTCTCTGGTTCTTTTCATTTCATGTAAGTTATAATTTGTCGATATTTGTTGTAGTACATTTGCTATTCCTCTTATTGTCAACGTTTTAGAATGGAGCCTCATTGTGTTTATGTGTTGGGTTTGGACCTAACGCGCATGTGCACTCATGTGCACATGACCCCGCTCTACGGTCCATCTATATCAGACTTTGATATGGTATCAGATTAGTCTATATTCGGCTCGCGATCTTAACTTGTGTGCAAGTGCAAATCGGTCTATATCCTCTAGTTGTACTTGCGGGGTTGAAACTCATCGGGTTTATGTGTTGGACTTGGGCCTAATGCGCATGTGCTCACATATGCACATGATCTCCACTCTATGATCCGTCAATATCGGACTTTGATTGATTTGTATTTTTTAAAGAGTTTGGTGGAATAGGCCTCCTTTTATTTCCTTTTAATATGTGTACCCTTTAATTTTTACAACTTTCATTAATAATTGGTTCGTTTTTTACCCCCTGTATTATAAAAACAAAACAAACATATATATTTTGTGGTTGAGTTTCTGGTATGAATTTCTGGGGTGGTTTCTGGTTGATTTCAGATATGAGTTTCTGATATGAATTTCTGATATGGTTTATCAGTATGAATTTCTGGTACGTTTCTGATTTAGTTTCTGGTATGGTTTATGGCTGAGTTTTTGGTATGGTATCTGGTTGAATTTCTGGTATGAGTACGTTTCTAGTATGGTTTCTAGTTGAGTTTCTGATATTGTTTCCTATTGAGTTCTAGTGTGATTTTTTGTATGGTTTCTGATATAGTTTTCTAGTTGAATTTCTGGTTTGAGTTTCTTGTATGAATTTCCGGTGTGGTTTCCAGTTGAGTTTCTGATATGAGTTTCTAGTTGAATTTCTGGTATGATTTCTAGTATATACGGTTTTTGGTATGTTTCAAAACCCTAGCTTTCTGGTATGGTTTATATGGTTCTGCTCTCCTCCAATGCTACTGATATCTCCTCGATGGTGGAGTTTCCGGTTTCCATGAATAGCGTTTACCGTCAATGAAAGTTTTCAAGGCGGTAGATTGATCTGGTCGAGATTGTACAGTTTTTCAAAGGATGAATCTAGTGACTCAAGATTCTCAAGTTCTTTGGTTTTGTGTACCGGAGAAGAAACTGTGGTTCCACCAAGATTTTACAGTTCTTTGACATTGGATATGGTGGCTCGAGATTCTACAGTTCTTTGATTTTCTCAAACCGAAGAAGAAACTTCGGTTCCATCAAGATCGTACCATTCTTCGAAGGATGGATTTAGTGGCTTCGAAAGTGGCGATTTTCAAGGCAGCGATAGTTGCAGCAGTACTCCATCGACGAATACCATCGTTAATTGAGGGTTTGAGAAAGAAAAAGAAGAAGAGAGGTGTGAATGGAGATTGATGACAAGGAAATGTTTGAACAAGTAAAAAAAATGGTGCATTACTACATTTACTAATCACAAAAGACCCAAATATAACAATGAAGTCAAAAACTTTTTTTCAAAACGGACGACATCTAATCTGTTTATGATTTACGTCATATTATTTTATCATATACATGTCGGGTCACATACAAGTCACCGAGTAGCTCGAGAGAATATCTGCTCTTCTTCACTCTCTTAATTAGGACTTCGCTGACGTTTATGCAACATGAGTGTTCTTCTTTTTTGAAATCACTCAAGTCGGTTTTCGCTTTGGTGGTAGAAAATGTTTTGAAATGATTCATTCCGACCTATCTTTTTAAATATAATGTTTCAAATAAATTCATTGTGAAGCATTATTTTATAAAATCATAATATTTTCAACCCATATTTATATCTATAATTTTAACCAAACACGAAATTTCAAGAATCAACTTATACCATTATATTTCAACTTTTTTTTTTTTTTTTTTTGAAATGGTACGTTTCCGGTTCGGCTTCGCCTACGTCCGGATAGGGTATTTACTGTGGCCCATTAAGGGGATACCCTCCCAATATCAACTTTTGATTCCAATTCGTTTTCTGTGTAATGATCCAATCTTGTTAGCCAACTCGTACATATAATATTTGAAGGACCATTGTCAAACCTCAAAAGCAACCATGTCTATACGGTGGATGACATATACATAATATTTAAAACAAAGATTTGAAGATTTTCAGAAATTAATATTATTTTAAAAACGCATATATTCTAATTAAGGTGGAATGTTCATAAAATGTTCTTTGCTTTGGTAATATTTAATTCTTGTTCATGCCGAGGCTCAAGACACAAAAAAACACAATTAAAGTGTAACATTATTAGGCATATTATGCAGTTAGGGTGGATTAAATGTCAATATTTATTACCCATAGACTACATTAAAATTAAATAATAATTCCACATTCGATTTTCGTCTATGATCTTGTGATTTGTCACTAGACATTCCAACTCATTGCCCAATTAATAAAGAGCATATATTTGTATAGATATATAATAAAAATAGTCACATTTGATTTTTGTCTATGATCTTGTGATTTGTCACTAGACAATCCAACTCATTGTCCAATTAATAAAGAATCATTTATACATAACAAAAAAAAAATTAGGGTCGAGATGGTGAGTATTAAGGGTCGAGATATAGGGTAGATATCATAATTATTAGATAAATAATATTCTGAAACTAATAATAACTACGAATAATACATTTAACGATATGACACATTCATAACAAAACTAATAATAACTACGAATTGTTCTCATTATTACACGATAAGGCATGCTCTCATGATTACACATAAGGTCTGTTCTCATATGATCTAATTCATATATGTACCTTATTCATGAAAATTTTTAGAATCATTTCACGTGGTGTTTATGCAAAATGTATTTGCTTCCCCTTTTTTGTTTTCTATATGATATCAAAACTAATAAAATTATAATATAATTACTTCAAACACAAGAAATAATTCCAAAAAAAATCTTAAATAAGGGTATATATATATGAACTAGATTGATTTTTGAAGTTAAAACCAAACAAGTCCTAAAACTAATAACCCTAAGAAAATACTCCCTCTGATAAAAAATAAGTGTCGTTTTAACATTAGAAATTTGATCACAAATATCTGTTGTTTTAAGTTTTCTAGGCCAATAAATGAACAATAATTATAATAATTGTTCTTGAAAATTGGTGTAAATGATTAATTTTAGTTCTAAAATCTTTCTTATTGGTTTAAAAGAAGGTTGAATATTAAATAAGTGATAAGATTTAAAAAAACTTTGCAAAACCTATGTTATTTAATATTTTTCTTAAAAATTGTGTCTAATGCTAAAATTACAGTTAATTATGATCAGAGCGAGTAATAGATTTAAGAGAATATTTGAGGATAAAATTCTCCGCGAAATTAGTCAAGGTTTAAGAGAATTTTGCATTGACGAATATTGGTTTTAAAACTATGGGAAATGAATTGATGCTCGTTGACTCTTTCCTAATCAATTGTATGAGAACACCATACAACGTACATGCACCGTGGAATCAACTTCCACAATTAGCATCTTCGCACCTTCGTATGATGTATTTGCCCATGTTGTAGTACACGTACATTTTGATGAATATCCGCTCGTACTCGGTGTCCTTGGCCGAGCTTTGGGGAGTCATGCATGGTTTAGAGCTTGTTCGGAACCACAACTTTCTAATCGGTTGAGCTTTGGTTTAGTTTTAGTTAGCTAAGGAATGAAGGTGTCGGGTTTGTTACTTGCCGGTTAATCGTTAGATATCACAACTTTTTTAAAAAGAACCGAGTTGTCCAAATATCTCCAAGGGCCCCATACAACTTCAGGAATAAGGATATAGATATGGACTAAATTCGTTTTCATTCCGTTTTCGTTTTCGGAGTTGGAAATAAATGGGCCCTAAGAGTAACTATAACATGAACTTATTTAGAGGGGAACAAAACAACAATTTATAAAAAAAATTTATTTAACCCAATTATTTCATAAAAAAACAAATCATTCAATCAATAAATTATCTATCCCATTAAAATGACTATTAAAAATAACTAACAAATATCAACTTTGTGCATATTATCCCCTATTTTAAAGCAAAAATAATTTAAAAAAAAAAAAGAAGAAAGAAGCTATTTTTATGTTATGTTTTACTACAAAATTAATTAAACATTTTTTTAAGTATGATTTTTAGGCATGGGAAAAAAGGCAATTTTGGACCACCACTTATTTTCTTCATTGGACCATTCTATTTTTTAATTGCATTATATCGCACAAATTTCGGATAAAGTGTATACTTTGCAACATCCACTCACGGTTTATTCAAATTAAGATGCATCTCTCCCACATATGATATGACATACTTAGGTATGTGGTTGATTATTCAATGACATTGGATGATGACGATTAATAGTAACGAATCATTTAGGGGCCGTTTGGTTTTAACTCCGGAATCGGAAATGGAATGGAAACAAATTTAGGGCCCGTTTGGTTTGAACTCCGGAATCGGAAACGGAATGGAAACGAATCTAGTCCATATGTATACCCTTGTTCATGAAAGTTTTTGGAATCATTCATTGTGTTTTGAAATAATTGAAGTTGAATTTGATTATTTTTGATACCCTATAGGGTAACAAAATGTGGAGAGACAAGTGCATTTTGCATGTAAACACAAAGAATGATTCCATAGAATTTTATGAATAAGGATATACATATGGACTAAATTCGTTTCCATTCCGTTTCCGTTTCCGGAGTTGGAAACAAACGGGCCCTTAGTCTATACGTATGCCCTTGTTCATGAAAGTTTTTGGAATCATTCCCTTTGGTTTGAAGTAATTGGAGTAGAGTTTGATTACTTTTGATACCCTATAGGGTAATAAAATGTGGGACGACAAGTGTACTTTGCACTAAATCACAAGGAATGATTCTATAAAATTTCATGAATAAGGATATGTATATGGACTAAATTCGTTTCCATTCCATTTTCGTTACCGGAGTTGGAACCAAACGGGCCCTTAATATCTTTTTGATTTTTTTAGTGTTAAAATTTTGGGCTAATAATAAAATGTTTTTAGTACTTGTCACTATATATAAGTTTATATCAATATATCCTTTTCACATATTTTTAATACAAGAATGATTTTTTTTGAAAGAATTGAGTTAAATACTTTTTTTTTTATACAAGTTTGTGTTTTGTAGACACTCTAATTTTCACTGTATATATAATTCCATAACATAATCGCGAATAATCTAAGGTAATATTGATTTCGGTTTCCTTTAGATTTACATGTTTTGGACCACCGGTCGAAAACACTTTATAACTTTTTTCTAATGATATTAAAGTTGACTATTTTCGGTTTATTTTCGTCTACTCTATTTAGAATCGAATAAATTGAGCACCAAACACGGAAGACCCTATAGTTGTTACATGAGACAAGCTGCTTGGGCTTTGTTCGCGTTCAATTCAAGCTCGTTCATTTTTAAACGAGTTAAATATGAACACATTTTTAACGTTTGTATAAAACTTAAACTCGACTCAGACTCAGCTCGTATAACACCTCTAATCAAAATTCCTAATCAAAATTGTATAACAAACTTTTACAACGATGAAGAAGTAAAATGAGTTGCTCCACTTTTCTTTTTTTCTTTGATAGACAAATCTAGCAAAGTTCTCTTCTTGGGCTGGACCCATTTGATGGGCTTATTAGCCCAACAAGATCGTGCATTCAAGGTTAATGTGTTGCTCCACGTTTTTATGTTGGTTATTACCATGGTTAACTTTTGTTCACGACATACGTTTATTTTTGGTAAATATTTATAGTTTACGGAAAATTTGAGTTACGACTTTAGTTTTCAATGTGCTGCGACTTTTTGTTATGCTTCATTTCACATATTGGTTCACAATGTAATTATTTTGTTTTAACAAATACAAGTCGGTAAGTGTGAAATACCATAAGAAAACTCGTCAAAAAATCCGAGATGACTATAAACGAAAAAAAAAAAGAAGAAAAAGTTGAGGGTGTCTTTTCCATGCACCCCAAAAGTAGGGTTGTGCATACGGTCCGGATCGGACCGGATCAGTGGACCGTAAATTGATAAAACCTTGGACCGTAGACCTGACCGGGACCATAACGGTTCGGTTCCGGGTTGTACCGCTTTGTACTTAAATGGTGCAATTTTTGTGAGGTTTTTTGGTCCAAAACCGGACCAGAATGGACCGGATCGGACCGAACTGGACCAGACCGGAAATCCGTAGTTTACGGTTCAACCCGGATTACGGTTTTATACGGTCCAAAAACCGGACCGGACCGTAAACAGTATATTCAAAAAACCCTGGACCGTAGACCGGACCGGTCTATGGACCAGACCATAAATTCCGGTCCGGCCCGGTTTTCCGGTCCGCCCTACCCAAAAGTGTGGGCTGTTTCCTACAATTTTTTTAAAATCAAAACAAACACTGACATTTTCATCTCGCAGTCGATTTTGGATCCGTCTTGTCTCATCTCCACAGGTTGTTTCTTCGAGTAGAAGCACCAACAATGGAGTCGGAGGTTCTGGACGAGAACGCTCAGGTTACAGGTCTCATCCCGCTAGCTTCCGTCTCCGAACAGCCCTATGTCTCCGAGCTATTGTCCTTCACTCTCGATCGCCTCCACAAGGTTTTTGATTGTCTTCCCCTCTTCCAAACTCTGTATAATGTCCGGATCTACCGTTTTAACGATCTCGCCATTTTCAGGAGCCGGAGCTTCTCCGTGTTGATGCTGATCGGATCCGGAGGCAGATGCAGGAGGTTGCTGTTTCTAATTACCGTGCCTTCATTTCCGCCGCTGACGCCTTGCTTGCCATCCGTGAGGAAGTGTCATCCATTGACAATCATCTTGAAAATCTGGTGATTCAATCCTTCCTTTAATATTACGTGAGAAAAGGTTTAATTGTCATTGTGTGAACTTCGAATTCAAAAGAGGTAGTTCAGGATCGGAAATTCGGAATGTACGGTCGATTTGCAATTTTTATTAGCTGTATGATTGCTTAAGGATAAATGTTCGTTCCTGCAATATAAGGGTGTTGAAGCAAATATGAAACGTAGTGTACCACCGAACATTCGTTTTGCAATCTAGTTATCCCCAGCCTAAGTTCTTCCAACTATATGGTCAAATTTTTACAGGTTTAATTTTGCTACGTTGTGGAAATTGGTTGAGTCCAATACTTGCCCCTTGAAACGTCTTTAGCAGAAGAAAGAGTTGCTTATGAGCTCTTAGTCTGTACTTTGCTGTTGAATTGCCTCTGTTCTAGGGAATTCTCGCCGTATGAGTTTTGGATGCTTAAAAGATATATGTTTATTTGTTGCACTTACATGTTGGAAATTGATGAAGAACTGACCGGAGAGTTGCGGATGTTATTCCTTCCTTTATCTTTTCCTATATGGATTTCCAGTTTGGGTGGCGGGGTTGGGAATTTGGAGCTGCTATTATTTTCATGTACCTAAAAAAGAAGGATTTGTGTTTCCTACTTGTCACTTCAATTGGAACGGTTATCTCCACTGAGGTTCTCTTATCCCAGTATCATGGCAGGTGATTAGAGTATGGTTTTCATCCTATGTGCTAATTTCTAGGACCATGGCTACCACCACCATCCACACAAAGTAGTTGCTAGTCAGCTTCTAACATCCCAAGATTTGAATTGATGGACTGAAATGGGTGCTTTTCACACCGGATATGCACTGATGCATTTTTCCTATTTGAAAACAAACTGATGTGTGTTGTATATGTAAGGGTTTGAGGAATGAGTACCATACTGCCAACCAAAGAAATAAAAGCTCTTCCTTTTTTTGAATACGAGGTCATCAAGCCCGAACGGGTTCAGCTAGTAATGGACAGTGGCTCAAGATTTTAAAGTAAGGCTGTGTTAATCTTACAATTCTAGTGGTTCTGACTTTAGGTTGGGAATGTGATGGGGCCTAATCTATGGTTTGGAAAGGATGTTTACAATCTAAATAGGGAGATTGTAAGGGTTAATATATTTATCATATACATTTGCTTGATCTGACTATCCGAGTTGAGCTTAAGATGAATGAAAAGGACATAAAATACGTGATACTATTCCCATTGACAACGGTATACTGCCTTCATCCTTTTCAGATTGCTGAAGTTCCGAAGCTGACTACAGGGTGCACTGAGTTCATAGAATCTGCAGAACAGATTTTGGAGAAAAGGAAGTTGAACCAAACATTACTGAGCAATCATAGCACTATGCTTGATCTGCTCGAAATTCCCCAGCTTATGGACACGTATGTGCTTTATGAATTTGAGCTATCTTTAGATGTATCGTTGTGATATTTCATAAATTGAAGGAGCGGACATGATTTATGCTGCATCTATTATAGTTATTGTGGAACTTTTGTATAGATGTGTGAGGAATGGAAACTATGATGAAGCTCTAGACTTGGAAGCCTTTGTTTGCAAGCTCTCAACAATGCATCCAAAGTGAGATTCTCTTTCTTAATCTCTCATAAAATACCTTTAACTCTTGAGAAGACAAACTTGAGAAATCTGATGGATGTTGGTTTTGTTCTTTTTTATTCCTCTTAAAAAGGATTCCTATTATTCAAGCTCTGTCCGCTGAAGTCAGGCAGACTACACAATCTCTACTCTCTCAGCTTCTTCAGAGACTTCGATCAAATATTCAGGTAGCACTGAGCCTTTTTTTTTCTCTTCTTTAATATCAAAGCCAATTATGTTAATCTTAGTATGAGAAATACACAGAGTAAAACAATATATCCTCTAGAAGAAAGAGGGAAAAAGATTACAAGAGTTGAATTGACCCATGAACTCTGAAAGAATGTATAATATTATCGTAGAATGGCACTAAGGGGTCATTTGGTATATGAGAAGAGAAAGGAAATATAATAAGGAATATATACAAGTATTTGAATAATTATCACTAACCGTCACTGAAGTGGCTCAGCAACCTTTGATCTTTAAGCTATTTCCGTTCCCAACGTCATTGATAATTTGATCCATGAGCTACTAATTCTTATGTTTGATCCATGAGATAATTCTTTAAAAAAAATATATATACTACTCTTTTCCTTACTTAGTCCAGATGCATTGTGAAATGAATTTCAATGATTATCTCTATATATCTCAAAACCACACAAACTTTCTGGTGCATCTGTGATATTTTTCAGTTGCCAGAATGTCTTCGAATAATTGGATATCTGCGTAGAATTGGAGTATTCAGTGAATATGAACTGCGTTTGCAGGTAAGACTTTAAAGTGGTTAAAGGGTAATTACCCTTTTACTCAAACTATTTCCCCCGTACTTTACAGACATTTTCTTATATTTCACAGAATTGTGATTTGTATATCTTTCTTTTGGCATAGTTCTTGCGATGCCGGGAGGCGTGGCTGATGGGGATTCTTGATGATCTAGATCAAAGAAATCCTTATGAATACCTTAAGGGGATGGTTAGTTGCTACAGAATGCATCTTTTTGATGTTGTCAATCAATACAGGGCTATATTTGCTGATGATACATCGGGTAGTGAAGAGAACTATGACGGTGGGCTTCTTTTTAGCTGGGCTATGCATCAGATTACATCTCATCTTAAAACTCTCCGGATCATGCTTCCTAAGTTAACTGAAGGTGGTTCATTGTCAAACATCTTGGATCAGTGCATGGTAAGGGTATTACTTGGTAATTTTGTCTTCACTTTCTATAATATGCAAGGCTATCTTTGTAATTATGATTCTTTTAAAGACATTACTTTAAGGCAGCTCTTCTGTTGTAAATGTAATGGATTGATCTCCTCTCTTCTTTAACTTGGTGGATCATATGCTAGTCATAAACTATGAGAGCATTTCTGCTTATATGGTTGAGATCTCATTTCATCTGTGTGTTTGATTTTCTTTGGGTGTGGGAATTAGTCTGCTCTTTGTTGCTGGTAAAAAACTCAGATCACTTTTTACAAAACTTGTATGTCTTTAGTTACACTTGTCCTAAAGTCCATGACTTTTCCTGATGAGGTCAATGGAGAAAGCAGACTGAACTGCATTGAAATATCTAGTGTTTGTTTACAACCTCAGAACAATTTAGTGCTTTGTCTCCTAGCCAACTCTGTTTCTTCCCATTGCTTCATATGTTGGTTGATATTAATTTATGGAATGTTGTATCTTGACGAAAAGACTTTGGGGATAGATTGACTTTGTACTTGGTCAGAGCTTACCAGTGTACCAACTAAGCTGAAAGCGATGTATGTGTTAGGATAGTCGAGTCTTCCAAATTTTCCTTCAAGTTACTATATAAATAAATTGGATATTTGGATACCCGTATTTTATTACTTTAAACTTTTTTTTTGGTGGGAATATTACTTTAAACTTTGTTTTGTGTGAACAGTTACAATTATTGCAAAAATAGTAATTTAGATATTTTTAAATCAGTTAGATTAGGATTAGCCTAGGTGTCGAAGTGCATATGGTAGATCTGAGTTGTTTCATTTTGGCATTGATGTTCCTATGCTTATCTACTGATACCCTTTTTCAATGTCAGTATATTCACCTTGAAACTTCTTTTTCTGTTTTTTGACAGTATTGTGCTATGGGGCTTGGCTGGGTTGGATTGGATTTTAGGGGTTTGCTTCCATCGATTTTTGAAGAGTAAGTATATGTTTGAAATTTACTTATTGCCATTTTGTTCATATTTACTCCATGTCAATGATTGAATGAAATTCCTTTGCAGGGCTGTACTAAACTTGTTTAAAAAGAACATGAGCTCAGCTGTTGAAAATTTTCAGGTAACGTTGACTGACATTATAAAGCTTGAAGAGTTCTTATTTGTAAATCTTGTTGATCAAAATTTTTATTCTGTCCTTTGATACGGTTCTGCAGTAACCTATAGTCAACTACTGATTTGTCAATTACTAATGTGTTTTATTTCTTCAATTTAGTTATTAGGTTGTTCAATAGTTTGTCAAGTAGTGGGACAATTAGTTGTTTAGATTTCCTTTATAAGAAGACTCAGAGTCAATTGGTGAATCAGACTTGAATATTGAATTCAACACGAAACTGAGGATTCCTCAAATCTCCTGTGTTAGAGATACCATAGCACAACTCCTGCGTTATGCGAGATTCTTGCTACGCAGTCCTAGGGTGAGATTCTTGCTTCTAGTGGGGTTCTAACGTCCATCTTCATTCTCTTGAAACTTATTATCTATACCATTATGCCAACTAAAAGCAAAAAGTTCCATGCCATTAAGTGCTTGCACCAGCACAGACTGGGAGAAGGATTTTAAGTCGAAAACATTACCTGAATAAATAGCTTTGACGAAAGCTGCAATATAATCTGCTGGATCTCGAGTCAAGGAGACTGACTCTGTTCTGTTAGTTGGTTTACTAGAAACAAACTAAGGGCACATTTCTTGAAATTTGACTCTATTTCCTATCATGACTGCCTATTATCTTTCTTCTTGAACTTCTTGAGTTCGTGGTTTATTTTTCAGCTTGTACTTGATTCACATCGTTGGGTTCCACTTCCGGCAGTTGGTTTCTCAGCCGCTAGTGGAGGTGAGGATGGTCACGAGGATGTAACTCCACCACCTTCTTTGATGGAGCATCCACCACTTGCTGTATTTATTAATGGTAAGAGAAAAAGTGTTTTGTTGTTGAACTCGAAAACTTTCTCGATTGGGATAAACTAGTGCAGGAATCTGATTGTCAGTAGAAGCGTATTTGCCGAAACTATAGCGATTTATGCAATAATCTTAGAAGATTTTGACATAAATAACACAATATATTGGAGATTTTACTAAAATAATATTGCATGCTAAGCGGAAGAACAAGCTAAACTTTTTAGGTCTATATCAGTGCATGTGAGCAAAACGGATTGAAACTGCTGTTAGAAATCTTAAATACTCTGTTAGAAATCTTAAATACTCCATATTTAACACTGCTAAATCCAATAGTGCTGTAATTCATCATAAGTATGTGGGTTTTTTGTTCCATATAGTAATTTCTGAATTTTTATGCCATCTAGCATCATCCTAATAAATCATCTTGTTCTCGTCTGGCAGATTTTTTGTTACTCGGTTCTATGTAGTACATGCATCAGATTGGTTTTGGTAGATTGATTCACATTTACCTGCTTAGGGTCAGTTGATTGTGAACTAACTGTTTGATGCTTCTTTAGGTGTATCTGCTGCAATGAACGATCTGCGACCTTGTGCACCTTTGAGCTTGAAACACATTCTTGCTCAGGAACTAGTTAGAGGATTGAAGTCAGTCCATGACTTGCTGCTGAGGTACAATGAATCTAGGTTATTCAGGGATCACGAATCAGCACTCTTCTTTTCACTTTGCCGCGCATTTATTGAGGTGAAATTTATATTATACTTGTCTTAATCTTCCTATAACAGCTCCAACGCATTAGCAGTGTAACGTTTTTGCCATACACGTATAGGTTGCCTTTCCACATTGTGCAACATGTTTTGGCCGCTGCTACCCTGGTGGAGCTGCTTTAGTCACAGATGCCAAGAGCTCATTTGACGGGATCACAAGACTGCTGTCTGTCTCGTCCTCAAGAAACGTTCACAAACCCGCTGTTGTTATCCCAGAGAAACCAACAACTTCAGAAAATGGGAGCGTTTTACCATCTGTAGAAAATGGAGCTGTGCTTGACAGTGAGGTAAAAGAAGAAGACAACGACATAAAGGAAGAGCAAGCTATTGATGACTCGAAAACGAATGAGACAAATGGCGATTCACAATAATCTTGGATTCAAATGATTTCTCTACGAGGTCAGTCTTGCACGATGCTTCTGACAAGCTTAGGCATAGTGAGAATGGCAGGAAGTTATCATGTACAGTGAAGTATTTTTGCTCTTGTGTTCTTGTTATTGTTTGTTATCTATACAGGTTGATTGAGGTGTTGGAGAATTCTGAATACAGTGTTCGGAACGCGTAGCGAAAGAAGATACAGAAGGATCTTGAACGAGTTATGACATCATTGTACCTGGAGCTCTAGGTGCAGATCGACGGCCTATGGGCCTTTGTATGATTTATAGATGATTCAGGTTTGGTCTATAGTTGTAGCTGATTCACCTTCGTGCTTTGTTTGTGTCAGTATTTTAATTAATATTTTTGGGATATGATTAAGGTCCAAAGGTTAGATGATAATTGGGTTGCTTAATGAGCTAATGAAATGAAGATTGGGTCGTTGATTATTTGTCCAATTCAGCAAAATGTTAGCGGGGGGAAGAGAAAATTCAAGAAAGCTCTGTAATTTGTTATTAGTTTAACAATGCATTAGCAAAGACGTAATTATAGTAGAATTAGTGCATTGATAAAAGTGAATGGCGAGGTAAATACAAACCCTAATGCATTGTTAGGCTAATGACAAATTAATGGAAGATACATACCCTAATGCTGAGTTTGCAAAGGTTGTATCACTATCCTTTGCTTGATCCTTCTCACTCTTTTTGCCTAACATATTCTGTTAACTTTATGCTCTTTTGAGGATCCTTTTCTTCTAGTAGGGGTGTGTGAATCATCAAGGGGATCCCTTTATCTATGGGGTTTTGGGAAGCTCATGATTAAGTCTCTGGGGAAAGTGTCGATGATCAAGCAAGGTATTGCCGTAGACATTATCGTAGGTATTTGTTTAGTGTGATTTGCAGGCTTGTTTGTGAATGTGATGTTTGTTGGTTCAAGAAATCGAGTTGTGTGGAGGAAAAAATTTCCACACATTGATGATAATATGTATAACGAATCGTCTAGTATATAAGGTAGGGTTGACGTGTCTTAAGACTTGATAGTTCAATTAGACGGGATATTCACAGTTTACGGTCTATCATCAAATGTCATAAAGCCGACACACGCAATAAGTCAAGACCCGAGGGGTCGAATTATTTTGATAGGCCGGTTGATCATAACAATGTGCTAGCTATAAAGAGAAAAACTTGCACTTACGAAGGCATGTTGTGATAATAACTTCACACCTAAAGTTAAGAGATCATTTATCTTTCAATTGATTTTAGTATAGAATATCAATTGAGTTCATTTTGAAGGGGAAAGGAATTAAATGATCTAAACGAGTTCAAATCAAACCGAGTGATCGTTTGAGAATGCATTACGATGTCAAAATGAAACTAAAAATGTCTATAGCATAATAGCAATGCATAATTTGTTGAGACGTGTGTCTCACATCGACTGTATAAACAAGTTTTTGTATACAAGTCAATTGTCTACTTATTTCGTGTTAAGTATGAAATCTCACTAAACTTAACACGAAATAGTTTAAAAAAAAAATATTTGAAAAGTTTTGGTAAATTAGTTTTTTTTATTTAACTTTTGTTTTGTATGGTCTTCTAATTTTTAACACTTTAATTTTTTTACCACTATTACTATATTAAGGATATATTTACTAAATGAGATAATGCTATAAACCTACTTATTAATAATATTACTAAAAAATCTAATTAGTAATATTGGCCAAAAATTTTCTACCTTGTATGTTTAACTCATACTCCCTTCCACTTTATAAAAATGGTGCTCGGCCTAGTGGATGCATTATTAACATATTATAAACATGGGCTTTCATTTCATGTGTATATGAAAGGGATCATGAAAAAAAAACATTATGCGGCTGCAAGATGGGCCCTGTAGAATTGTCGAACACATGCTATTTACATCAATCAATCATTCACTGAGAGTACGTACGTCTTCGGACTAGAAGTTTTCTATGTACTCTCCTATGTTATCGTAAGAGCCTAGCTATCTGGGCTTGGTTTGAAAAAAGTTTAGCCCGAACTCGTTTACTTTTCAAAGGAATATAAGATGAACACATTAAAGTTTAGTTAAATTTAGGGTCGGCTCATATCGACCCTTAATAAGCGAGGGAAGCTTGAGCATGTTAAAGTTCGATTCGTTCGGCTAAAATATCAAAGTACAAATCTTATATTAGCCAAATTAAGTATCGACTTGAATTTGTACACTTTCTAAATGAACCAAATACGAATATATTTTAAAATTTTGGTTAAAACTTTGATCCTATTGATTTTACTTCGTTTATATGAGTTAAGTCAAACATATCAAAACTCAAATTGTTTAGCTTGTATCACAATCTCTCGTCTCCCATTCCATAATAGCATTATATAAATTTATTGCAAATGTAGATATTTTAATTAGTTGTGTTAGGTATATTAATGCTATTTGTAGTTAGTATATTAGCTAGGGGTAATTTTAAGAACACCAACCAAATTTACAAGGCACAATATTTACACTCAACGGCGTTGAAGTTTACGTCAAATTTAAACAAAATTAGAAGGAAAAAAAAAATAGAATTCTCACTTATAATTATTTATTTATTTTTTTGATTTTGTGTAAATGGGTTTCAATTTTCAAACGATATCCTTAAGATTTAAACGTTTTCGGATTATACTCCTATATCATGTATAAGTTAACATTTTAAGGGAAAAAAAGAGAGAATTATTATTTGATAGTTATTATTAATAATTATTTTAAAGATAAATAAATTTTTATATCAATAACTTATATTTTTATAAACCTTAAAAATATTAATAAATGTTAATAAATATTAATTTATAAATAATAGAGGATATAATCAAGTCTAAAACTCACAGTTATCATCCAAAAACTGAAAAATTTATCATCATAGTCCGAAAAAAGCAAAGTACAAATACACCCTCCAGAATTAAAAAAAATATATATATAAAATATATTGAAGTTAAAAATATTTTTTTAACTGAGCGCAATGAAGATACGTTTTATCGTGTAATTTGTAATTTGGATTAATTATTTAATTTCCCGCAGACGTGTAAAAATAAAATACAAGATTCCGATCATACATACCTCCCAAAACAAATCTGAATTCAATGGACTGTTTGACTTTGCAACCCATATTGGATCTAAGAGCTTTAGCTACCTTACAATATTAGATAAATTACAAGAAATCTCCCCAATTTTGGAAGTAGTTACAAAAACAGGTCCGGATTTTCAATCAACAAGAAAAAGCTCAAATTTATGGAGTTGATTCGGACGCGGATAAAGTACAAGAAAATTGGTGTAATAATAGGGTCTATTTTGCATCTCAGATACAAAGTAGGTCACTATTTAAAATTGGTAGTTTTTTAATTTAGGGAACGGAAGAGTTGAATAGTGTTTTCTTCTCCTACAAGTTTCTTTAATGGCGATTATCAGTTATTCGGTTCGTATTTTTACATTTCCTTTTTCTTCGTAGGTTCTTCATCTGGTGTTATCCTTGGGCGACCATGGCCGGAGAAAAGGTCTTCATCGGCGAGACGACGGTAATTAACCATGGCCGGTCACGGTTGGCGACAAGCTCTCGATGGCGAGACGACGACAACTATCCATGGGTTGCTATGATTGATGACAAGATCTTCGATGACCATGGAGATGTATCCCGACGTGACAACCCCTTCGCCACCATCGACGAATTACTCAATCGATATGCATAGACTCCATTACAGCCCCTTGTGTAAATCGGACGAGGGCTTGCGTAAATCGAACGTGGGTCTGTGTAAATCGAGAGGGCTTGTGTAAATCAAAAGAGGGCTTGTGTAAATTGAAAGAGGGTTTGGGTAATTACAAAATCTGTGTAAATTACGAATTTGGTAAATCAAAATTAAGTAAATTGTGTAAATTGAAATTGAGTATAACTTTAACAAATAACATCTTAATGTGTCAGGTTGAGAGGGTGGTCTTTTCAATGAACTACTTCGTTTCCTATAAAATAAATTGGTTTACTTATACTTCACTAGACAAAAAGTGTCTAATTACTCGATTAACCCGTTTAATATTACGGTGTATTTATATTTTATAAAATCTGCACTTATAACATACAATTAATGTATTTTTTGTTAAAATATTTTCGATAAAAACTTATAACTTTTTGTATGAAAGAGGTCCGATATCATTCGTAAATTTAACCGTGTTTTATTACTAATAACAAAAGAGGCATAACAACCTCTTCCATTGTCAATTAAACCGTTCATCAAGTTATACCAATATTTGAAAATTCATCATTATAATTTTCTTAACTTTACTAGTTAAGTATATTATTTTCACACCAACCTTAGAAAATTAAGTTATTTAGTAGAATTTAGTAATTTACCTAATTTCCTTTTTATTGAATAATTGGCGAGATGCCCCCACAAGCCTCTCAATCTCCATATTTGTTATCAATGGAGATAAAAGTCACCGTCTATAGCACGTAGCTCACTCCGTCTTCGTCGCGTTCACACCATCCAACCTCTCTATCGAGACCCACACATTCTGCTGTCATCCGCAGGAAACTTGGACAAATTGCAATCTCCCTCACATGTCCATTTCATAAAGGGGTTGTTCTTTTGCGTGTTCACACTTCACTCACGCATTTCATCGAACATATAAGAGGCACCCAACTTCTTTCCCGGCTTTTTTGTCTCCATCTCTACTTAGTACTTACCCAATCCTTAATTTCATTCTTTCTCTCAAAATTCAATCTGGGTTTGATGGATGAAAACGGAGATCAAGAAATCAGCAGCACTGACATCAGAAGGAAGAGGAGGAGGAGCAGCTCCAAATCGAAAGTGAAAAAGGTATTGGAAGAGCAGCAGCAGGATAACTACTCAACTGATCAGAATTTCTGCGATGATCCGAGTGATGGTTTGAAGAGGAAGCGATCGAGGGTTGGTGGTGAATTGATCGAATCTAAAGAAGCCGGAAAGTCAGCTGATTCAGTTGGTCAACAACGCAGGTTATGGGTAAAGGATAGATCAACGGCTTGGTGGGATGAATACAGCAGTCCTGAATTCCCTGATGAGGATTTCAGGAAAGCCTTTAGAATGGGGAAAATAACTTTTAATTTGATCTGTGATGAACTCAATTCTTTCGTTGCGAAAGAAGACACTATGTTAAGAGCTGCAATCCCTGTTAAGCAGCGAGTAGCTGTTTGCATATGGAGGCTAGCAACAGGAGAGCCATTAAGGTTAGTATCCAAGCGATTTGGATTAGGAATTTCAACTTGTCATAAGATTGTTCTTGATGTATGTTCAGCAATCAGGACAGTTTTGATGCCTAAGTACTTACAATGGCCAGATGAGGATTCAATCAAGAAGATCAAGGAAGAATTCGAGTCGGTTTCCGGTATCCCAAATATAGTAGGTTCAATGTACACCACACACATACCTATCATAGCTCCAAAGATAAGCATGGCAGCTTATTTCAATAAGAGGCTAACAGAGAAGAATCACAAAACTTCTTATACAATCACAGTTCAAGGAGTTGTAGATCCAAACGGGACCTTTACCGACGTTTGCATCGGTTGGCCCGGATCAATGCTAGATGATCAAGTGCTTGAGAAATCAGCCTTATGTCAAAGGGCTACTCAAGGGCTGTTAAGTGGTGTTTGGGTTGTGGGTGGTTCTGGTTACCCTTTAACTGATTGGGTTTTAGTGCCTTATACACAACAGAACAAGACTTGGACTCAACATGCTTTTAATGAGAAGATTAGTGAAGTTCAAAGAGTTTCAAAGGATGCTTTTGCAAGGCTAAAAGGAAGATGGTGTTGTTTACAGAAAAGGACTGAGGTTAAGCTGCAGGATTTGCCTGTAGTTCTTGGTGCTTGCTGTGTTTTGCATAACATATGTGAGTTGAAAGGTGAGAAATTCAATCCTGATTGGAATTTTGATCTTGTTGATGATGAAATGATCCCTGAAGCTCCATTGAGATCAACGAGCTCGATGAAAGCTCGGGATGCAATTGCTCATTATCTATTGCACCATGGTCTTGCAGGAACTGGGTTCTTGTGATCCTTTCTTTTGTTGCTTGTTGTCTTTGTATCTGATTAGCTTTGGCTTTTGATTAGTATATTATACAGTTTCTCTTTGCAAGGAAGCATAAGTTGCTTCCTGCAATCACAAACTGATCAAGATTCATGTCTCAGAAGGATTTCATCACAATGCCTGTAAAATTGTTGATTGTTATCCATAATTTGTATTTGTAAAGCTTGTCTCTATCATCATCACAAATGCAATGCCAATCAAGTCAAGACTATTGGGCTTTTACATGTGAATGTGGTTAAACGACCCGGTCCTCGATAAAGCCGGTATCTTTAGTGCATCGAATCAAGTCAAGACTATTCAGTCTCTAATTTATTTTGGTCAAATTAGCTAAGTAAGCATTTTCAAAAGATAACTATAAATATACTTAGTAAATGTACCCCTAATCAAATCCCTCCAAATCCCTCAACTTCCAACTTCAATATTAGACGATACACAACCCTAATGAAAATAGAAAAGAGTCTATTTGACTAAATTATTTCGTTTCTTTTTATGACGAACTAGATTATTAATTCTCGTGTTTGTCAAGTTGATTAGGATTTTGATCCTATTGAAAAACTCGATAATTCCAGTTTTACGACGAACTGAATTATCAATTCTCGTGATCGTTTTCTCTCCGTCTTTTTAGGGATAGAATTCCGTTAGAAGTCAATACCATCTTTTCCATTGTTGTTATTATGTTGATTGGTCTTGTATGAAATGCTAAGTTAGGTTGGGGGTGATGAAAGGGGAATCAAGAGCGTTCACACTAGGAAAAGATTATGAAAACTAAACATATAGGCCCCACTTAATCAACCAATAAGCAACTACTATTCAAACTTTAGTTCAAAATCAAATGGCCTTGGTTTGAGGGCAGTCTGAGCTGTCATTTGCAGAACATATAAGACAGACAAAGCAGGGCCCACGTGGAAAAGATGCAATCTTTTTTCATTTTTTTTAATTCTCAATACTGCACAAGTTAATGGTAAGTGTGAACATGCAGGATTTGATTCTTGCAGCTGGAATTGTAAATAAAATAAAATAAAATCGTGCGTATAATATATTAATGTTTTTTTTTGTAGCTGGTGGAATTAGCTCAAGAAGTCCCCATCCACAAATAGTGTTCCAAAATTGGACATACAATTTTTAGCAGAAAAAAATGGATACTTTTTGTGAAGAGTGTTTTGTTTAACACGTTTCAAGTGTAGTTGTTAAGTTGAATCTAACGGCCCGTTTGATTTTAACTCCGAAATCGAAAACGGAATTATACTCTTGTTCAAGAAAGTTTTTAGAATCATTCCTTATAATTTGTAGTAATTGGAGTTGAATTTGATTATTTTTGATACCCTATAGAGTTACAAAATGTGGGGGAGGCAAATGCATTTTGCATGAAACACAATGAATGATTCTATAAAAAATCATGAATAAGGATATAAATATGGATTCCGTTTCCAGAGTTGGAACCAAACGGACCCTAATATTTTTAGGTCGACAAGTTTAACAACGAATTTATATTCGAAATATCAGGTTGGAAGACCGGCTCATTTTTCATTTTTTTTAATGAGTTGATTTTTGTGTAATATTTTCTATATTTAATACGAATATTTTGGACCCGAATGGACCAATTCGTTCTGGACTGAAGGAATATAGTCCAGTATTCGGTCCATATTCTCAAAAAGATCCAACTCCGGTCCAGTTTCAGTTGGATCGATCACTTAGATTAAAAAGGCAACAAAAAACCCGGCCCAAATATCCAACCGTACAAGATTACAAATTATTAAGACTCCGGTCCCGGCCGGTGATAAAAATAAGTTAAAAAATTAGAGAAGAAATAACCTGCTGTCCCAAAACCTGAACGACGCTCGTCAGGGAACAAAAACGAACTTCCTACGGCCCCTTCGAGCTGATCGAGTGCTCGACGCCGACGTCGTCCACCCCCACAGGCCGCACAAACCCGGCGGCCACCTTAAACGCATTCATCCGGTCTGCACGACCGCCGCTTCGCAGATACAACTTGTAGTTTCAATTTGTATGTTTCTCTCCTCTCAATACCCTTAAGTTGAATATGTAATTTCTTAGGGTTTAATGATAGTTTGTATTTTTTGTTGAATTGAAGTTGTATTATAGTCGATGTATTCAATTGGTTTGGTTAACTTAATTTATTTATTTGCGTTATTTTGTTATAATGATTTGGTTAGTTTTGTTGACCTGAATTTGTTGAAATGTAGTGTTATGTGATTAGGAATATGGATATGAATTTAGTTTATTCAACTCATTCTATGCTAAGGTAAGTGCTATCATGATTGTCATCTCACTTTTGATCATCCACCCCAATCCCGATGCACAATCCTTATGTTAGTTGCGTATGTCAGCTATGCTCAAGTCAAGTTTATGGAAAAACTGTGAAATTCTAGCATCATGCATGATGATAATACAATTTTGTTCTCATGGAATGATTCTGAGAATCATGAAAGAAATTTTGAGGGTTTGGATTCAAATTTATGTTACAATGGAAAAGAAGTTATGCCACAGACCTCTGAAGCTGATTTTAGTCTATAAGGATTAATCAATTTTGATTGGATTTTGAAACCAATGCGCAGCTAATCCAATGTAGTCAATATGTGAGGTTTTTAATCTTTATTTTATATTAAACATGCACAAGGAAATATTTCATGGAAGTCAAACTTCAGGGGTTTGGATTTTTTGTCACTGCTGTTTTTTACAAGGAAAAATAATTAAGTTTGTTGTGAATTGGTTTATGATGGCTGTCACATTCACTATTAACCCTCTTTGCCAATGTAGGTTCTAGGAGGTTCCAATTGGTGGTTTTGTGTGCTACCTCTTCTTCATTGAATTCATTTTCACTTGTCACCTTAGATAGTACATTGTTTATCTGAAGGCTGGAGACAATCTACTGTGTGCAGACTGCAAGTATAGAATATAAATTGCATGTCTTTTGCCCCATTGATTAGCATATTGTTCTTTGAATCCTTAAATGATCCCATGTGCTAAAAAAATCTCATCATTAAACAATATATTGAAATGTACTGATAGCTATTTGCTTTTGCTTCCTACTTTCTGTCTGGCTGGTGTGGATAAATAAATTGATTTTAGTGAAACTTACTGTTGCATATTAAGGCGTTAGAATTGAAGTCATTCTTCTCGCTGAGAATTCAAAGATTAAAATTTTGATATTAAAGAAATTAGAAATGCAAAAGGAAAATCCTTGTTTTTCTCTTTCTGATAGCAGCTCAGTATGTTGACCATGTCTGTGCTTTTTCAGTGTGACGCAGCGTCTCCGTTCTGAAAATATTCTTTCTCATTTGGAAACAATAATGGGATTTAAGAAAGAGAAACGAAGCACTATTTCCACGTCTCCTTGTGCACAGCTCAGAACTGCCTACCACAATTGTTTCAACAGGTTTTGTTTCATTACTCTTTTAATCCCTATAGATTTTTGAATATATAACTCTTTTTTCTCAGGATATAGTTGTTGAAAATTTAGCCTTCCAAGGTACCTAAATCCATGAGTGTGACTTGTACGAAAAATCCCTAAATGAACCTTGAATCCGAATTAAAATGACAATGTATTTTCAAATTGAGTTAGAGAGTAGTTTTCATCTGTCTCTAACGACAGTGATGGTACTCTATAGGTGGTACTCGGAGAAATTTTTGAAGGGTCATTGGGACAAAGAAGAATGTGGCATTGAATGGAAGAATTACAGAGATTGCCTTTCCGTAATTTTCTTTAGTTGCCTTTTTTGTTTCATCTTCATATTTGCAAACGTTTCAAAATGCAGATGTGATTGTTCTTGTCTATTACAGGAACACTTAGAGGACAAGCATTTAAGTCGGTTCTTGGAAGCTAGAGGCGGTATATCACGTTCTAATAGCTCAGTTGATGGCAATTCAACAAGTGATGCCAAATAATGTAAGTTCATCTTTATTCTTTCCATGTTAGTAAAGGTTGCCCTTTTTATTAGTTTTGCACTTGTGTAGTTGATATAGATTTGAAATGGGAGTTACAAAATGCCCTTTTTGTTCTTATACTTGCCTGGTTGTGAGTACTAAATTAGTTGACATGCAGTTTGATTGGAAGTTGCAATGTTATTTAATCCAAATACAAGAAGAGGAAGAACTTGGTATCTATATTGTATATTTAAATCGACCTGCTTAGTAATTCCTATCTCTTGACAACGCGTAATACATAAGGGTTACTGTGCAAGTATAAGATGCAAGCAGCAGAAAGCTTGTATGAAGTAATGCGATTGTGTTAGTAAGGAAGGATGAGGCATTGAAGCTAACTGAAATTCTGTCGGGAAATCATGGAACCTTTCTATTTCTTTCAATACCTAGTGTCTTAACCTTTTTACGATTAAATTATAGGCACATGATTATGCTTGTTATCTCAGTATGCTTGTTTGTTTTTCTTTGTTAGTTTGAATTCCTGTTATACTTAGTCTACACACTGTTTCGTTGCCTGCATTGTATCATGTATAGACATAATTGTGGGTGCTCAAGAGCTCATCTTAACAATTATTCAGTAACAATGAAAGGAAAATGTCACTGATATCTTTCTGTTTAAATTCTTAGGTTTTTTCTGTTTACTTCTATACCTTACGAATCTCAGGGCTATTTTAACTTGTTTACCTTGCTTCTGCAAAAGTATCTGAATAATAACTGATCACAATTCTTATTGCATAGATTTGTTCAAAATAAAATCACATTACATCCATACTTCTCCTGTCCGGCAATGTTTGTCGTTCCAGCCTTGAATATTTGTTCAAAAATATTTTTCATGGTTTCTATTTGGTCTCAACTTTACACATTTTATAGTCCATACAGGCTTTTCTGCATCCGAGTGTTGTTTCCTTTTATAAACGCGTAATCTATAAATAACAAGAGAATTATATCTGATTTCTTCTACACCCGAAATTGCAGTAATCATAGAGAAACTGGAGAATCAAGCAACATTCTCCTTCAGAGGCTGTAGAAGTAACGAAACCATTCTCATGGAAGAGGAGGCGAGCTTTGTATCATCCTTAATAAGTAGCTATGCATAGGACAAGTCATGAGATGTTACTTATCTGTTGTATTGTGCCTTAAATTCTGTTTTGGCAATTTTTCTTGGTAGAGGAAATTTTGAGGAAGAACAAACATCTGTGTTGCCAGATTTCACTGAGATGGCATCACTAACCAGAGCACAATTTTGAAAGGCTATGTAAATCTTTGATAGTTGGAATTTTATCTCATTGGATTTGATTTTTTTTTATCAATCTTGGGTTTACTAATTAATTAATTTTAAGGGAAATTATTTAAAATATCTAATTTTTTGGGTGGTAAAAGACTTTCACTAAAACAATTTAAAATTTAGAATATTACCTCAACCTTTTTGGATTATGGAAAGACACTGATAAGTCTCTGATATCTACAACCAAAACTCCGACTACTTGATTGATCTATATGACAAGTATCTTTAATTTCTTTCATGAATAAATTTAGACAAAACTACCCAAAAACATGAACCAAACAGGTTTATTTGGATTTATAAACCACCCAAAAATAAACTTCTCCGGGCAAGATTATTTTGTTTGGATGAGTTTATTTTTGTTTAAATCCCAATTGTGGTTTTGTGTTTTTCCATCCCGATATTCTCTGTTGATTTTTGGGTTCAATACTATTCTTCAATTTTTTATGGGATATAAGTGCCTTTTGAAATAAAATAAACTCTAATAAATAACCTTATATGATTTATTTATATAAACCGTTGAGAAATAAATTTATAATTAAACTATAAATCCATATAAAATCATTTAATTTATAATCCCGAAAAAACCCAACCTGCAAGTAAACCCTAAATTTATCTTTTTTATGATAAGCTAAAACATTGATATGAACCAAACGGTCCAAAGTCCAAACCCGAGGACCTTCGTGTCAAAATTTGGGCCAAGCCCATTCTGTTGAGGTCCAGCTCAACAGAAAAGTAAAACCGAATTCTGGAATTATAAATTCAAAACCCTACCCGATTCAGTCGTTCATCTCTTTTCCCTGCCGCGCCTCCTTCGTAGCACTGAGCTCGCTTTCTCGCGATCGCTGCTGTTGCCGATCTTCAGTAAGTTATTCATTTGCTGATCATCTCTCTCTTCGAATCGTTTCTCCATAGCATGCCAATGTGAAGTTGTGAAGCGAGAAACGGCATCCATACGTGTTCCTTAGAGTTCAGATGTCATTTTGTCAATCTGTATAGATAATAGATTTTAATGGCCTCCTACATTGCATTTGATCCTAGTATTTCGAGCTTTCATTTTCTTCTGTTGCATTACAATTCATATCGAGTGTTACTTCTCCGTTATTCTTTAATGCGGCATTATAGAATTTTGCATATCCACTCATAACAACCAGTGATTTTCCTAGCTGTATTTATTGTTTAGATCGTAATGGTATACATAAATCTGTTTGGTGGAAGTTATTCTGCCATCAATTGAAGGGAAAATTGCAGGATTTTTTTTTCATTTATTTCTATGTTTTGTTTTGATTCAGAGCTGCGAAAATGTTTACCGCTTTGAGGAAAATTCAAAAGGATAAGGGCGCTGACCCTAGTGAATTTGAGGAGACTGTTGCTCAGGTAAGTATTCTGTTTAGTAGTATTATATGTTATGTGTGGCTATAGTGATATAACAAGTGGTACTGCATTTCCAGGCTCTCTTTGATTTGGAGAACACTAACACAGACCTCAAGAGTGATTTGAAGGACCTCTACATCAACTCTGCAATGTAAGTTCAATACTGTTTAGATCTTCGATTACTTCTTAGTGGGGTGCTTTGGTTTGTATCTAGCTCATTTGTTGATTTATCTGTATTTTGCAGCCATGTTGATGTTTCAGGCAATCGCAAGGCTGTTGTTATCCATGTACCATTCAGATTAAGGAAGGCTTACCGCAAAATCCATGTCCGATTAGTCAGAGAGCTTGAGAAAAAGTTCAGTGGAAAGGTAAACAACACCTGCAATTTTATATGCTACCGATGGAATTTTGGCTTTTCTATTAAATGGAAAATAGGATAAACTTAATTCCAGAAAGCACTCTCTTAAGGTTAGTGTTCTTGGTCGTGGTTGTTGTAGGTGAATGTATGTAGTTTGCAATTTATTTGCTCTGAAATACATCTGAGAACATATCTAATTATTGTTCAGACAATTTTCTGGTGGTCCAAATGGTGGTTTACAACTTGTCTAGACTAATGAACTAAAGCCTAGTGATTCTTTATTCATCGAGTTCCCGAATTCTAACATTGCTTCAAGGGTAGAGCTGGGAGTTCTGGTACAATGTGATGTAGAATTTAAACTAGAATTCAGCCATGGAATTTTAAATTTGTTAAGATTCTAGATATGCCACCATTCAGTTGTGATACATGTGTAACAACAGATCACAAGTTCTTAGAGTTACAATGTGCAAAGATTTGTCTACTGAATGTTGTTGGATGTTGTAAATGCATTTGGTATACTTGTGACATCTTCTACTATAAAAATTTAACTTAATAAATGAATCATGCAGGATGTTGTTGTCGTTGCTACCCGAAGAGTTATGAACCCTCCAAAGAAGGGTTCAGCTGCAAAGCGCCCTCGCTCTCGTACACTTACCTCAGTCCATGAGGGTATTCTTGAGGATCTTGTGCAACCTGCCGAGATTGTTGGCAAACGTGTTAGATATACATTGGATGGATCTAAGATCATGAAGGTAGAGACATATTCTGTTGTTTTTCTAGATTGTACATGCTACTGTGCTAGTATTCTACATGCTGTAGGAGTACCTGAATCTAAATTCATATCTTGTATGATTGATAGGTCTACTTGGACCCAAAGGCAAGGAACGAGACCGAGTACAAGTTGGAATCCTTTTCTGGAGTCTATAGGAAGCTCTGTGGAAAGAATGTTGTATTTGAATTTCCAGCTACTGAAGCATAAACATGATAGAACAAGGATGGCTGCTGCTCGAGGTTTTTCAATTTCAACTCTTCTGTTTTTAAACCTTGTTTAATATCATTGGACTATTAGTTGTTCAGATCCTAGGTTTTGTTCTTGAAAACTTGCAATTTTTATCTTCAGACAGTTTTGTTCAAGAGCTGTTTTGGTGTAGAAGGCAATACTTATCATGAAATTCCAGGATTAGTAAAGTTCTGTTGCAGTGTTTGCTTTCTTTCTCTCTGTATACTTGGCAGAGTTTTTCATGCATATCTGCATTTGCAATATCTATAACTTCAGAGACATATACAAACAGACGACACTTCTATATCAAGTTTATTAGTATTGGCATTCTTGGATCGGATCAAAAACTGAAAAATGTTGGATACTTCCGCTTTCTAGCCTGTGGATCCTGAGATTTGCGGCTGCAGAAACTCGAGAGATTTAGATACTTCATTTCTTGAATCATGTGTTGAGCTCTGCTCGGGTGATGAACTGTTTATTTAACCAAGCAAGTCTAATATGAATGTGTTTCTAAGTTCTGTTTTTATTTCGGCTTGATTATAAATTAATTGCAGATGAACATAGTAAATTCTGGAGCCTTTGGTTTGAAAAACCGTCAAATTGGTAGGATTGTTATATGAGATGAGCTACTTGGCACAGTAAATTGGTAGGATTGTTATATGCGATGAGCTACTTGGCACAGTAAATTGGTAGTATTGTTATATGAGATGAGCTACTTGGCATAGAAAAAACTGGAGTTCGTTTACTAGCTAAAGCTTATGTTTAGAAAAAAAACTCGGATAATCCCAATAATTTACCTTGATCTTGTCCTTCAACCCCGATAATCCCATCTACCCCATCGAACACACCCTAGTAACATGTCAAGGCATGAGGCACGAACCCGTTAGTAACATGTCAAGGCGTGAGGCACGAACCCGTTCCGTAAGTCGTTTAGCTTGAGTTTAATCTATTGTATGAGAGGAGCCACTCGGCATGAAAAAGCTCGAGTTTGTTCGCTGAACACGGGCATATATATGCACACCTATTAAGCTTAGTTGAAAGACTTACAATTCGGCTTGAACTCAATTCGGCTTGAACTCATTCATTTTCTAAACGAGCCGAATATGAAACACATTTCGAAGCTCGTATAAAGTTTTAGACTCCACTTGTTTATAAAGAGTTTGAACACGTCAATGTTCGGCTCAATTAACACTATAGGCGCATTATTTTAGCTGAGCTACTTGTCAAAAGCTCGGCTCGAGCTCGTTCAATATGCAAACGAGCCGAATATGAACACATTTTAAAGCTCGTATGAATTTATGTTTGTGGCTAAGCTCAGACTCGGCTCAAACTCGTTCGGCTAGTGAGCTATTCAACTTAATTCAACTCATTTATAAACCAAGATTGAACATACCAACATTCGACATTATTATTCTATAACAACAGAATGACCCACGTTTACCACAATAAGACAAAGACAAGCCATAGTACATTTTTGACACACGATAGTGATGAGTTGGTTGCACGTTCACACACAACTTCTCCAACCATTTTTCTTCTTCTTTTTACTGCAATTTAGTTCTTGTGAATGAAATCCACAACCCCTTGGAAAAGACGGTCAGTCTCGGTCTTGGTGGCGGGGTCCACCTCGACGGCGATCCTATTAAGGTAAAAACTATGGGTCATCCCCGGGCTCACCCACAGCTCCACCTTCTTCCCCGCCTTTTTCATCGCTTCATAGTACTCCATCTCTGTGTCGATTATGAGATCCTTCTCCGCCACACATAGCATCATCGGCGCCTCCAATGCCACCTTCTCCAACGGTGGCGCTTCCTTCCCCATCGGGCACGTAATCGAGTGGTCCTTTGTTTCCCCCTCCGGCAACGCTAGCTTCAAGAACTTGTCCGCCATGTCCAACGTAAGAAACGGCGTCTCCGGCATCTCTTTCTCCGATCGGCTCCTCTCCTCCCGACAAAACCCTGGATGGATCGGGATCAGGCCCGCTATCCGACCCGACCCGATACCCTCCCCTGCTTGAGCCGCCACGTGGTGGACCAAGTTCCCTCCGGAGCTATCACCTATCAGAAACACCCGGGTCAAGTCTGCATGGGCCGTAACCAACATCTCCGGGCTTGATCCGATCCATGCAAGGGCGGAGTATCCATCGTCGATAGCAGCAGGCAACCGATGCTCGGGAGCAAGACGGAGGTAAACGGAGACAACCACGGCTCCAGCCAAGCGTGCGAGCCGACTATACACAGCATAGTACATATACCAATCAGCTTGGCTTATACAAAAGCCGCCGCCGTGGAGGTGAAGAATGACCGGCAGCTTTTCCTTCTTAGCCTCTACTTCAGGAATGTAGACCCTGACCCGAAGACCCGAATCCGGGTTGATAACAATGTCACGGGTGGCAACTCCATCGATGATTTCTTCATGGGCCGGAACCGGGTCGGACATGAACTTGACCTCTGGCGGGCCAAGCCAAGTCCGGTCAACTGAGCCGTCGTCGAAGACTCTTAGCCAGCCGGAGACCTCTTGAATGACCTTTTTCTGATGAACCATCTTGGTGAATTTGGTTTTTTTTCTTTTATATATATATTTAAGTTGATTGATATTGTGATGGCTTTGTCAAGGGGTTACGATGTTTATATAGCATTGTTTGCATGCAAAACTCCAAAACTTAAGTTGTTGTGCCATGTGCAGTCAACTTTTTGGTGTAAATTTCTGGTGTCTTTCGATTTTGGTATAAATGTTATGTACATATTTGCTTTGAGTCTGATTTGACTTGCAAAGTTTAGTGGAAGTTTGGTTTACATTATTACTTATGTCACGACTTTTCACATAAGAATCCATGATGTATAAAGACTACCTTTGGAGAAAAAGAGGTTAAAATTTCTATTTGGATTTATTCATTGGTCGATTTGGTAAGTGTGTATACAAATATATGATATGAGAGGACGCCGTGTGACTTCTTATATCGTTACGTATCATATTTTAGTGAGTTAATCTTCGTTCAACGAGGTCATCATCCTTATTACAAAGCTACACGGAAAAGGAAAGAGAAGACTAAGGGTCCGTATGGTTTCAACTCCGAAAACGAATTGAAACCGAAAACGAATTGAAAACGAATTTAGTCTATATGTATATCATTATTCATGAAATTTTATGGAATCATTTCTTTTGGTTTCATGCAAAATGCACTTTCTTCCCTACATTTTGTTTCCCTATATGGTATAAAAAGTAATTAAATTCAAATCCAATTACTTCAAACCACCAGGAATGATTTCAAAAAATTTAATGAACAAGGGTACACGTATGGAATAGATTCATTTTCATTCCGTTTCCGATTCCGCACTTAAAACCAAATGGCCCCTAAATGTGTAATCGAACAAGAGCACATCCCCATCCAACCAGTGTGCGGGAGCTTTTCTTGTGGCGGTTAGAAGATAAAAACGAGGTTTTCCTCTTATGTATCATTTTTTGTTGGAAGGTGAGTCAATGGTCTCCGAGCATCACGTATCACATTTTAGTGATGTCACATCTTGCCTTATCAATTAAAATTTACCCCATAGTTTTATTAAATAAAAGAAAATAACCCAAAATAATATCAACTATCAACTCAAATAATACCAACTTTCAAAATTATTAGAAGCAACAAACTATCAACATGTTTACCAAAAATAATGTCTTATTTTTTGGCAAAATTCCTAACTCCGGCGATGAGTGACAACCGAAACCTTACATAACCATGGAGAAATAATCATGTGATGTGGATTTTTTAAATCAAGTTAATAAAATTTAATATGTTAAACATCTAAATTAAGTTTTTTTAAAAAAAATAATTTGTAACTAATTTTTTTTATAAAAATCTTTTTCTGGAAAAAAAAAGTGTAAAAATTATTTTTTGATGACACGTAAGATTCAGGTTGCCACGTTATCGCCGGATAACATTTTTACCAGAACGGTACGACATATTATGTTTAATAAATACGTTGATAGTTTGTATCACTCACAGTAATTTTTAAAGTTGATATTATTTCGGATCGAATGTTGATATTTAATATTATTTTGGGTTATTTTGTCTTAATATCAATGTCTCATGCAACCACGTTTCTTCTAAACAATTGTAAAAATCTCAATTTAATATATTATACTTTCTCCGCTTAAATACATACAATATTTTTATTTTGAAGTACTTGATAAAAATAGAAAGAATTTGGTAAAGTTTTGAAATTTTTTATACTGTGAATTACGGAACTTAATAGTAATTTAATTTTAATATTTATAAAAGTATTATATAGAGTATTAAAATACGTTATTGAGGGGTTGTTCTTCCAAGTAAAGAAGAAGAAATTTCCTAACTACTGCTTGAAGGAGAAAACTTTGAATTACTTAGTTCCTGTCGTCATCAAGAGTTTCGATAGAACTTCATATATACCTACCGTTTAACTTATCTTTTGATCGAAAATCAAGGTTTATCTTAAAATCAATTGATAACGAAAGAATCTACTTATTTTATTACAAAACTGTAAACACATTTAGTAATGAGTGATACAACTGCATCTTCACGATGATCCCACCATAAGTTTATTGCGGTTTGATAGCGAACTTTTGACATAAGGTTTGTTCTCTCTTTGCATAATCGGGGTATATTCGTGGTAAATTCTAGCCACCGGCCACCGTTATCACATATCATAAACAAGGGCTTTATACATTCTTCAAGTATTCGGATTTTATTGATGGTTGTTGAATATCCGATCTGATTATTTTATAAAAAGTTGAATTGTATCTACTCTAAAAGTATGCGGACCGGACTCTTATATTTATCTTTAAAATATGATATTTTTGCATATATATTGGATTTTGATTGGACTTTCTAATGAAACCTCAAATTGTATTGTATTCCATAAAATTCTCCAATCTGATCATATTGTCAATCGATTATTTTAAGAGGAATTTTTTAAATGGGTGAAATTATCAGGGCGAAAATTTAACCCTAACGGAGCCATTTACATGCAAATCGAGAAAACTGTTGTAAGGAATTGTTCAAAGATGACGAGGGACGGTGGGTGAATGACTTTGCATTTACCATAGGTATGTGCAATGTTCCTATGACAAAGCTAAGGGTTGTTTACTTGGGCTTACAAATAGTTTGTGACATGAAGTAATTAGTGATGCAACTATTTTATTGTAAATTTCACTCTTCACATATGCTATTTAACCTGGTAACTCGTTGACAAGGTTTTATGCGTAGACGTTGAAACATCAAATTTCAACACATTTATCGCAATGTTTATTTGCAATTTTATTTACGGGAAGTCATTGCTAATATGGTCACTATGTAATAGTTCTCAAGTTGGATGTAAATAAAATTGGTGGGACATGTTAGCATGTTCTCAAGATTTTATGTACAGTTATTACTATAATTGTATACTTTTAGGGTTTGTTTACATTTTGGAGCTGATGGAAGCTCATGAAAATGATAAAGAGCCGATGGAGATGAAGATAGTAATGTTTTTATCAATCAATTCATTTCTTTCACCCGACAGAACAACCTCCGACGTCAAACCATTTACATCATAACAAAATCTTTGAAAAGTTAATATAAAAAATATTAACTAAAATTATAACAAATATAATTTTGTTCAAGAAAAATATCGTAAATTTTTTTAATTGAGTGTCATTTAGTTCATTTTATATCACTATAGTTCAATGTAGGTTCATTTTTAGAAAAATTTGAACCTTTATTAAATGTACGTTCATATTTAACATACGTACAGTTTATATATCCGTAATTTTGTACCTAATTATTCGAATTACTTCCTTAAATAATTGGGATACATATTTTGCGAATTAGTCCCACAAGTCCACAATCATACCACAATAATATTCCAATTATTATCCAAAGTGATTTTCTAAAGAAAATAAAGTCGAATGTATTAAATATTTTGATTGAGAAAATGTTAATATTCAAATTTGAAAGAGACTGTATTGAAATCCAATATAATTTTGGAAATGGATCGTTAATCTTAAAGTTGCATCTGCATCAGTGTATCAGTATATCCCATGAATCTGTGAGTAATTACAAAATCCCTTTGAAAGAGACGATTGCAAATCCTTTTCAGACGCTCCATTTCCGTCACTGCCAAGTTTAGTGGGGCGGCTGTCACCCAAATCACGTAAAACCTCGTTCCCTTTTGACCCAAACCTACCCTCCATGAATAATCGATTCGCCTAAACTTGGGTTCTGTTGAATGCAAACAAGACAAATTGCTGAAACCCTAACACACTGAAAATCTTGATGTTTCTCATAGTTGAACTACATCTTCGCTAACTGTAAGTCTCTCTTTCTCTCAAACCGCCCATTAGGGCATTTGGAGAATTGTGCAGTCCTTTGCTCTTCTTCTTTTTGCTTTGTTGCCGGTTGATTGTTTTTTTGGCTTGCTAGGGAATGCATTCTCGAATTTGAAAAGATGACTACTTTAAGTTTTGAATCTGGAAATGGTGGCGATTCAAATAATGGGCAATTGTTGCGTGATATTGAGGAGATTAGCAAAGCCCTCTATGTACCCAACTCCTCTCAAAGGCCTTTGATTTCCTCTTTTAATGTTGAATCACAATTAGCCCAGAAAACCCCCTTTTGTTATTCATTACCTAAGCTTGATCCCCATTTCAATGATGAGGCGGAAAAGGTAACTAGGGACAAGAAATCTTCAGTTTGGCCATGGAAGCCCCTGAAAGCACTTTCCCATCTTCGGCAGAAGAAATTCAGTTGTTGTTTCTTTTGTCATGTAGACCACATTGACAATTTGCCATCGAGTTTCAATGGTCTTGACATGAGCGTTCATTGGAAGAGGAAGGATAATCTTGTTAGCAGTCTATCCTCGCGGGTATGTAATGGAGTGGTTGAATTTGAAGATACATTGATGACTAAGTGTTCGGTTTATGGTGCTAGAGCTGGACAGGGTAATTTTGTTAAATACGAGGCAAAGCCATTTTTACTATATGCGTCTGTTGCTGGTCTAAAGGGGCTTGATATAGGAAAACACTGGATTGATCTTACAAGGTTGCTTCCTCTTGTCTTTGATGAATTAGAGGAGGATAAATGCTCTGGAAAATGGAGTACTAGCTTCAAACTTGGCGGAAGGGCGAAAGGCGCAACTTTGCATGTTAGTTTTGGGTTTCTTGTGATGAATAATAGTGTGCTTGAATTGGGTGATAGTATGAGATTGCCATTAGCCTTCGATTTTAATCAAAATGGAGTGGACCTTGTAGACTGTGTTGCAAATTGTGGGCCTGATGATGCCAGTGGCGTACTTAGGCGCGTTGCGAGTGTACCTAGTAGCTTAGACTATGGATCTTCTAGCTCTTCTCAGTGCTCGGATGTGAAGGTGCTTCATCAAGTTTGGCCTAATCCTATGTCAGAATTTTCGGGTTCAGTAGACACTTTATATAGGAAACTTGATGAGGACATTCTTGATGCATCGGGAAAGTTTGATTCTAGTTTTGGAAACTCGGAGTTACTTGAAATGCCATCCAATCAGTATTGTGATACCCGAAATGAAGCTTCCGGAAATGGAACTGATGTTGATGAAAGTGATGGTGAGTTTACAGTTACCGAAAGGGGAATAGAATTGGATTGGAAGATGGATGATCAGTTAGAATATGAAGAATCTGCAGCAGGAAAAACGGATATCTCTTCTGTTGAAGTGATCAATGTTGCTGAAATCTTTGAGGATGAAGTTGAATGCTCCGACAAGGATGTTGACTTAAATCAAACTGCCGAGGTCTCTGGTGAAGCTTTGGCTACTACTCTGCTGCACGAGGACTCCTGCTCTCATGAAACGGAACTGAGCATAGAAGAACTGGATCCTGATATATGGAATCTGTTCATTTCTGAATCTGTAGAATCAGATGTGTTGAGGGTTGGTAGGGATTTTCTCGTGGAGGAGATCTCTGAGGATGTATCATCAAATCCTGGACGAAGTAAGGCGGTAAACTCATTGAGCTTAGATTCAGTTATGAAAGCAGTGGAAGATGATTTTTTCAGACTGATGGAAGAAAAGGATGATTTGTACAACTCAAGCCAAAGCAGTGATCATGGATCTCCAAGAGAACGCCTTTTGAGAGAGTTTGAAAAGGATGCTTTGGGTTCTGGAAGCTTCCTTTATGACTCTCAAACACAACAAGAGGATGCTGAATTTAGCTGCTTGGGTCTAGCTATCTCTTCCTCAGACAGTACAAATGAGGGCACCACTGAATTGCCTACTATCCACTCTGCTATGACGGATCTTATAACGAGCCAGTCAACAACATATAAGAATACTAAGCAAAAAATGCTTGAAACCTTGGAAACTCAATCCTTGATGCAAAAATGGGGTTTCAGTGAGGAAGAATTCGAAAGTAACACAGACAGTTGTACAGGAGGGTTTGGAAGTCCAGTTTATCTTCCACCTGATGAGCCTGCTGTATTACCACCGTTGGGAGAAGGATTAGGTCCGGTTCTTCAGCTGAATGATGGAGGGTTCTTGCGGTCCATGAACCCTTCATTGTTCATGGGTTCTAAAAGTGGTGGGAATTTGATCATACAAGCCTCTCGGCCTGCTGTACTACCTGCCATGGGTTCTGATGTTTTGGAGGTGTTGCAATGCATTGCATCTGGAGGCCTTGAGCTGCTGGCTGAGCAGGTCCATGAACTGATGCCCTTGCATGATCTCTCTGGAAAGATTATACACAATCTAGCTTGTTCAGAGGAGATGAATGGAAGGTTTGTGAATTACATCAATCCAAAGTATTTATAGAATAAACTCTCTCTGTATGAAAGTAATTGTCATTTACCTATTTGTACTCCAATTTACACATTTTGCCTTGAAATTTAGCTGTGGTTTTCGAGAAACTGAAAAAGTAAGGTGATATATGGAGATATAATAGTCTTCTTTATAAAAGGTGCAAAATGCTGAATGACAGTAATTTTCATACAAGGGATTAAAAAAAAAAAGAAGTTTTTCCAATTACAGTTTATGATAATGTGTGATTGATGTTGCAGGCATGACTTATATGTTAAGTTTGAATCATGGGAATCATCATCTGCTTCGTGTGGTAAAGGTCTCGAGTTTACCTTTAATGGAAACGACTCTAGATTTCAGTACATATCTATCAGAGACCTTGTCCCGCTAGTAATGGACAGGATTGAAAGCCTTGCAATTGAAGGGTTGAGAGTTATGTCTGGAATGTCGGATTTGACGGCACCTACAAGCATTATACTCAAAGCTGATAGCAACCTCCTAACTACCGGCAATAGAATCGGTGAGAAAATTCAATCATTGCTGGGTCTTTCCTTACCATTAGATGTGTGGCTGAGGGAAAATGCATCTCTGAAGTGTGGTGTATTGGAGGATGATCTAATGATTGCCTTAAGGGTACAACTGCGGGATCCTCTTCGCGATTTTGAATCTGTTGGGCCCCCAATGCTTGCTTTGATTCAAGTGAGAAGAGAGTTTTGCACTGATCTGTCAGGGGAGAGGACCAACCTAGAAGAGGATATGGATGACTGTTTTATAGATAGAAGTTTTGGAGATGATTGCATTGCTAGGTTTGTGTTGAAAGAAGTGCATGTAGCAGGCTTGGTTACAGGACCAGGTAAAGAAGAAATTTGGGCAAGCCGGAGACAGCAACAATCAGGACCGCGGTGGTTGCTTGCAAACAATATGGGCAATAGGCAAAAGACGAGTAAATCACAGTTGTCAGCATCAAATGCATTAACATTGAGAATGCGGAAAAGGGAGCACATCCAGAACACTCTATGGAGTATCTCCCGTGCTTCTCAAGAATTTGGAGACCATTTGAATGGATTCAGTATGCAAGACTCTTGTCTAAGAAACCCTGATGTCGTATTCTCGTAGAAACGTAACAAGATTGGATGACTCTACATAGAGCTGAGCTCAACCTTAAGGTGTTTTCCTCTATTATTCAATATAAATGTACCAGGAATCATCACCTATGTGTATAGAGGCTTTGTTCATATGAGTTATTGAAATCATTTACATTTTGCTTGTTCAGAATAGCTTACTCTTCCATATGTATGAGCCGAAGCAAGTAACGCGGATCTTAGCAGATCAATCATTCATCAACTTTTCTTGGTAACATGTTTTGGTTCATTTTAGCTAAAGATCCAAACTTTGGTTCTTCGGAGACTTTGGTTGGGGCTAAGTGTCTGAGCTCTTAAACCTTAAACCCGGTGACGCACCAGTACATAGTTTTGCACTTATAAAAACAGTCTATGAATACAAAATTGGATTACAAAAATACTGCAAACACTGGTTAGACGCACATTGCTTTAGCTTGCTGAATGATTGATCTGCTAATGGGTGTTCTTATTTTATTTTCTTGTTCTCGTCTCTGCTTTACCCTTTTGGATATACCTAATGAAACAGTCATTATGGCTAACTGATTTGAGGAGCAGGATTTGGATGGGGACTTCTAGGTTTTGTGCAATATGCTTATTGACAGCAGCATCAAAATTGGAGATTAAGATAATGGATCAAACATGTGTGACAGTACAAGGTAATCTGCCAAACCCTTTTATCTGATCTATGTTTCCATGGATTGTCCTTTTTCAACTTAAAATTGATATTATACAACTCCATGTATCCAGGGATCAAGATAATGTACTTTTATTACTACATAGTCCATTTCACTTCATCATCACCAAACAAAAGTAGAACACTATCATGCAAAAAAATCCATTTGGTGATTCAGAATCTCAGATATAATGCTTTTCTATACCATCCTAAGATAGGATTTGGTCCAAAAGTGTCACAACTGAGCCGCTGCGTGCAATTACGTCTTTCCGGCCTTTCTCCCTAAGCAAGCACCAAATACACCTACTTTTCAGGACCTTTGAAGGATTCCATAGCTTAGATGGAGCTTTGGTGATTATGAACTCCTTCATATGTTGTAATCACATATCTCGGGTCATCCCTGTCGCGTTCAACTCTTTTCTTTACAGGGCAGCCATTGATGGAGCATCTGTAGTAGTTCCTGTTGATTACAGAAAGGTAATTTTAGTGACTTTGTCTGGTTTTCTAAGAGAAAGGCACTGAAAATCTTGGCAAGTGCAATTTTGTTCATTGACTTGCTTGATATAACTATATGAATTTGTACCTTGGATTTGGACTGTTTTTGACCATCTTTTTCCCATATTTCCTCCACTTGAATCCATCATCAAGTGACTCAATCTCTGATTCGGTTTTGAATGCAATCCGCACTTTTGCTTCCCTTTCTGTGGCTCTATTAGCTCCTGATAATAGACAAGAAATATGAAGTTGTTATAGAAGTTGACTTAGATAGACTTCATTTAGACAAGCACAGTTTGTCATGAAAATTCTATTATAAAATCATACATCCCTGAAAATTCTATAAGATCATGCATCTCAGTAAATGATGATTTTGTACATGATTATCTACTATGATGAGGTTGCAGATGTGCAGGTATATAAAACAAATCAAGAACCTGCAAGCAAAGATACACAAAACATGCCATGTAAGTTGATATCTTCAAAACACAGCTAGATGAATAAAAAACACTATGATGCTTACTTCTACTACTCTCTCCTTGATTATGACCACTACTACCAATGTGAACAGCTTCATTTGTCGCGAATCCACCGTTCTGTAAGTACCCGGAAACCATGGAGGAAAGATCATCAGTAGCAGTATTGAATGTGAAGAAATCCGAGACCTCAAATTCCGAAGGATCATAGGGATCACTTCCGGATGACTCGAAAGAACCAAGAGTTGTTGTTGTAGTAGTACTAAACGATGTGTTCGGTATCATCATCTGGCTGTTAGTGTTACCACTTAGATTCCAAGACTCCATGAAGGAAAATGGTGAATGATGCCATTTTCGAGTGGCTCGGAATCCGTTACATATACTCTACAGCCAAGGAGCTTTCCAAGGAGCTTCTTAGAGAGTTGTAGGAAGCTTCAAAGAGGATGAATGTGGTTATTTTTGTAGGACTAAAAGGGCCCCTCAAGTAACAAGTGATAGCTTCACTTGTGACAAGGAGTGGATTTGAACATATACTCAAGTGAAGAAGACTTGTCTTCCTTTTCATTAAAAAAAAAGAATAAATTTTCCATTACAATAAGGATGAATTTGTGGGAAGATTTATCTGGTGTGATCTTATTTGAAATCTTATAAGATTGAGGTTGCTGTTGACTTGTGTTTGGTCTTATTGGGTGCCTCGTGCTTGGACTTGCCTGCTCGAATAAAAGTCAATTCTTGAATTCAAATGAAAACTTAGTACTAAAATTGTTGTATGAATTTACAATGAATAATAACCCTAATTACTTGCATAATGTTTGTAGAATAATATTAACCTCTTGATTAAAAAAAACTTGAAAAAAATTTGGAGAATTTTTTTAAAAAGGTATTATTTTTTGTAATTGATTGATCAAAATAAAAGATTTTTAAAAAAATTAGAACTAGATTTTCAATTTATAAATTCAAGTGATTATCCTATTAAGGTGGTTATTTTTTGTGAAAAAAGATGATGAAATAGGCTTTTATTTATGGGCTTTTGTTTTCTATACCCCTCTAATTTTTATCACATAATTGACTTACAATATTATTCTATTAGGGGTATATTTACTAAATGAGATTATGTTATCGGTCTATTTAATAGAACAATATTATTAAAAGGTTTAGTTAGTGATATTGGATTTTTTTTTTGTTAAGGTTATAAAATAAAAGGCGTTTAGTTAAAAATAGACGTTGTAGGTTGGGTTTTTAAAAGAGTTTAAATTTGATGAAATAAACTAATTTATAACCTTTCTCCCAACATTATTAGAGATTATGGTGTTTTTTTCAAAAGAGCTCTTTCTATCTTAAAATAAATTCATTTTAAAATCCACAACTAAACATATGAAAGTAGATTACACAAAAAAAGTTCTCAAATAATCCAATTTTAAACAATAAATCCAAATAATTTTTAACTGGTTTTTGTTATAGTTGACAACAACTTATTGAAATTTACATGCATGTTAATTTACTTATTAAAGATTAAGGGCCCGTTTGGTTTCAACTCCGGTAACGAAAACGGAATCAAAACGAATTTAGTCCATATGTACATCCTTATTCATGAAATTTTATGGAATTATTCTTGGGATTTAATACAAAATGCACTTGTTTCCCTACATTTTGTTACCCTATAGGGTATTAAAAGTAATTAAACTCTACTCCAATTACTTCAAACCATAAGGAATTATTCCAAAAACTTTCATGAATAAGAGTATACGTATGTACTAGATTCGTTTTCATTTCGTTTTCGATTTCGGAGTTGGAAACAAACGGGCCCTAAGTCTTTTGTGTTTAATTTCTCATTGATGTGAGGGCGACAAAATTCAACAAATCCTACGTTAAATAGAAAAAGTGTTTTAATACGTGACTCATGTAGCATGATATGTTGCTGTAATTTGTCGACAAATTTGTTGATGTACTATCAATATAGAAACCATCTTTCTAGGAAGGTTCAGAATAATACTATAATTGATGCTCTTTAATTCAAAAAAGACGATAAGATGAAAAGGATAAGACTTGAGGGTTGACTTTTAGCTTGCTCAAATCTTTTGCCTAACCTAAGATTTCCATAAATTAATGTTACTATTATGTGTGGATTTTAGTTTTTTTTAATAGGGTAAATTATTTTTTTAATTTTTTTTTAATTTTTAGAGAAAATTGTCTAAAAAATATCTTATCTTTTAGGCCGACTAAACTTTAGCGCCTCGTCATTTAAACTATCAGAATAGTACCTCATCTTTTGAACCCGACCAAATATTAGTACCTAAATTACCGTTCACCCTTTAAGTTGACAGATCGATGTTAAATATCTATGGTAGGTGGACAATTTTGCCTAAGTTAGGTTGACAATTTTGCCCCTCATATTTAATACCGATCTATTAACTTGCGTGAAGAGTGATTTAGGTACTAATCTTTGGTCGAGCTCAATAAGTGAGGTACCGTTATGATAGTTTAAACGACGGGGTACTAAAGTTTAGTCAGCCTAAAAGATGGGTATTATTTAGACAATTTTCTCATTTATTTTATATTTAAAGATTATATTTTGCAATAATATTCAATATGTTTGTTTTTAATATATATTAAATTGATATGTTTTTTTTTAATTTTATAATTTATACTCTTAATGAAAAGTTTGCTTGGTAATTGAAAGAAAGTTGTTAACTTTCATAAAATATTAATTAAATATAAAAGTTATAATAATCTTACATTATAAAGATTATGACTTTTTAATAAATTTTGTCACGTGTTTCCTCATGTGAAAATAAATATTTTGCTAGAGACTAAAGTGATGTAAATATATTTAATTTAGTTATTTCATTATTACTATAATTTAACTAATTTATAATATTCTTTGAAATAGTATATATTTTTAAATAAATTTTAATTGTATAGTTTTTTCAAAACTGATATAAGTGGATTGAAGTATAAATATTTCAAGTCTACAGATTACTACTTATGTTTTCTTAGTTATTGAAGAAATTATCAACCTTATAAAATTCATAACTAAATGGTCAATAAGTTTACTTTGTAAAAAGTGTAAGTAATTGTACTAGGTATGATTTTATGTATATAATAATATAAACTAGACAGAAATATAGATATATTAGTCAAAAAAGTATTGAATTTTTTTAGAAAAAATAAAAATGTTACATTTGATTAGAAGGCACTCAATCCTAAAAGTTTAAGTCTAAGGTAATGAGTACGGTACGATAGAACTTTAGAAGCAAGGATGTCACTCTAATTTTTTTTTAATTTTTTATATGTTTTTTTTAAAGTATAAAGTATAAAGATTAACAAGAACATTAAGGACTTGTTCCTTTCCCATATCCTAATATGAGTATATCATTTATCGGTATCGATATCTGGGATATGGGTATGAGATTGATATATGATATCTGAAACTTGTGTTTGACAACATGGCGAGGTATACCAGAAGAGGGAGACTTGGAAGAAAGAGGTGAGAGGGAGACGCGGGAGAAAAAGAACGTGATATATGCTAATTTTGAAAGATATCAAAATCAATAAAAATAAGTAAAGTATTGATATCTGGTGTATCACTTTAATATCCATATACTCAGTTACGAAACATGGATATCGGATATGTGATATCATATCCACCTGATATGGGAAAGGAATATACCCTAAGTTAATGAAGATATCTCATGTGAGAAACTCTGTCAGCAACATGACTTTTTTCTCAAATAATACGTGTAATGTAAAATTTTTTTAATTTACGAAGTTCTGTTAATAGTCGGTGAACGACCATTCCAAATTCTTAAGCACATATCCATTTTCCATTAATAGAATTGATAACACAAAGATTCCTGCTTACAATAGAAAACTATCAATATTCGAGATGGTATCTAACGATAAAATCGATTACACATATAAAGAATCTAGTTCAAAACCATTGAAGTTTAGACATTGAACTTGCACGTGTATGATTTTCTAGCTTAGATCTTTCATTTATCTATAATCATGGAGACAAAAATGTTACTAAAATATGAGTGTAAATCTTCTCTTTTATTTAAATTAATCATCAAATTCAAACTGCTAAAATATTGAATGAATATGTGGTGCTTGGTTTAAAGCCGCCAGCCAGGAGCACTAAAATAAACAAAGCTTCTAGAGGGCATGAAACGGCGTCGTATGAGGTCAAAATACGATGCAGTGGCGTTGACCATAGTTGTGAGTGGAGGTATATTGGTATATATATATATTTTCCAAAAGTGCACGTTGCTATTGACGTATGAAGAAGCTATGTAGTTTCCTTTGAAATCAAACATAACCCTAAAAAATACATTAAACCGAACCCGATGAGGTTTTATCTACAATCATGCAATCATAAAATGTTTATGAACTATTTTAGAAGTTTGATAGATTTTTTCCTCTTTTAGCTTAAAATATGTTTTTTTGTCAACAATAATTTAGAACCATATATCTCTCAAATGGAGTTTTCTACTCATGCATACATCACATTAGTAGAACTATATGATCCACTAGCATGAAGATCGGAAAAATTCGAACTCGAAAATGTATGGTAATTGATAATCGGACTTAATCCGGGAGATATTTTTGATCGAATAATCGGATATAAAGTCGGGTTTTTGAGATAAAAAAAATCGGATGAGATATACCCGACTAATACAATAATAATTACTCGTCTGATGGTCAATTTTTCCGAATTGGCTATCCAATAAGATTAAAGAGTTGAATATCAAGATTCTCAAGCTGGATTGATCTTTTATAAATTTATCGAATCGGATATTCGGATTCTCACATCGCCTCGCCTTTATTGCACACCTATATACATCAATATCATAAAGTGTTCTAATTAGCTAAATGATTATAAAATATAAAAAATTAAAATTTTAATAAACAATCTATTAAGAATTTTATATAGAGTTTTGTGGGTAGGTTTTAAGAATGAAAATACCAAAATTGGCAATACTTCAAATAATTATTAAAAAAACTATTTAAATAGGTTAGAGGTTGACTTGAGTACTAAATCTAAACCGGCGATTTAAATTTGGCCCAAGACCAAACATAAACCTAAATCAGGAAAAATCAAACTACCGGTTTACTAGACGGTTTGTAAAAAAAAAAAAAATTGGAAAACCGGACTAAAAAACCGCCAGTTTGGTCCCTTAGAAAAAAGTTAAACAAACCGGCGGTTTGTGTCAGTTTGGAAACCGTTGGTTTGGCGACTTAGTCCAAACCTGACCCATGCCTAGTTAGAGGGTATCATGAAGCTTTTGAAAAATACAAATGTTATTTTTAATAATTTACTCGTAAATATTTTTGCCAAATATATATTAGATTTTAATTCTTTTCAAAATTGGGCCAAAATATATCTAAAAAATATACCAAATATGTTCGTTTATTGGATGAAGTTGATCAAATAGCTTGGACTTGATTATTATAATAAGCTAAAACAAATTTAATTCACAAAATAAGTTTAGATAATTGACTAAATTTGAGTTATTTGATCCACTTTAATCGTCTTTTTAAGATTAGTCGTCGTGTATATAATTTAAAAGGAGTATATGACCACACTATGTGAGTAAGAATATTCAATGTTCATGTGCACTTTTATTTATTAGAAAAAGTTGGTGGGATACATTAATAAAATTAAAAAAATAAAACAACCACAATCAACAATCCATTTTTAATAACTTTTTTTAAAATTTAACTTGATTATTTAAAATTTTAAGTATTCATTTATTTCTGAGTAATTTTAATATAGTAATAGTGGTAAAATATCAAATTAGTCATTCTATTTAAGTAAAAATAAAAGTTAAAAGTAAAAAGGATAAATTGATAATATTTAAAATTAGTTATTTTAAAAGGGTAATTTATACTAACTTTATCTGTATAATCTGAATAAAAAAACAAACATATTTTTAAGTAGGTTAGAGATAATATTTAATGAATTTGTACTAATTTATTAATGGATAAGTTGAATATTTGTGTATTTAAACAAATCAATAAGCCCCCACAAATAAAACTTTTGTGTTAAACTTTAAACCTAACTTTGTTAAGATTTTATGCTAAAATTAATTGACAATATAAGTAACTCACGAAACTTATATAACAAAACCTAATTAACAACAAACAGTCAGTCATCTCATTCTCTTTATAGCTAGCACTTGGGTTATGATCGACGGAACCGATTAGGTTAACCGTTTTAATACCATGTTAAAATCTGTTAGACTGCATACAGAGGTCCGTGTTAAGTCTTAAACCCACGTTCAACACATGAGTCCATATAAATCTTTTGGTATTCAACTAAGATTTAAAATTTTCCATAAAATTTCTATGGTATTTAAAAGTTTGTTGATTTTAAAAGAATATAGTATTTCATTAATTTTGTACGATTCTTTATTACTTATATACATACCTAAACTCTATAGAAATCTTCCCCCAATACATAAGATTTTCACAGAATCTGTATTAACTTTATATAAAATTAAAATATTTCACAAAATCAACAAATTCTATAAATATTAAAAATCATTCAAAATCTTTAAAAGTTTTAATGGAATCACTCCCTTAAACTTACAATCTCCAATAATACAAGTGAAAAGTATTTACTTTTTTTTTTAAGCAAGACTAGTAAATAAAAAATGACATGATAAAAACAAAGGAAATGGGCTTGGGCCCAAAGCCTTGAAATAACATTTTCTATTAAAATTTACCGGCCGATGTATTTTAATAAATCGGCCCAAAATAAGGTAACATGTAGACCAAATTCTTGATTTACTTAATTTGCGGGTCTTTTTCATAAATATGAAGTTTATCACATGAGTTTCTCCTTGTATTCTAAAAACTATAATTGTTTGGCTAACGAGAGCGTATGTTATTGATTGTCACCGATCTAATTTAAGGGCGCGTTTGGTTCTAACGCCGAAAACGGAAACGAAATGGAAACAAATCTAGTCTGTATGTGTACAATTATTCATGAAAATTTTGGAATCATTCCTAGTGGTCTATAGTAACTATAGTAGAATTTGATTAATTTTGATACTCTATAGAGAAACAAAATTTGAAAACAAATACATTTTACATGCAACCACAAGAAATGTTTCCAAAAATATTCATGAATTAGATAAACATATGGATTATATTCATTTCCATTCCGTTTTCGTTTCCAGAGTTATAACCAAGCGGGGGCTAAATGTATCTAACGGTCTTACTCGTAACTATTTTAAATATGTTGAACGGATGAAGTGGATAGATGTTATTGATTGTCACCCGATATGTCCCTCCAGACTATCCACATGTGACTTGATCCATCACCTATAAGAGTCTCACACACGATCCATTCGCATGTATCATACGAATAAAGCGGACGAATGTCCTTGACCGACACCTAAAATCAGACATGGATCCGGTTTAGGCCAAATCGTCGGTTTAGATTTGTCGGCCGGTTTATTAAGTATGATTATTTACTCGTTATATACAATGTAAAATAAAGTTTGAAAAATATATTAATCTCATTCTCAACTGTAGTACGTCCCAACTTTAATTATGGTACTCGAAACCTGGACCGGCAATGAGAATTAAATCGTTAAATTTAATAAAAAAAATGGTTATACACTTATATTAAGGCAAACACTTATTTATTGGTTTTTAAAAAATACCAAAAATGAACCAAGATTTTAAGTACTTGGACCATGCCTATAGAGCACGTGTTAATAATAAAAAAAAATAATAATAAATAATAATAAGTTACGGTTTATTTCTCATCAGAAAAAATTGGTTGGAGAATGGAGAGGTTTTTTTAAGATGAAAATAAAGTGATAGAATTTCGAAATAGTTAAAAGGCAGTAGGGTTGATTTACTAGCGGAAAAAATAAATGCATTTCGATTGCGCTCAACCAAAAACAAATATGCTTCAGTAATGCTCGACGAACGCCGGTGCTTACAAACAACGTTCGTTTTTTCTAAAAGAATTTGAGCACTTACGGAAGACGCTGACTTTCAAAACCTAAATCCACAATCGATGACAATATTAGATTGACAGAGATCAAACAACATACTAGTAGATCGAGAGGGAATAATAAAGATTAAGAGTGTGCTTTGATACCATGTGATATTTCGACGGGTCATATATGACATGGAGATTTATCGCACATATGATTACATTCGTTAGCTAAAACTACTTATGTGATTTCTACGATGTTAGATGGAGCGGTCAAGCTACCTAGGTAGTTTATGGGGGATCCGACTATGGTTGTTGCACCGAACAATGTGGTGCAACTGTGAGGAGTGTGACAAAGTTGTTGAAATGGAAGAGACATTGTATGAGTATAGAGACGAGTAACTCATTAACCTTATATCAGACCCGTTATCCTTTTATTATTGATGCGGACATTAATCCTCCACACACCACCTCAAATGTAACCGGCTGGTTCGTTTGACACTTGACGAAATATCTGAAGGCCGACTAATCCAACCAGACAAACTATCATGATTCATGTCCGCAATTAGAATCTTAAAACCGAGAAGCTCAATAAATCAGGACCTCAAAGATCGAATTACTCTGATATTATTTGAAATTACACATGGTATCAGACTAGTTCGATCATACTATCATGAGTTATTAAATAACATGTGATACAAATTGACACTACGATACAAAACATTGCACAACAACAGTACGTCCCAAATTTAATTATGGTACTCGAAACATGGACCGGCAATGAGGTTTAAATCAACTTAATAAAAATAGTTATACTAAGGCAAACACTTATTTGTTGGTTTTAAATAAATTACCAAAAATGAACCAAGCTAGATTCACGTACTTGGACCATGCCTATGTTCTATACTTCTATCTACTAGACTTAGGCAAGTCCCACAATATATATATATATATATATATATATATATATATATATATATATATATATATATATATATATATATATATATATATATATATATATATATATATAGTATAGATCCTATGAGAACACCCCTAACGTGAGAACATGAGAAAAAATTCGTAATTAGTATTAGTTTTGTTACGAATGTGTCATATCGTTTAATGTATTATTCGTAGTTATTGTTGGATTCCTAATTAATATTATTCGTAGTTATTATTATTTTTTATATCTACTCTAAATCTCAACCCTTACTACTCACATCCAACGGTGTACGATTGTTCTCATGTTCTCACGTTAGGGGTGTTCTCATGGGAACCACACCCTATATATATATATATATATATATATATATATATATATATATAGACCACGTGTGTTAATAATAATAATAATAATAATAATAATAAGTAATAAGTTATGGATTATTTGAAATGAAAAAAAAAATGGTCGGAGAAGTTTTATAGAGATGAAAGTAAACTAAACTCTTTTATACTCTTTAAAAATATAAAAATTTCAGTTTAAATTAATTTTGGGGTGTATTTTAACAATGATGTTATTAAAAGAATTTGTATATCTAATCGTTTTATAGTAACTAGTTTAATATGTGTCGAATCGTGTATGAATTTTTTTTCATAATATACTTCTTATTAGTAATGTTTTAATTCTATTTCACTCAATTATTTCAAATAAATATGAATACAATTTGTTTGATTGGGTTTTGGATATAGATATAATTAAAAACCTTGTTTAGTGTCAGTAATTTGTGCAATTTTTTTATTAAAAATAAAATCTATATTATTTTTTATTAATAAACTATAAAACCTAATTAGGTGAATAATTTATGTGTTTTTTAAAATTATTATAAGTTAATTAGGTAAAATCTTATAGTTTGGGATAACTATAAAACTAATTAGGTAAACAACCTACGTATGATAGGTCAACGACCCACATACGTTAGGTCAACGACCCATATTAATCATATATGAATAATAATTATACTTGAACCACATTGCATAATATATATTAGTCTTGTTTGTAACCGATGGGATAACAAAAAAATTTAGGAAACTCCTTCAAAAAATAAAATCACATTACATAATATATATTACGGGAAAATTTGATTTTATTAAACAAAATTAAACTAAAAATAAGATTAAAATAATGATTTATTTCAACTAAAAGTCATTACAAAATCAATAAGTAATTTAAAAAAAAAGATTTTATGGCGTTAATTGTGAGAGCTCCATTTCAAAATATTGCTATCACGTAAAGTTAGGTCAATGACCCGTACGTTATGTCAACGCCTCATGCGTTAGCTCAACAATCCACATATGTTATGCCAAAAGGCCAAACTATCGGCATTTAATTATACAAGTTGTGAAACTATCAACCTTGCTTATAACCGATGTTTAATCTTTAAACCATTTATTCATACAAAATTTCAAACTATCAGTCTTACTTAAACGATGTGGGATACTAAAAAAAATTAAGGAAACGAAACCCCTTTAGCATAATTACGTAAAAGATAATATATATTTTACCTAAAATAATTATTTGATTTTGTTAAACAAAATAAAATTAAAAATAAGATTAATTTTAGCTAAAAAATCGTACAAAATCAACAATTAATTTTAAAAGGATTTTATGACGTTAATGGCAGGTTCTCAATTTCAAAATACTGCTTTCACACCACGTCACACATCAATGCCGACGTATACTACACTAGAAAATCGTGAATTGTCAGAGCTTCATTTCAAAAACTAAATAATTTTATAAATAAATTTTCTGTCGAAATGATTTTGAAGCCGACGGTTTTCTTCCGGTTAGTTTAACCAAACCGTGAACTTGACCGGTTAGAGTTGATCAATTATGCACAATCTTAGGGTTAGGGTTATGCACTTATTTGGGGTATACATACAAACTTGAAACTTATCCAACATGGCCTATTTTTTTTTGGCGGTCCAAGGTGGATACGGCCTATGACTACAAAGGGTTGAACTTCACGAACCAGCCTTGAGAGTATTTACTACTTTTATGCGGGGACTAACTACTATTTCTAATTTCTAAATGTGTTTCATAATCCATATTTTCAACAATTTCAACTTTATAAAAACAATAAGCCTAGATCCGATAAGTCAAATTTAACGGAAGGGTTTCGTCGTAATATTCATGTGAACTTCATCGTAAAATCATTTGACAACGGGTGAAATAACCCACTGAATATATATATATATAGAGGATTGACTCCCATGTAAACAGCTCTTACATGTAAAATGAGAACAAATTGTACTCGTTAGATCTTTAAATAGATGAGTGAGATTAGGCGAGATTAAAGATAAGAAAAAAAAACGTGTGACTAGTGGAAGAGATATTCGACGGTATAGTCACATATATTCTGTAATTTGTTCTCATGTTTACTTGGTAAGAGCGGTTAGGATATATACATACATACATACATATATATATATATATATATATATATATATATATATATATATATATATATATATATATATATATATATATATATATATATATATATATATATATAGGGTGTGGTTCCCATGAGAACAACCTCTAAC
>BSUD01000249.1:31156-109035 GCA_033239045.1 Fagopyrum esculentum
GGAACTAACATATTTAATTTGTTTGATCGATTAGTCTATAATTGAATTATGATTATTATATTTTTTACTAAATCATAAATTAAGTCAATTTTTTTTTACTAGAACAATATCTAAATAATATATGATTAGTTTTTTTAAAGATATGATAAATTGAGTGTTATTTTTTAATACTAAAACAGTATCTAAATTATATATGTTTAGGTTTTTAAAGATATGATAGATTGAGTGTTAAGTTTCTCATGTACGCTACGATGTTAACTTACAGGAGAAGCAAAATCTTAATTTCGGATATTCTTAACGTAAATTTCTAAAGTACACTTCTCATATTATTTTTACTATATATATGAAATGCACCTTCTCATAAGCCAATACACTTTTCTTATTTTTTATGTTAATCTACAAACTACATCTTCCAAATCCAATTCTACTATTTATTGATCATGTTTCGTCGTCTTTTTCAGGTTCCGATGATTTGAAGATATTTTCTAGGTTACAATTTTAATGATTCGTCGTATTTTTCAGTTAACTCTCGCATCATCTAATAAGAAAAAGTCTGTATATTGATGTTTTTTTTTAAAAATATTCCATGTTTTGTCGTATTTTTCATGTTTCATCTACTAAGCTTGGTCATATTTTTCATGTTCCGTAGTATTTTGATCAGATTCGATCAACCAAAACACAATCTCATAAGCAATAGACTGTTTTTTTTTTAAATTTTGATTAGATTCGTTTTTTTTAAATGCCAAATTTTTAAAAATTTTAATCAGATTTCGATCGGCCTAAAAACCATCTAATAAGAAACTAGACAATTGTTAAAATTTTGATCTAATTCATTTTTTGAATATCAATATTTTGTTTCTATTTTATTTTTACAAACATTTTCACAAGAATTAAACTCTTTTTTTTTTCTTTATAAAAAATTTGCTAATGATAAATTAAAGGATCTATAATGCATTTTTTTTTTATAAAAGATATTCGTTTTTATCTTTAATATTTATTATTTTCAAGAGAATCTTTTTTTAACAAAATTTTGATCATATTTCATTTTTTTAAAATGCCAAAAAAATTTAAAAGTAAGATTTTGTAACTTAAAAATTATATTTTATTTTATATTTTTTACAAATTTTTTGTTAGTTATAAACTAAAAAAAATATTTAATAATTTTTTAAATAAAATATATCGTAGTTTCCACGTACAAAAATTGATATTATTTTATTAAGATAACCGTTTTCTAAAGACAATCACAAAATATTTACCTATTATAAATGAGCCAAAAATCTTTATCACCGATCACCGAAAAATATTTTGCCCTTCAACTCTCCGAAAATGCCGCTCGATACGCCCCCGATAATGCCGCCCGAAACGCCCACGGTAATGCCGCCGCAATCACCTGTAATACCTCCTTCTCGCGATGCTCAGTTATGCGCCTCCTGCAAGTTCCAGCGGCGGCGATGCAATTCCGACTGTATTATGGCACCGTATTTCCCTGGCAACCTCCCCGTTCAGTTTGCGCAGGTCCACCGGTTATTTGGAGTCCGTAATGTCTCCCGTTTGCTTAGGGATGCTGCGCCGGATGCCCGTGACGACGCTGCTAAGTCGATTATATACAAGGCACGCACGCGAGCATATGACCCCGTCGGTGGAAGTTATCGTATCTTGGAGATTTTAAAACGCCTCGTCGATACTGCAGAAAAAGAACTTCGATATGTTAAACGATGTATTGAACATGTGAAATCTTCGATGATTTTAGGGCTCAGTGATCAAGAAGATGTTGATTCGTAAGGACTACTTTGGATTCAAGACAGATATGGTTCTGAGTATTGTACTGATTCTCCATTCTTGTTTCTTGTTCTTTAAAGAAACTTTTGATTTCATTGTATTAGTACATTCATTCTTTTAAAGGAAACTTTCTTGATAGGAGATGTGAAAGTAAGATGTAGATCGAGTATTGTGTATACGATGGGGTGACATTTCATGGATTCGAAGGATTCCATGTGAACTTGTTATTGAGTTGACACTTGCCCTCATGTTATGATGTAGATGGAAGTAGAGTGCATTTGTGCGTTATATCCAAATTCAGAAAAATCTCAGCAATTGATACTAGTGTAACTTGTTTTAAGCTATAGCTTGAAAGGGCAATGAGAATTGTAGAGGGTCTAACTGAGAAGCTAAAAGCATCAATCAACCAAAAGAAACAGCTTGGTTTTCACTCTTGTTTTGCTCCCCCGGATTTTGTTAGGAGCTTTCTTGTTGAAGATTTGCGAGGGGTTTGTTTCCCTCGTATGACTTTGGTTTAGTCTTATGTGAGCACCCTTTGCGGTGCGGAGAGTGCCGAAGGCTCTCCAGTTTTTCGTACCAAAAAACCAAAAGAAACAGCATTTTGAAGGCCACAGAAGCTGCAAGAGCAAATGAACAACCTTTGCTTCCAATTATCATTGTGCAGAATATAAAAAATAGTTTATTTGTCAAGCATCCTTATATATTTGTCTACTTTGAAGCTGCAAGTCTCCACCAAAATACAACATGGATTACTCACTACTAGAACTCATTTTTTCCTTCCTATGCATATTATGCATTTCCTTTCTAAACCTCTTTTACAGAAACCCTAATTTGCGTAAACTCAAACTCCCTCCTCGTCCTAAACCCTTACCATTCATCGGCAACATCTTACAACTCACTGATAAGCCTCATCTTGCTCTTGCAAACCTTTCCAAAACATATGGGCTCTCTCATGTACCTCAAACTAGGAAGCGTCCAAACCTTAGCCGTGTCTTCCTCCGCCGTAGACAAAGAGATTTTCCTCAAACACGACTTAGCCTTTTCTAGCCGCAAAGTCCCGCACGCAGTCCGATCACTTGACCATCATCTGCACTCGGTTGCCTGGCTACCCGTCTCCCCCAAATGGAGAAATCTAAGAAAGATTTCTACTATCCAGTTGTTTACTGATGTTTGGTTTGGTATCTTAATTAATAATCAGTAATGTTTTTCAGGTTTGCTGTTAGCAAAATATCTTATAATTGGAAGCAAAGGTTGTTCATTTGCTCTTGCAGCTTCTGTGGCATTCAAAATGCTGTTTCTTTTGGTTGATTGATGCTTTTAGCTTCTCAATTAGATCCTCTACAATTCTCATTGCCCTTTCAAGCTATAGCTTAAAACAAGTTACACTAGTATCAATTGCTGAGATTTTTCTGAATTTGGATATAACGCACAAGTACACTCTATTTCCATCTACATCATAACACGAGGGCAAGTGCCAACTCAATAACAAGATCACATGGAATCCTTCGAATCCATGAAATGTCACCCTATCATATACACAATACTCGATCTACATCTTACTTTCACATCTCCTATCAAGAAAGTTTCCTTTAAAAGAATGAATGTACTAATACAATGAAATCAAAAGTTTCTTTAAAGAACAAGAAACAAGAATGGAGAATCAGTACAATACTCAGAACCATATCTGTCTTGAATCCAAAGTAGTCCTTACGAATCAACATCTTCTTGATCACTGAGCCCTAAAATCATCGAAGATTTCACATGTTCAATACATCGTTTAACATATAGAAGTTCTTTTTCTTCAGTCTCGACGAGGCGTTTTAAAATCTCCAAGATACGAGAACATCCACCGACGGGGTCATATGCTCGCGCGCGTGCCTCGAATATAATCGACTTAGCAGCGTCGTCACGGACATCCGGCGCAGCATCGCTAAGCAAACGGGAGGCATTACGGACTCCAAATAACCGGTGGACATGCTTAAACTGATTGGGGAGGTTGCCAGGGAAATACGGTGCCATAATACAGTCTGAATCGCATCGCCGCCGCTGGAACTTGCAGGCGGCGCATGCCTGACCATCGCGAGAAGGAGGTATTACAGGTGATTGCGGCGGCATTACCGGGGGCGTATCGAGCGGCATTATCGGGGGCGTATTGAGCGGCATTTTCGGAGAGTTGAAGGGCAACAGATTTTTCGGTGATCGGTGATAAAGATTTTAGGCTCATTTATAATAGGTAAATATTTTGTGATTGTCTTTAAAAAACGGTTATCTTAAATTTAACAATAATAGATGACAATCTTGATTGTTATTTATTGTTTGGGATAGGGTAACCAAAATATCTTTACGAGCAAAATAATTAAATTTTTTAAAAACATATTTAATTTAAACTTCATAAAAAAGTTAAAAGATTATTCAACTATTATCTTCCTATATCTTTTAGAAACAATTTGATTTAATAAGTTTTTTCTATTTTTGTGCTTACTAGACGTACACCTTCTTTGAGAGAAGAGTGTATAGAGTTTGAGAATAAATGCAAAAGGTTGGGGTATATTTACTTAATTGAAACATTAAAAAGCCTAGTTACTACTATAGTTTTTCAAAAAGGTCTAGCTACCAAAATTGTCCACTACAACCATTATAATTTAACTCGATGAGTTATTGGTTCCAGAAAGATCGTTAGAAAATTTTAAATCCTTTACTTATAAGGTAGAATATAGGATTCATGTGTTTCACATTGTAATTGAACACATGCTTGTATGTGCTTGTAAAAATACCTCGACTTGCTCAATTTGAAATCAAATACTGCAACCATGACCAAAAATATTGTGAGTTTGTTCGTTATAGAGTTATATAGAAATTGTGGCATAGTTTTGTATATTTTGAAACCTAGATTATGCTATTATATAGAGTCCGTTTGGTGATAAATGGGATGAAGAAAAAAATATTAATTTTATTCCTAAATTTTCATAATCTACAATAATTTATGTGTATAATGATAAAATAAATCTCTCAATTTCATTTTTATAATCTCATAATTTTCGTTTCATCTTCATAATCGTGACCCACCAAATAGGCCCATAATTGATTGTTTGAAGGTCTATTAGATTTATGGGAATAGGTAAGAGGTTATTTTGTTATATACGTACAAAAATTGAACTACGTTTGTAAAATATGAATCGTTGTGTCATTTTTTAATATTTGTATATTTTAGAACGAAACTTTAGGCTTTTGTGCTATGCTCGGACCTTACGTCCCCGTTATGCTTTGCTACATGCATGTAGTCCATGAGACTCCGGACTACATACATGATACATGTCATTTGAGTTGTCATAATCTATCATTATCGAAGCTATCAACACTCAAACCTATTGTTGCCGATTTACAAGCATGTTGTTAAGTGTCGATCAACCGAGCCAAATGTTGCATTTGAGGGACTTATGCAAAATATACTTCTATTATCAATTGGTTTTATGGTGAAATCTCGTTACACTTTGTGAGTTCAAACCTTACGTGTATGATACGGAGATTGGAGCCCATCCTATTTGCCCCTATTAACCTTATTGGTATACTAGACCCCATGTTTCATTTTTTTTTTAACATAATAAAAAATCCCTATCTATTCAATTTCTTCCAATTTTTCAACTTAATCGGTTAAGCGATTCACAAGTTATAACTTAAAAATTATGTCTATCTTTAAGCAAAGTTAACATTGCCTGCCACAAAAAAAGGTTATCAAAAATTTGAAGCGACACCAATACACAGTTGGTCTAGTGGGATGTGGTGCTAGACTCCTGCCAGCATGTATGAAAAACTGATATTGAGAGGTTATCCCATCAATGAGCCACGATTTACTACCCAATTCGGACGTAGATTGGCGAAGCTGATTGAACCGGATGAACTACGTACCTCTTAAAAAAGTAAAAAAAAAATAAAATGCAATGACCCATATTTTTCAAAACTTTTTCCCTCCCAAAAGGTAAAGAAAAGCCTACATTGTGGTCAATTTCAACACATGAAAATTGGAGCACTCAAGATTGAGACACCAAGGTTTCAACTTTAAACTTCTTTCCATTTTTTTGTTACACTTTTTAAAAATTTATTCTAGACTTTTTAGGGTCCATTTCAATTCAATGGTCCTACTTGTAAGATTGTAATCAACCCAAATATATATTATAGGATATATATTATATATAGAAAGGAGATTGTGTTGTCGGTTTTCTTGAGTTGTTTAATTTGTTTTTACTCTTTTAATGCTACTTTTGTTGATTTATTAACTTTGCCCATTTGCCACGGGACATTGATGAGGTACAAGTTTCTATAAGATTGTTAACAAATTACAATGGTGAGTAGCAACACATTTTAGAGTATAGTTTGTCTCGATGTTTGGTCACAATCAATGTGTATGAAAATTGGTTAAGGTGTAGGGGGCTTGGATGTGGGGATTAGGGTACAAACGTTTAATAACGAAAATAAGAGATATCATCCCGGATGTGGTGTTAGACTCCTTAAGTCGTTAGTCTGGAGATTCAAAAGACATGTATGGAAAAACTGATATTGAGAGGGTGTCCTCCAGCAATGGACTACAAATTATTCCCGTCCCGACTGTAGAGCAGATCGAACCGAAAGTTACTTACCAACCTTTAAAAAAAAAAAAAAATTCCATTACAAACTACAAGTGAGTGGATTCTTAACTTAAGGAAGCTCATCCAACACATATGCACATAGACTTTAATCATAATTGTGTTAGAAGGGCATAAATTGGTTTTCTTGACAACATATTTGATAGTTATACGATTGAAAATGTACAAAATTAAAAAAAATTACTATGTAAAAATATTGAACACGTTGAATCTTACTCAAACTGGAAGTTAATGCAAAAACAACATTTTTTAAGTTACGCCTCTCTCTCTATATATATATTCATGTCAGGCGTCACAGTTGATAATATTTATAATTTACGGTATTGTAGAGTGCGAAAATGTCTCAGACATGAACATATCATACAAGTATAAAAATACTTATTCAATTGTCAATTGGTTTTAAGATGAACCCCAAACTCTTGTGTACATGTTCACTAATTGCCCGTTTGGTTGGATTTGTGGAATGAAACGGAATTAAATCGGATAAGGGTTGAGAAAGAAAATGAAAATGATGAGATTACTTTTTATAAGTTAAAAGACCTTCAAACAAAAATAGTTCTTCACTGATTCAGAATCATTTCGTTATCAGGTATAACTCTTAGCGTTTGCAAACGAACCCTAAACGTGCATCCCCTTCACGTCTTAAACCCGTGAGAGTCGTGACTTTTGATTTTAATGTGCCTAGAATTTGTGTTATGAATATCAACCCGGACAAAATAGTAGAGCATGTAAGAGAGGGGTAGTTTTGGCAATAAAAAAATAGGAGCGTATGATGTAACCTGCACAGTCAGCCTCGTGTCCGTTGGGTGTTGGTGGCTGGTTAAGTATTTTGAATTTCAAACCCGCGGGTGTATTTCTGTCTATCTGACTTGCACATTCCTCCATATTTCACCACTCTTTTTTTTTTTGTCATTTTCTCGGATTTCAATGACCGTTTGCTTCTTCTTCTTCTTCTTCTTCCCAATCACATTTTTCTCTATTCTCATTCAAAACCCAACAGAGGTTTAATCTCCAGTTCTCCATTCTTTCTCTCTGCAACTAATCTCTCAACACTGCAGAAAATGGGTGCTTCAGGAAAGTGGGTCAAGACATTAATAGGGTTCAAGAAGCCTGCAGATAAGGATGAACTCAATGTAAATTTCCTAAATTTTCGGATCCTTCTTCTTTTGCTTTCCTTTTCGATTTCTGGGTTTCTGAGTTTTACTATCATTTTTACCTTTCAGGAGAAATCAGGAGGTAAAGGAAAGAAATGGAAGCTATGGAGAAGTCCGTCAGGTGACCTCAGCAACTGGAAGAAGAGCTTCAAAACGCTGCGTTATACCTCAGGTGGATCTGAATCTGCTATGTCTCCTCGAAACGACACGTTTAATGCTGCTGTTGCTACTGTCATCAGAGCTCCTCCCAAGGATTTCCGGGTTGTTCGTGAAGAATGGGCTGCTATTCGGATCCAAACCGCCTTTAGAGGCTTCTTGGTGAGTGCATTTTATCATAACTTTTGATTTTTCAAAACCCTAATTTTCAAAATACATTAATATTTGCTGTTTCCCCAAATGGGGTTTCTGCTGGCATTTATGGTTTGTTCATCACTGACTATTTTGCTATGAAGGTTGATTTTGTGTAATTTATAATCAAGTGTAGTACTGTGATATGAGTTATAATGTCATGTTGAGTTGAAAATTGTGCTGATACAAATTGGCAAAAATATAGGCAAGAAGGGCTTTGAAGGCACTTAAAGGAATTGTGAGGATTCAAGCACTTGTTCGCGGTAGGCAAGTGAGGAAACAAGCTGCTGTAACACTGAGGTGCATGCAAGCATTGGTTCGAGTTCAGGCTAGAGTTCGAGCTCGTCGAGTTAGGATGTCTATTGAAGGACAAGCTGTGCAGAAGCTCCTTGATGAACATCGTAGCAAAGCTGACCTCTTAAAGCAAGCCGAGGTATCATGATTTGAATATTAGTTTTAATTGTCAATTTTGCAGATTCATTTTGTTGGGTCTGAATTTGTGAGATTGTGGAAATTACAGGAAGGATGGTGTGACAGTAAAAGAACACTGCAAGAAGTTAAATCAAAGTTGCAAATGAGACAAGATGGTGCATTCAAAAGGGAAAGAGCATTGGCTTACTCTCTTGCTCAGAAGGTATTTGATTTGATTTGATTTGATTGTTGTTTCCATTGTTGATAGAATGATAACAGAGATGATTATTGTTCTAGTTCCTAATAAGTTACTGATGGATTGCTCATTTTGACAATGGTTAAAGCAATTGAGATCAATACCGGGTTCAGAGGCGTACGCGCACATTTCCTTGAAGAACTTTGAAGTATCTAAGAACAGTTGGGGATGGACATGGTTAGAGCGTTGGATGGCAGCAAAGCCATGGGAAAACAGGCTAATGGAGGAAAATCAAAGTACAACATCAGATTTAACACCCCAGCAATCTAAGATCAATGTGAGTTCATTGAAAGGAAAATGTCCAAGATCATCTGAACTAACGCCGCCATGCTCTATTAAGGTGAGAAAGAATAACATGACGACTAGGATTACAGCGAGACCTCCGGTTGGTGGACAAGGAACTCGTTCATCTTCAAGTCCGAGTTCAGAGTTGTTATATGGTGAAAGCTCAGGGTCTTCTTCGATTTGCACGTCAGCAACTCCTGTTTCAGGGACTGATGAGGGTAGTGGTGGTAGAAGTAACATACCTAGCTACATGAGCTTGACTGAATCGACTAAAGCGAAAAGGAGAGCTGGAAGCTATTTGGGTCAGAGAATGGTGAGACAATCAATGGATGAGATGCAATTCTCTAAGTTAGGAGGGTTTTCTAATGCTGTGAATTTGAAGAACACTGCATTTTGATGCAGAGATTAAGAGAACAAGCTGCTTGTGTACTTGAGATTAGGTTTTTTCTTTTTCCTTTTTTTAAGGTTTATGTGGTGGGTTTGCTGCTAAGTTCAACAGCTTGTTGTTCTTTCTTAGCTGAAGGTGGATGACTGATGAATTTGGTCATCTTGTGGGCACTGTGAAAGCTCTGCCAAGCCTTCAGAATTCGTTGCTTATTCGTTCTTGTATTGTAGAGTGTTTTTGAAAGCTTGTTGCATCAAGCACGTCGTTGTGAATTGTCATTTACCTTGTTTGTAAAATGAAAATTGGGATTTTAGGTTTTACCTCCTATGTTGATGTCTGATTTAACTATTTTCTGTTTACATTGGATGAATCACATAGACGTTTTAATAATACAGTATGGTCCAGATCCATTCTGGAGGACCGGAATTTTCAGAAAACCCGGACCGAGGAATTCCGGTCCAGCTAACCAATTTACTTAGTTTTATAAAAATTAATTAATTTTTGGTCTGATCCGGGTCACTGTTTTTTTCCGGTCTTGGACCTCTACTGTCCGGTTTTCCGGTTTGGATCTGCACAGCCCTAGTATCAATTGGTCATAACGAATGTATACATAGCATCTAAAACGATTCAATAAACGAAAATGAGTCCTATTTCAGGTTTGTTCGAGACAATAGCATTATTCATTATACGATCAAGTAACTATGGCTTGAGATGTGTTTTGAGACGACAAAACCGGGACAATGGGTCCGTTTGGTCTAGGGCGGGATGTAATAGTTTCATTTCCAAATGTCATTGTATACTGTAATGAATCATGAGCCTATGCAAAATTGCAAATACACACTTCATCAGAAATATAAATCATGACAAGAATATATGAAAACAAATATTTTTTTTCCTAAAAAGAAAAAACAGAAACCAAAAGAGATGACTCTTCAGAATTCACTATCACTTTAGAACTGCTATGAGAGTATATGAAAAGCGCATGACAACAATATCAAAAGGAGATAGGTACCACACCATAAAAAGGCATTTGGATCCTCAAAAGAAAATGACTTTACACGAATCCTTAAGAGAAACATCATTTTGAGGATCAATGACTTACTGTATGAACTAGGACAAGACATCATTTTCTTGGGAGATGAGATTTTATTGATTCCACAACCACCTGTTAACAATGAAGAAACCATTATCCGAGCCAGTTAGTTTATATGTCTCAAGCATATACATCCTAGAAGAATGGGATATACACTCACCCTTCCATCATAAGACAAAGAAGCGAAAATCCAAGGTTCGCGAGAGCTCCAAGCAAGACCTGATACATGAGTTTGAATTTGAGGTCATTAACAGGTAACGGAAATCATATAAGCACAGAAACTATGATAGCGGAACAACTATGATGGAAATAATACCATAAACACTCTCTTCATAGTCATTGTAGGAACAAATCAATGGATCTGTGCGCTTGGTTGCAGAATCAACCAGGCTATGAAGAACAACAAACATGAATTTTAACAAGGTAACATATACACGAATGAGTATGCCATACAACAAAATCAGCAAGAAAACTACCTCTCAGTTGTTGCATCTTTGCTTTTCTCAGGAGCTGACCACAAATTTACAGCTGAATCTGTTCCAGAACTCTGCACAAAGACTTAAATATAGCATCCAAAGACAGATTTGAAAGTAAGCCAACTCATACTATCTCTTTACTAGATTTAAGAGAAATTTAACTCCAATTAAAATTTATAAAAAAAATTTATTTAACTGGAGTAGAGGCTCCTTTATGGATTGCAACACATGTTTGTCCATTATTATTAACTTAACTATATGCAACATGCGTCATTGAACGGAAGCGATAATTTTAACAGATTCTCACATCTTACTCCACAATGAATAAGAGGAGAAACAAACATACCAAAATGAGCCCATTGTACTCAGGGTTACACTTCACTGTCCAAGTCCTGTGAATATCATGTTAATGATCAGATGTTCAGCTATGGAAGAATAGTATGCCTTGAATATTTGAGAAAATGATTTGATAGGCCTGATTCATATCTAACAAAGTAGTGTTTGGAACTCATATAGAGAAACAATAAGGCTATATTCTCTTTACCAGTGTGCATGTCCAGGAAGCTCAGTGATGGGAGCTGTTGACATTCTAAGATCCCAAATTCGAATACCAGACTCATCCTCAGCAGTTACCTGGGTAATTATAACAAAGCAACAAATTTTAGTGAAAGGCACAATCAAATTAAGGCAGGTATCTAAATCAGCTGACAATAAAAAACTGTAATTATGAAGCTTACAGAATCGTCTAGAAAGCAACTAGGAAAAAATTCAAATTCCACAAAAAAAGCTAATGCTAATTTATGGGCATGAAATTGATCCACTGAGCACATTTATAAATTATTTAATTGCAGGAAATCTTTATCTTTAGACTATTTATTTCCAGACAAGTAAAACATTTAAGCTGAACACTTACAATAATATGCTCTTTCTTTGTGTCATAATCCACATTGCGGGCATGAGATTGATCCACTGAGTTTGCCAACCTGTAGGTTCACGAGTTCTGTTAAAAACTACAAAGCTAAAACGAGATATCAACTTTCAGTTCCAGGTAACACGACCAAGAGCTGTTGACGCACACATCAAGATTCATGAATAATACAATAAAAAAACTCTCGACATATTCAGTTATTCCCAAACGAACTAGGCAAATGTTCCTTACATGAGCTTGTTCTAGATAAATCAAGACAGGTTTCATAGAACAAATTATATTTATAGCTACAGATATATAAAGTCATTCCATACCAAAATATTTACAGAAAAAAATAGGATTAAAGCATAAGTATAAAAAGGAAAAGGTAAGATATGAACATTCTGTTCTGATTTTGTATCAAGTCATTCCATTACAGGGATCAACTACTGAGCACACATGCTGATTGAAAGAAGTGTTCAAACAACAGATTTAAGTACTAAAACAATAATGAGTAACAAAAGCATACTTCATAGTCCGTAGATCCCAGATTTGTATTTCTGATTCACTGGTTAGTGAGACAGCATTGCTATCATGTGGATCCCATGCTCCTCCAGATAAACAGTGAAGCATCCCAACTGATTGCTGTGATTGTAGCTGATTTTGTAACAAGACACAAATACAAGTCACAATTCCATATTTATGCAGCATACAACTCTATCTACTATTACTTCCTTAGAAATGCAGATATAAACATTTTGTTCTAAGAAAAGAATGGATGAAGTGAAAAGGTGGTCACCAATGATATAAACTTGGTTGTTGGATAAGATTAATGCATAAGTATATAAAAGGAAAAGGAAAGATTGTTAGAATAACATCAAAATGTACCTAGACAGATGTTAAGCAAGTAAAAAGGTGTTCACCAATGATATAAACTTGGTTAGCTTTACCTGGGCAGTCTTCTTTGAAGAATCCAAACTCCACAGAGCCAGATTTTGTTCATCAACGCTAATCAACTTATCATGTCTTCCAGTTGGCCACCAAAGTACACTGCACTCAAGATATGAGCCAATTCAGATGCTATCACACCAACACCAAAACTTTTGTCAGCCTCGTTACAGCTTAATGCCAACACATCTTTTCAATTTCTGTGAGAAAATATCTAAAGAAAGAGAGATGTGAAAAGGGAACGATAAAAATTGATTTATTCCCTAGATTAATTTTTCAAATTCTTGAAGTATACATTAGTGCTTAGTAACTTAGTATGTTAATATAAATGAGCAAATACTAATAGAGAATGTGATAGCTGAAACTGGATTCTGCTGGCTCCTGTAACTAGTCTCCAGCACAGATTTCAGTAAATATGGGAGCCAGAACTCATAAGCTTGAAACTTATAAGCATGCACAGTGCTGACCAAAAAGCAATAGGATATGGGAAAAATGCTTAATATTATTCCAAGGTAGTTGTTCTACACAGAAGGAAGCACCAACAGTGTCCAACAACGGCCAAACTGTAAATTATTGAAACCACTAAATCATAGCTCACCATTTGATCTTATTGTTGTGAGCATCAAGTGCGGCAATCCGCTCCAATTGAGGAGAATTTAACTGTCCGTAAAATTCAGGAATCTGCCAAATAGCTGCTCCATAGGATTCACCTTCACAATTGAGAAGTACTAAGTGTGTATGACAAAATGCAAAACTTTTTACTAATCACGGATGATAGAAAAACATGGCTGTTTGAATGTTTCATACAGGAAACAACCCTGTCAAGGACAATCATTCTCAGATAAACAACAGATACCAATCAGTCATACGCTTATAACTCCAGGATAAGGTTGTTCTTTTGAACTAAGCAGTCTAAGCCTTTGTCTAATTCAAAGAAGGTGTCTGTAACAGATGAAATGTATCTTATCCACGTGCCTAAAAGTTCCTATGCATTCTCTCTATATTGGAACTTAGCTTCCTTATCCAATATATCCAGAAATACTAAAGCAAGAACAATACACAACAAACCAAATTTCTGTTTCTGAACAATTATCCATCCCAATTAGCCACCAAAGAGCTACAATATCATAATCCTAAATACTATTATGACACTGTTCTATAAACTGAATGAACTGAAAGTAGTCGAAGCGTTACTGTTTGAGAAAACGGTGGAGAAGATCCGTTGGTCAAAGGGACAGGAAGCCAGGTCCCAGATCTCGTTCGGATGAGAGAACAAACCCTCACATATCAATTCGGTTCCACCTGAAGCCAATCGAATCAAATGTACCTACAAGTTCCGAACCAGATCAGATCAAGAGAATTAAATCACAATTTGAATCGGAACCGCAGAGCAAACTGTCAAGGAAAAAACCTCGTTCTCTTCCTTGAGACTGAGAGTGCCAGTGATGAAGCTGGTGTGATCCGAGTCCGCCTTCACATCAGCGATACACCTTGCCTACAAATTAGAGAGGAAATGAGGAAAACGAATGAGATAATTGAAATTAGGGTTAAGATTTGTGTAAACTAGGGTTTATGAGCTGTGATCAAGGTGGAGATTGAACATTACCTGGTATTTCAAGCCATAACCAATGCCTGTTGTAGCTGATTGCATCTTTGGAATTCAAGTCGAATCAGTGCTGGAAATCGGAAATGGCAGGCAAATTCTTGCAACGAGAAATAGAGGAAATAGTTACTGGTGAGTCGCGACTTCTTCAGATTACAAATTTCCAGTTGAAGGTTTGCTAGCTTAAGTTGTAGGACGAGAGTCATGTAGGTGAAAGGTGATGCATTTCAAATAAAATTGATGCATATATACGTACATATTTTGATGTTGTAAGATTCGTAATAAAACGAGGTAATAAAAATATTCTACATTCCTACCTAAATAAATTGGCGTTGTCTAATCGAACTTGAATCCGACCTATGTTGACGATATCCACGACTCCTTCGATTATTGGTATATTACAATGAGTACTCATTTGCTAGCATAAGTTGCACATGATGAAGATAAACTAAACCTTCCATAACCATGTCACGAGTAAAGTGACAATCAATTTCTAAAAGTTGGTCATGAATCCAACGATTAGGTTGAAAGCAAGAGAGATCTTAATCACAAATAGAAACCTTTGGTATATGCTGTAAACTTTTGGCATATATCGTAAAATTTATGGGTAATTTTTATATAAAGTAAGGGTCAACTTCTAAAAGTTGGTCATCAATTCATCGTAGAGATCTTTCGGACAAGGTTTTCAACATCTTGTGAAATAGTCTCATCCGTAAGATGACAAAATATGCGAGTTTATAACGTTGACTTCCCTAAAGTGCAGGTCATGAATAAAAGAAGGAAATAATGGTTTTAAAAAAATTTAAACACAAGAGAACCAACAAGCTCAAATCAACTTCAAACTGTTCCAGAAACAATGACAATGTTGTTTTGAAACCAAGCAGCAGAAGTGTATGATTTTATTTATTACACATGAAGAGATATCTCTAGAACAATTTTACTCATTCGAACTTGTAATGCTTATCCACTGTTTCTGAGACATCCCAAGTGCAGCTCATGCCTTCAGGAAACACCACCAAGTCACCAGCCTGAATCTCGACTGCTTCATTGGCACCTTCCGGTGTAACCTTCACTTTTCCCTTGAGCAAGTAACATGTCTCCTTTGCTGAGTACGTCCATGGGAAGTTGCTTGGAGGGCATCCCCACCTACACCAAGTCCACAATTTAGTTCCCGTTCACAGATACCGGTTATAAGTAAGTTTTAAGATAGTAAACAACCATAAGATCAAGGTATTGTTTGGCAGAATAGTTTTAAATGGAATGATTTAAAATGAGCTACCCTATTGCATTCTTCCATTTTTAATGGATACAGTCCTTAGCAAATGTCAATTAACTAAATTGTACACTCAACAAGATCAACTGAAGTAGATTTCAGTTACACTTTTGGGTTTCTATTCTCCTGTCTTTTATATTAGGATGATGATTGATACATTATCAATTCTCCAGCCTTTAAGATATATGCAAATTAAGGAAATCCTACATCACTGACTAAAATTCCCAAGCTGCTCTTTCACACATATCTTATGTGCAGCAGCAGTTTCTTATCCTCATTTGTGTTGACTGAAACTTCAAACCCACCTCTTTCTTGTGGGTTTCCTCTCCTATCCCGAACTGCCGAACTGGCAATTGTACTTGAGATGGAGTAGTTTAGAGTGTTTAGATAAGATTCAGTATGCATTCAGATGACCAGACGGAAGGATTTAAAAAAAATTGAGTCACAAGAAGAAATATGAAAAAGCAATCATATGCCTGAGGCACATGGGGGCTCATTTGTTCTCTCCAAATCTCCTAGTTTGCATGAGAATCAGGAGGTTATCAATATGTTCACCCTGTTTTTCATGCCAACAACTAGAATTGGCTTAATTCTGGAGAAAAATGCATTTCTTATTGCACCCACTTATGTAGCATGGAAACTCCAATTCCAAAAGGTGCATTCCTGTTTCCAAGCAAGAACACACAGAAAGACGAATACGTATGTAAAACTATGGCAATTATGATGATCCTGTTTTTGTATCATTTTCATGTCCATTTAGTCATGTTTCCATGCAACACATGTTCCCACATATAGCATCAAGCAGATTCACTGATAAGAAACCATTACTTTAACTCTAAAGAAGAAAGTATGCCTGTAGTGTAATGAAGCAAAAGTCAGATTCAGATTACTAATCCCTCTCTACTCCATAACATCTTTCCCTTCAATCTCATTTTTATAGTATGATAAGACTTATTCATCTTCAGCTAACACCTAATTACATAATTAACAAATAATATATTAGACACTGGAATTGATTGGAATAATTAAATTGAGACATTGAACTGATATAACTCCATAACATCTTTCGTTTCTCCAAATTAGGAAAGCTTAATTGCTGGACGCTACGACGAAAAAGCCTATCAAAATTCATCTGATTCGAGTACTTAGCAACTGAAAACTAGCAAACAAATTGCATCGATTTACTACCCTAAGCTTTTAACATTCCAAGTTTCCAACATTTCAAAACTTGCTTACCGAAATGCAGAAGAGAAAAAGAGAGAGGAGATACATACTTGGACCATTGTTTTACACCGAGCTCAGACAGGCGAGATTCAGGAGGATTGCGCTCAACCCTGATACCTAGCTTCTCGGTGATCATCTCGACGCCTTCAGCTCCTGCTCTCACTGGTAATGGAATCACTCTTCTAGTGTAAGACTTCAGTGCTAGGGTTTTTCTGCACTGAAATGGAAGTGGAAGTTGACGATTACAGTTAAAGTGGAGGTTCGTTGGAGGAAGAGGGTTAGAAATACAAGTCAATCCTGATGACTGGCCTCCTAGGGCAACGATGCTTTCCATTTTCTTTTTCTTTTATTTTCCCCTCTTTATTTTTCTCCTTTATACCGAACCGAAGTGAGATTGTTTGCCCCTGTGTGAAACAAATGGACCATGGACAGCCACTCGTTTTTGTGTTCACTAGATAATGTCACATTTTTAATATCTTGAAAATGTGTTTATACTCCGTTTTTTTTTTTTATAAGGGAACACGAGTTCAATGACATATTTGATATGTCGTGAATCGAATTAACTTGTTAATCTGTTCGTTTAAAATGATAATGAATGAGTTGAATGAGGTGTTAATTGTCCAAAATATTCTTACAAAAGCCATCATCTTCTCATTCAACCGAGGGTAGAAAAGTCATCAGCTTTCATTCAACCGATTCAACCTCACCCCTGGTTGAATGAATCAACCGATTCAACCCATTATTCAATCAATTCATACCCTCGACTGAATTGCGAAAATGGAGTATCGAACGTTGATGAAACTCATTCAACCCACTCAACTAATTGAAAAGTGTGTACCGAACGGCCCCAAATAAAGTTTTTTCCATGTTGAGTTCGAGCCGCACTTTATAGTTAATAGAAAATATGACTGAAGTATCGTTAAACGGAATAGTCCGACCCCTTATAATATTACAAATATATATAGTTAACTTGTTTAGTCAAGTATACGAGCTTGACCAGGATTGCTATTTTAGTCAAACGGGCTAAACCAAATAATAATTGAACTAAAAATTATATTCGTAGTTAACTTGTTTTGTCGAGTGTACAGCCCATCTCAGCCCAGCCCATCTCAGCCCAGCCCAATAGATTGAGACAATTCTTTTTTTTTTTAATTATTTTTAACTAAAAAAAATCGATGAAGGAAGAATCCAACTCTAATCGTCACTCGCGTCTCCAGGCGTGCAATTACGAAGCATTTCCTTCGTCCTCAGTATCGTCGCCGACGCTGCTCCCTTGCCGCCGTAGGAGGACAAGTAGCGAGCCTCACTAAAAAAAATTCGTGGTAAGGTCCGTGATTCTCTATCAACTTAAGTTAGTTTGAGTTATGGTACTGAAATTAGGGGTTCAGATTGCTAGGATTTTAGTCGTTTAAGGGTCAAAAGTTCAAAGGAAGGAAACATCATTTGCTCAAACAGCTAAGGGATTGAAATTGTTAGCATATTGATGCTCGATCATTAGATGCTTCAAGGTTGCCATTAGATATTTCGAATTTTTAGTTTTCAATTTTGATCATTGTTCAGTTTGGTAGCCCGTGCCTTGCCTCGGATATTCTATAGCTTGGTTCATCTTGTTTGATTCAAATCGTGATTTTGACCTGATTTCTATAATTTTGATGTACATTGGAATGTGTTGTTCGTGAAATTTGAAATTTTCTTTTGCGTGATTTTTATCTAATTTCCTCGCTGTTTGCCTCTAGTGTGAGAAGCAGCTATTGATATTGAACGTAATCAGCCATGTTCCGGCACACAATGTATTTAAGATCTCAGTTACAAGCTCATCTGTACAGGAACTCAACATGTTCTTCTGTTCACACAAGGTTAGATGCTTTTTTTTAATAATTAGTTCGTCTTTTTTTTACTTGAATGACACAAATTGTGATGTCTCATTTAGACTTGGAAAATTTTAAATCTTGTGTTCAGGACGATCTCTGAAACATTAAGTTGTGCTAAAAATAGCAGTGGATTGAGATCAAAGTACAATTTGGCGCCAACTAACCCTAGTGCAATGAGATCTTCTTCACTTCTATTGCAACGCCACTATTCGTCTTTTCCTGTTCAAGAAAAGAAGTCAAGGAAGATGTTAATCTACTTGACTGCTTTGGTTTTTGGCATGGTTGGAGCTTCTTATGCTGCTGTACCCTTGTATAGAAGATTCTGCCAAGCAACTGGTTATGGGGGTACTGTTCAACGTCGTGAGGTTATCTAGTAATTTGATGCAAGTATTATCATTTTTTCAACATTTTTTCTCGATTCATGCTATGGTATTTACAATGATTCGTTGATCCCTTTTTAGAGCGTAGAAGAAAAGATTGCACGTCATTCAAAAGATGGGACTGCGGCTTCAAGGTTCGTTATAATACTCAGATGCATGTTGATTGAAGGCTTTACCCATCTATGATAGTGTCATTTACTAAATGACTTTTTTTCCTCATACATTCTGTTGTTGTTTTTCTGCTACTTGTGCTTCTTTTTTGTATTGGATAGTGTGCTAGTTGTGCTTTTTAAGACTTCGTTAAGATGTTGAGACTGCAGGAAACAAACCCCATCCTACATTAATTTCTTCTTTTGACACCCATATTGTTTCCCAAAGAAAATTAGATCAGGGAACTTATGAAAAAATGACGGCTGATCAAGTATAGCTTCACACTCTGTATAAACACTTCGGTCGCCTACCAAATTCCGCCAGCCTTCGCCATTTTCGTCATCATCATCGGATCCTTCTCAGTCATCCCCTTTCTATGAGGATCTGATGATGACGGTGAAGGCTGGAGGAATTTGGTGGCAGTCTGGAGTGTTTATATAGAAAGTGAGGACCTATACTCAATCACTCGCAAAATATATGTCTCGCATCAAGACTTTCCACGTGGATTGTGATCCCGAGATGGAGGGGGTGGGGATTGTTTCTTACAATCTTCCATAGCTTTACAAGCTTGTTTCTTTAGGGAAAACGAATGTGCGTGATTAGAAGAAATGATTGCGGCAATTAAACCATCATTTGGCATGGTCTTGCAAAACCAAACACATGTCTTCCTTCTTAACAGCTACTTAACCCTCAAAATGAATGGAAGGATGACTTTGTGAGATAACTTTTAATTTAGGGACCTTAACATGACAAAATTGTTCGGGGCATGGCCAGGACAATGAGAAAAGTTTTTTTTAATTGTTTTGATAGCTTTTAAAGTCAAATTTTCCATGTTCAGGGAAATCACAGTCCAATTTAATGCTGATGTTTCTGATGGTATGCAGTGGAAGTTTATTCCTACACAGCGAGAGGTATGGTTCATCAACTTACCTTTATAGTGTTTATTGGTGTCATATAATTTATTTGCTTGTTATGCTAGGTTAGAGTCAAACCTGGAGAAAGTGCTCTAGCATTTTACACAGCTGAAAATCGAAGCTCATCACCTATTACTGGTGTATCAACATATAATGTTACTCCAATGAAGGTATGTGTCATCTCATATACATGTTACTGAAGATAAGTTTTAAGTTCTTGATGTTCCCAAAAACTTCTCTACTGACAAAATTTTGCTGAAATGCACTCACAAATTGCTAGAAAGATGCATACTGTTTGGTGATGGGTATTCATAATGCAGATGATTCTTCTCTAAATGATTATTGGGTTAGTCACAACTCACAAGCATGCACTAGCGTACTTGCAGCTTTTGAGTTCCTTACTGTATAATTACTAAATGATAAAGTGCAGGTTGCCTAGCTAAAATCCCAAGTTAGATATACTTTTATCATTCCAAAGTCCAAACATTTCATATTTTGTCTATGCTGTGCCTAAATCAGCAGATCATCATAGTGATATTTGTTTCTCTGTGAAAAACGAAATATTATTTCTTTGTACCTGCATTATGCCGATTTTGCTTCAGTTGATGTATCTTAGCTTCCTCCATTTTTATGAATGCGTTATTTCTCCTTCTCTTTTTCTTGTTTTGCTCAGCCTGATTTTCAGTAGGGTACTTGACTGTTCTCTCATTCATCACCGTATTCATTCACTTAGATTCCTAAACCACAGCTGAAATATGAAAATTTATTTGTAAGTATGGTGCATTCACTAAACCTTGGGGGACTGGAACAAGTTTCATCAGATGTGTATGAACTCGTATTTTGAACTTGTATTGATGCAAATCTTTCTCACAGGCTGCAGTTTACTTCAATAAAATACAATGCTTCTGTTTCGAAGAGCAAAGGCTTCTTCCCGGAGAGCAGGTTGACATGCCTGTAAGTGCCAAAATTTCCAGTTTTCAGATCCGTTATAGAAAGATAAAGGTAAATAGATATCACAAAATCATTGTCTCAATTTCTTGCAGGTGTTCTTTTACATTGACCCAGAGTTCGAAACCGATCCGAAAATGGATGGAATCAATAACATAATATTGTCATATACATTCTTCAAGGCATCTGAAGAGACGAAGTGATTGGTTCCTGATGATGGTATTAGAGTTGCTCAGATTAATTAGTAAGTTGCTTATCCCTAACTCAAATTTTGTACTTTGGGAGTTATGTAATAGACATTGAATATCTTGTATGTTGAGGAATAGCTATTGCTTAGCCATGATAGAATCAATATTATTATGCTTTGTTTCATGAAGAAAGCATTATTTTTCCTCAAAGCGGATGGAGTATTCTTTATTATAAGAAGATTATAGTGAATTTGATGGGGGGTTTTTTGCTTGTTGCCCGATTTAATCCGCTAATACCTTGCTTGGTGTCAATCAACATGTGTTTGACATTATTCTTATGAACCACCTCGCGAACCCAATAATCGAGAGATTGTCATAGTCGGTAATAGGGTCGTTATACTAGTCAAAGGAGTCGAGCATTGACATGCTCAAGCCGGCTTGTTTATAATGACCTTAACCCAAGCCTAAATATTAAACGAGCTTTTAAATGTGTTCATATTCGGCTCGTTTTGATAATAAACGAGCTCAAAGCCGAGCTTTTTTCGAGCCAAGTAGGAGTAGTCTGGCTAATATATAACCCTATAATGTTATTTGTCCAAATGAGTCGTGCCTAAACTTTAAACAGTTTTAAAATGTGTTTGTATTTGGCTCTTTTAAAAGTCTGAGCCAGCCTGATCTAAACTTTTTCCAAATCCAAGACGAGGCCGAGTAACTCGTCTCATATAGTAGTCCTATTTATATTCAACAACTTCATCTACCATAAACCCATAGTGAAGTGAGTTGAAATATGAGAAACTAATATATTCGAAGACAATAAACCCTACTCAAAAGTAAATCAACTAAGACAAAAGGGTCTTGTATGACAATTTGGACAATATGAATATTGTTCAAATTGTCATCAACCAAGCCCATATGAGTTTCTTTAAAATAGAATAAAAAGAAAATTAATCCAAAAAGAGTTGATATCGGCGTATAAGGGAGGCCGATGCGTGAAAAAGAAAGTTGAAGGGAGAATTAGGGATTGTATCGCTAACATACTGAGTAAATTCCCCTTAGGATTTTCATCGTAAGATGAGTTGTATTAATAGATGAAACGTATTTACATAATTACAAAAGACAGACCTTTATTTTCAATAATTACGTATTCTATCAATTAGATATACATGCTATATTTTTAAACGTGATCACATACGAATGATTTCCAATTTACATGATTCAACTCGATTAAGAAAATATGATATAATCCCCAAATTAGAAAACTCGAGAAGTCACTAGGTCCGGACCGAATAGGTTTTGAAATATCCCAATCTATAATTTGACAGTTTTTTGAAAATACGAAATTCTCACTAGTATCATAGGTTAGTTTCATACAATTCATCTGGTCTAAAATCAGATATCTCAAAAACATGTCTCTCACGTATCACAAGTGAAAATGTCGTAGATACCAATCCAGTGAATTGTTCCCAATAAGATTATAGATTAAGAAAAAGAATGATAAGTTGTCAACTCTAATGAGGATAGGTAGTTTGATTGTGGTTGGGTTCACCAGAATAATAAAATAGCATAAGGCATGCGATACGAATGTTAAAGAGATGCGTATTCTCCTTCACAATAATAGCCCCACATCGAAGAAAGCCGCCGAAAGTGGAATGCATGCTGTGTTTATATTTTCTCCATCTAGAATTCCATTTTGAAATTTCAAAGGACAGGGAATTGCCATGTCGCTGCAATTATTCTTCAACCCCAATCCCCCAGCTTTTCTGGATTTTTTTCTTTCTAATTTTCTATTTATTATAAATATATTATTGTCAAAATTTATGTTATAGATAAACTTTATTGAGTATACGAAATAGATAGTTAATTGGAAAATGATGCATATTTTACGAAAATAATTCTATTAAGGTTGTCCATAAATATCACCTAAATGAAAAATGTAATGACATTATATTGACATACTATGTTAATTTAACATTTTAACATATTTTTAAAACCAATAAAAATATAATTACACTATTAATTATTAATTTTATTATAATCATAACTTATAATAATAATGTATTAATGTAAAGTAGATGATATATATATAAGGAAGGCTGTCGAGCAAACGCGGGGAGGGTGGTTGTCTTGCCGGGGAGTCAAAACGCAGTGTCCCACACCCAAAAGGGAAAGCCTACACCGCTCAAACGTTATCCCACTTCCCTACTGGGAAAGTTTCCTCCTTTATCCTACAAAAATTAATTAAAAAAAATTATATAAAAAAAATAAAGCTACCCTCTTTTTCGCAATAAAATAAATTTAAAAATTCCAACACCACGCTAAATCGCTAATTGCTTTTTTAGCTTCTCCGCTGGATCCGTTTGACCACGTAGTTGACATCATTACCCATTAATATGGCATTATACCACTTTAAGTAGGGGTGAGTAAAAATATCCGATCCGTTAATTCGAAGATCCGATCCGCTAATTCGAAGATCCGATCCGGAAAAATTCAAATCCGAAGATATCCGACAATTGGTGATCCGAGTCCGAGTCCGATCCGGACATATTTTCGGATCATCGGATCGGATACGGATCGGTGTTTAGAGGGGAAAAAAAAAAGTCGGATCGGATCCGACTAGTCTAAGAATAAATGTCCGGATCAGATCGGATATCCGGATCGAATCTTCGGATCGGATATCCGTCCGGATAAAACTGTCGGATATCCGGGTGTTCTCGCAACGAACTTTTTAAACTTTGTCGGAACGGATATCCGAGCCTTCGGATATCCGGAGATGTTGACCCCTAACTCTAAGTAGGGGTGAGCAAAAAAAATCCGATCGGACTAATCCGATCCGCCAATCCGAATATCCGATCCGGAAAAATCTGAATCCGAAGATATCCGACAATTGGTGATCCGAGTCCGATCCGATCCGGACATATTTTTGGATCATTGGATCGGATACAGATCGGGGTTTAGAGGAAAAAGTCGGGTCGGATCGAATATAGCCGACTAGTCTAATAATAAAGGGATCGGATCGGATATCCGGAGCGGATATCCGATCGAATATTATTGTTCGGATATCCTTGTATTCTCGGATCGTAATTTTTAAGATTTGTCGGGTCGGTTCGGATATCCGGAGATGTTCACCCCTAACTTTACCCTAGGTTGTTTAATAATATTAATTTGGATTATGATTTTTAATTACGCACTTAGGGCCCGTTTGGTTCCAACTCCGGAAACGGAAACGGAATGGAAACGAATTTAGTCCATATGTATATCTTTATTCATAAAATTTTGTGGAATCATTCCTTATGGATTAATGCAAAATGCACTTGTTTCTCCACATTTTGTTACCCTATAGGGTATCAAAAGTAATCAAGTTCTACTTCAATTCCATCACACCACAAGGAATGATTCCACAAACTTTCATGAACAATGATATACATATGGACTAGATTCGTTTCCATTCCGATTCCGATTCCGGACTTAAAACCAAACGGCCCCTTAATCATATTCATCACTCACGCACGTTGCTCTTTTAATCAGTTGCTCTAATCACCGATCTATATCGTTGCATTCGCATCGAGACCTTCCATGTGGGACACTGCACTCATGCTTAACTTTTGTGATTAATTATTAGTACGGAGAGTAATTATTGAAATTTATCTCATTAATGCATCTACTAGGGGTTACTAGCTAGGTGCATGCACACAAAAAGTCCCAAATGAAAAATTATCGCGGAAAATCGGTTTAAATTTTAGTTAAATCAAAACAATTTTGTGAAAAACGATTATTTCGACGCTAGAAAATCGAGGGTCGTCCTGATTTTGACATGGACTAACTTGTTTGGACGGATCCACAAATTTAACTCTAACTCAACTTTCCAGTTACCTCTTTTATAGTCTCCTAACATGTTTATGTTCAAAGTTGAGATCAGGGTAGAGCGATGGTTCATTGATACGATCGAGAGAATATGCGAGATTGAGGGAGACACTATATGATTTTATATTCACCGTAAATAGATTAGATTTTAACTAAAACTTAATCACTCGAATGTGGGCTTTGAATTTTTATTTATAAAAGAAAAAAATTATGAAATACAACTTATCATAAGTGAGATATTCTTCTTTTACAAGTCTATTTCGTAACATTGGGTTGCGAAAACTATTAACCCTAATTCAACTGCCCCCTTTCTCTCCGAGTCCCTCCTGTAGTCTCCTACTCAGTTTAGAAGAGAGATTCATGAAAAAACGATGGTTCGTAAAAGCGGAGATTGGGAGATTGATGGTTCATAGGTGAGATAGGAAGAAGAGGCGAGGTTAAGTAAGGCGAAAAAGAAGAAAAAATTAGGTTGAATAGGCTCTTTATATAGGCTTTTGTTTTGTATAACTGTATAATTTTATCTTATATATAAATTATCCATATACGAAAGAATTGAGTTAAATAAGGATATATTTAGTAAATGAGTTCATGTTATTGTTACTATTAAAAGAGTAATAATGGTAAAAATTCATAAAGATAGACATATTTTTAGGGTTTAATTTTCAACATAAATAGCTTAAATTATAAATTTTTAAGTAGAAGTATGGACTGAACTTTACCCCTTCCACAAAAAAATATGTACCATGGGGCAATTTTGGTAAGTAGGCCTTTTTGAAAAACTAGAGTAGTAACTAGGCTTTTTAATGTTTCAATTGAGTAAATATACCTCAACCTTTTGTATTTATTTTCAAACTCTACACACTCTTCTCGGGGTACATTTACTAAATACAAAACTAGAAAAAGCCTAGTAAATCAAATTATATTAACAACATATTATTAAGTTGGGTTAGTTAAGTGATATATTTATTAACTTAGCATCTTACTTTTATACAAGTAAAAGCTTCTTTTCACATTTAACAAAATAATAATTTTGGTGAAGTAAGCATGCAATATTAATTACAAAATAGTTTTAAAAACTCAATGGACGACATGTTTAAGTATCTACAATAAGAAAAACACAACAAATTCTTGTCCTACTTTCCAATGGCAAAGAACTTTGATTTGCTTTGTAATTAAGGCAATATTTGATTGGTTATTCGATTTAAAATACTTGCAATTATTACTATAATGGAATTGGATCGAGTTGAGTTATGTTTATTAATACATTAAGTATGCTAAAGTTGTACTATGATATATACATCTTAAGTAGTTTATTTATATTCGATAATTATGAAGAGTGGAGAGACGAATATGCAATTTCTAATTTTTTATAAATATTATTTTTATTATTATCTTGTTCGGTTAAGTATGTGTTAAAAATTGATTGGGTATATATTTTATCTTTTGGTTTTAACTTTGTGGATTACTCGGGACTGGCAAGTGAGTCTTGATCATGTGTTTCGGGAAGGGAATAGGGTTGCCGACGCAATAGCAAACCTAGTCCTTTCTATGGACCTCGGTCTACACCGTTTATTGGTTCCCCCTCTAGAGACTAGAAACCTTTTGTTGGACGATTTGAGGGGCGTCTTGCTCCCTCGTTTTTCGGCTTTGTAATTCGTTTTTTTTTTCTAAGCGCGTAGGCGCGGGAAGCTCCGACACTTTTTCCATAAAAAAATAAAGCATCATAATAATCCAACCATCAAACCAAACGTAACATATACATTTATTTCGTGATGATAATTCAATATACTTTCGGTATTAGTTTTTTCGCGTGTTGTTACTATAATTCAAACTTAACAAGATTAAACTTAGGAGTTATAAATTAAAAGTTAAAAACAAATTAATAAAATGATCATGTTTATTTATTTTGATCATCTAAAAATTATAATATAATATAATATAAAAAAATAAATTTTATTTTCATATTTGTAACCATTAGATGATCAATCAAACAACCCCTTAAACTCCATGACTTACATAATTATATATGTGATAAAGTACTATATAATAGCTCAATCATGGGAGTTTCCACTTATATATTATTTTACATAATTATACATATTTTATTTTTATAATTTGATTTATGAACTAGGCACTTGTCTCTCAAAATAAAACGATATTTTAATACATATTTTATTTTTATAATATAGTAGTATAAATCAAATCTGTAAAAGATTTGACATTTTATAGCTCGCTTAGCATTTCTATTTTAACTATTAATTTGAGCTACCATTCAATTATTATATGGAGATAAACTGTTTTGCATATATAATAAATAAATCTTCGGTCTACTATGTAAGTGTATTGAAAATAATTTTTATATTGTCAATTAATTTTAGAATAAAATTAACTTATTGAATTTATGTGTAAGGCTTGTACCTAACACATGTATACTTGGAGATGCGATAAACCTTTACGGGATCTTTAACACAGCGGGATTTGACACGCAATTTTTTTTTACACAAACGCTTCGTTTTCATAGCGATAATCATATATTCAATTATTTTTTTAGTAGTCTAAACGATTGTAGCCTAATAATTAATTTATTCAAAAATCAATAGTTCAATCACTCTACATAGTAGTTTATTTTTTCTAAGGATAATAATTCAATTTTCTACTATACGGAAAACCATTAATAATTGATATTGATGTATATATTTAAATTATCATGTATCAATGTGGTTAATAATTAAATTGTCAAAGTGTAGAGTGGAGGAGTTGTGGTGCTTTCTCCCATTTTAGGTGGACCATTTATACAAACCGATCCAATCTAACCGATTTCAGTGTAAAAGGAGAGAGATTGGGTTTGACATTTACACAAATCGATCCGAACCGGTCCGGGTTAGACCGGTTTGAACCTAAGTTGTGCAATTTTGAATATTTCAGACCGGACTGGTTTGTACTAAATGGTGCAATTTTGGTGAGGTTTTTCGGTCCAAAACCGGATCTGACCGGATATCCGTAGTTTACGGTCCAACCCGGATTACTGTTTTATACGGTCCAAAAATCGGACCAGACCATAACCCGAATTTTCAAAAAACCCTGGACCGTAGGCCGAACCGTAAATTCCGGTCCGGTCTGATTTTGCATAACCCTAATTTTGTACCTTTCTCAAAAACTCGATATGTATATCCTTATTGGTGAATGTGGGTGCGATATATTTTGCTTGAAAGACTTTAATATACTTCCTCGGGTTAAATATAAGGGTTTAACACGGCATACTTACCTTACCAATACTCAATTGGTCTAGTAGGATGTGGTGTTAGACTTCTTAAATAGTTAGCCTCGAGATTCGAGTTCCAATCCTCATTTCTTTTGATTATAGGAAATGAATGGAATAAAAGAGGGTTTATCCCTTTTGGGACATTAGTCAAGTGTGAGCGCACACTTGTTCAAGTCAAACATATCAACTCAAGATAATTACAATCCATTCAATTCAAGATAAAATATAAAGTAGATTATCCATCTTTGGTAGGGTTTGTTTGATAGGAATAGATTTTCAAGAGCAAAGGGTGAGATACAAAAGATGAATTAAAACTGATAAATCTTTCAACAACATAAAACAAAAAAATTAAATAAATGACTATTTGCTATATAAAATATCTGCATATAGATAGTTACAAAAGTAAATATAGAATATATTTTTGTAAGCGATTACATGTGATTAAAAATAAAAAAGAATAAATACGGGATAAAATAAAATTCATCAACCTTCACTATAAGAGCTCGCTTGGAAGTACTAGTTAGGAATCATTCCCGATAACGGAATGATTCCGGGGAATGATTTCGAATCAATAAAAAATTATGTTTGGTTAGAGGTCTTTTAACACATGAAAGTAATCTCATCCTTTCCGATTTATTTATTTACTCTTATCCGTTTTCATTCCACCGTTCCAACCAAACGGGCACTAATATTATATTATGGTTGAAGAGGTTTATGGATATTAAGGACTTTGATATTTATCAAAACTCTTCAATCTCACAGAGATAACTTCAGAGGATGAAGTGGTTTAAGGAGAGTTTTTTGAAAAAATAATGCATGTGCCAAACGGGTCCGAAATATTAATAGTATTTTAATACAAATTTCATCTATCTTCAATTCATTATTTTATCTTTTGTCTATCTTCAACTTGCCATGCCAAATACATAATAATCTTATGGCAATTGTCCTTCATTACAATCAAATAAAAATATCAATTATATTATTTTCAACTCAGTCGTCAAAATGGAAAAGAGCGAGCATTAGATGCTCAAGTTATGTTATAAATGGGTCGGATCTAAATTTTAGATGAGTTTTAAAATTAAATAGGCTTATATTCGATTTGTTTAGAAACTAAAAAGTGAACGAAATTGAGTTTTTTCTGTGCTAAGCAACTCGACTAATACATAACGCCCTTATAATGTTATTTTAAACTAACAATATGAGCTTTATCCGAACGAGCCGTTCCCAAAGAAAGCCTAAATTTTATACGAGTTTGTGTTTATTTTCGGTTTATTTAGAAAATATTAAAACTTGAACCGAGCTTCTTTCGAGTCCGAGTAGCTCGATTAATATAACGCCCCTATAATGTTATTTTAAACGAATGATCCGAGCTTTATCCGAACGAAACATGCCCGAACCGAGCCTAAATTTTATACGAATTTTTAAAATGTGTTACATTCAGCTCATTTAATAAATATACTAACTCGAATCAAGTGTCTTCTGAGTTGAGTCAAAATAGCTCGGCTAATATAACGTCACTATATGTTATTTTCACGAAGAAGACGTTCCAAAACCGAACCTAAATTTTATGAGTTTAAAATATGTTTATATGCAACTCGTTATAAAAATATTATAACCAAGTTTTTTACTGGTAGCTCTCTCATGTAACAACATAGTAATTGCCAAATTATCTCTCTTCATTGAATCTAGTAGCAGATCTCAAGTATAGCTATACAGTTATTAACTAACAAGTCGGTATGGATCGTCTGTGAGAGGCAATCCTGGCCGGTGATTTCTGCAAATAATATACATTTCCAATGAACACAGCGCATGCAATTACAGCTTAGCATGCGCCTCGCCATGATCAACATCTCTGCTTCTCATCTGCCAACTAATTTAACAAATTTAACATCTTCATTGGCAGTACTACACTTCTTTGACATGCATGCATGCACATGTTGCCCCTTAAAAAAAAAACAAAAACAAATTAAAATCAATAATATAAACTTAAATCATGTATGGCTGCATGTCTGTACAGGAACCCAGTTGATAAGATAAGGATAAATGCCTGTAACGAGTTACAAGAAGATACATTCAACTTCAAATTTTCAAATGTAAAAAAAGAGGGTTTTTTCTTTTCATCTTCACCATTCGGCCATGCCTCATTGATCAGATCAATCCACTGAGCTTTATTAGTTTATTTGAAAAAGATAATGCTAAAATAATGATCAGAAAAGAACCCACATTTATTCCTCAACCATGGGTGGTTGTAGAAACACAGCATGTGAATAAAAGTTAATTAAGAAATTAAGATTAAAAAAAAAAGGTTAATTTTGGTTCTATATAAAGGGTGATCCCAACATGCCTCCCATGGAGTATATCAAGTCTTGAAGTGTTTCCAATATCATATACAATTTCAGAGAGGAGGGAGATTTAGGAAACAACACGTAGATGAGTATATAATTAGGTTAGGAATTAGGGTTTTCGATTTCATCTCTCTGGCAGCTTAATTAGGGTTCATTTTGCGTTGCAGAAGGTGAATTAATGGAGGTGACAGAAGAGAGTGAGCACACATGGTGGTTTTCTTGCATAATTTGTTCATTTGCTTGAAGCTATGTGTGCTCACCCTCTGTCTGTCACCCCTTTCCTCTCTCTCTCTATCTCTCTCTTCAATTCTATCACTAATTTCAGATCTTATTTTAGGGTTTTCAGTACTGTTCTTGATTTCTATGTTTGTAGATCAATATACTGATTCTTTACTGAAGATTTCTGTTATTAGTTTCTTGCATGATTTCAGCAGAGTTATAATTCAGATCGATCGAGTACTGTTTTTGCCTCTTTTTTTTTGCGTTCATTGTGTTCAGGTGTACGGGTACATACAAAGTGATGATGAAGAAGCAGATTTGAAGAACAAAAGGTTCATTAGAGAGTGATTTTACACAGTTCGAAATTAATTAATGAAATTGTGTTTTATGTCTTGTTGATCTGTTGCTGAGTACTATGGTGGCTGGAGAACTGATATGGATCTTGTTCTTGCTCAAAATTGTTCTGAATTGCGAGTTTGTTTTTTTTTAATTTGATTGTATGTCAGATCGGTGTTCGATCTTGCAGAAAGTTTAAACATTTGGTAATTTGCTTATCATTCTTGTTCGAATTGCATCGGATTTGACCTGAGTTTATGTTCTGTAAAAAAAAAAGTGAAATCTGGAGAGGAATGGGAAAGGGGGTGAAGAACCCTAGAATCTTGCATGACGTCATATTCCTTAATTGTGAGTGATTAAATTATGTGTATGAGATGATTAATTACAATCAATTTTGTTTAGTGGAAGTCGTTTACCGGTGGAAGTGGAACAAAGACCGATAGAAAAGGAATATAATAACATAGAAATAAAACTTACCAAGAATTTGATTTGTTGAAACGATTTTCACTTCATAATGATAAAAGATCACAAAACTTCTCCAAATGCATGGAGAAGCTCATAGACACCGAATATAATCACCCCGATCACATCATATGACGGTTTTCTATTTTATTAACGTCGTCAAACAGTTAGACTTAAAAGTAATATGAGTTCGTTTAAGATGGACCTGATTTTGCTTCAACCACCTTAAGATCGTATCCGTTTTCAACGGTCATTTCCGATAGAAGATAAACCACATCATCATTCATCCTTTTTAAGACCGTACCTCCACCTTCCTCTTCAAATAGACAACATCACTTTATCTTCATTATCCCTCACATAGACGACAATAGATCTTTCTACCGTCCTTGGTGTCCTCTCATACACCTTAAACTCCTTGTGACATCCCAAACAATATCCTCCGTCATTACCATCAAACTCGACATGATGACATGAAATTTGGATATTGGTTGAAGTTATACCTTGAATAACATATCCAAAGGATAATCCAAATACTACCATAACTTATATAGACAAACATCTCATATATAGATTTAATTCAATATCATCATAAATCAATGTAGTCGGGCTCTACCAAACCCTAAATTATAGAATTAGTCAGACATATCTGTAGCAAACTCTACATCTTTATTCATGAACGAAAACAAGGACCGGTCGAGCGACCTATAGGGCGGTCAAGCGGCATCTAACACAAACTGCAACAAAAACTTTTAGAAGAAGAAAATAATTTTACCCAATGGTTGAAACGTCTTATTTATAGGGATAGGGTAAAACCCGAAAACCTATTTCGACCATGATCTTATCTTTTAATAAGATAAGATCGAATCTAAAAGATAAAATTTCCTAATGGATGGGGCTTGAAGTCCAGTCCAGCTAAAATGGACAAGAGAAAGAAGATAAGACGTCGAAATAAGCAAGTCGAGCGACCTCATGGGCCAAAGTATTGGATTTGGTCCAGAATTTGCTCTAGAACTTCATTGCTTCAATGAGAGTTCATTTCGAGATCATGTGAAAATAATGGGAATGGTGTTCGGCCGACCTTTGTACTAGGCCAGGATGATGGAACTGACCCACAAAATCAACATTGCGACACTTTAGTAAAATTGAATTTTCCATTGATGTGGTTGGAACTAGAAAACTCGTGATTACTACTTTCCAAGGTAATTCGATGATCTACAACTTTGTAGTTGACATGAAAATTCTGGTTTGTCGGCTTCTAGAATAAATCAACATTCTTTGTACGTAATGTTCGAGTCACCTTCATCTTCACTCTAGAATATCAATAATTTTCGTCTTGACCTTGACTTACTGGACCGCAGAAAAATCCTTAGGGCCCGTTTGGTTTGAACTACGAAATTGAAAACGGAATGAAAATGAATCTAGTCCATAGGTATACCATTATTCATGAAAGTTTTTGGAATCATTCCTTATGATTTGAAGGAATTGGAGTAAAGTTTGATTACTTTTGATACCCTATAGGGAAACAAAATGTGGGAAAACAAGTGCATTTTGCATTAATGCACAAGAAATGATTCCACAAAATTTCATGAATAAGGATATACATATGGACTAAATTCGTTTCCATTCTGTTTCCGTTTCCGGAGTTGGAACCAAACGGGCCCTTAGTGTGTATGAGGTCATTCCGCTACATGTAAATTATTTGTACTCCGTAAATGTCTTGAATGTCTGCAATTACATAAATCAACCGGTAGATCTTCAAAACACTAATAAAAGAAAATAGACCGTTAAGATTAATCATTTATCCCAAAATAGGTAAGAAATGGAATAAAAGGATGACGATGATGATGATGATGAAAAACGTTAAATAGAGTATTATCACTCTTACACCGCTTTGGCTTGTCCTCCCCGTACCCGATTGATGCTCGTCCTAGAGCATCCTAGTCGAGCACATAAACTACCAAAACATCTCCTTAAAACCTCGGAATAACCACGCTCGCCCTCCCCTCTATTCCATGACTTAACTACGAGTACATCTCGTTAAATAGAGTATTATCACTCTTTTTGAGTACCAAATTTGTAACAAGAGTGGAATATTTTTTTTAAGCCAAATGAATTTTCTCCCTCTTCACCGATTCACATACAAAAACCAAACAACCTCCCGACTTTGCAATGCTAATTTAATTGGATGCATACGAGTACATACGTACGTACACTTTAGACGGGTCTTTATGGGATGTACAAGGCTTCAATTATTATGAATGGTAAATCACAACACCTAGGTATAGTCTATGATGAGAGTTCATCCCAGTTGACCATCATTCATTCGTTTCTCACTAAATTGAAATTTTCATTTATTTAACTTCTTAAACTAGGTTTGCCTTTAATCCATAAGTTATTTCTCTGCAACCTTTTTGTTGTTTGTTGTTTTGCTTTCGACATATACTTGATCGATTTTTCAATTTTATCTTCAATTGTAGCAATACTTAGTTACTTATTTTAAGGCATGTTTGAGTTATCAAGAATTAGATAAATTTAAAACAAACCATATAAGTATTAAAAACATCTACATACTTAACAAAACTAAAGTATTTGAAGTTAACTATGCAATTCATTCATAAATGAAAGTCGTTAAGATATCATTATCAGATTAATCGTCCCCAGTTCCGTTACTTATAAATCACAATTTGAAATGGTTCTAAGATATTTTCATACTTCACAAAACTAAAGTATATTCTAACATTTATAACTACTAGATCCATAATGGAGAGTTGTATTGACACTCGTCACTCCACTTCCGCTTATAGATCAGATCCATCCACTTAGCTTTATTAATTCATTTGAAAATGTAATGCTAAAATATTGATCAGAAAGAGGCTGGGGGCCATAGAAGATGAACCCACATTTATTCCCCAACCATGGATGGTGTAGAAACACAACATAAGAATTAAAATCAACCAAGAAAAAAAAAAAAGGAGGTTAATTTTTGGTTCTATATAAAGGGTGTCCAGCATGCCTCCCAAAGAACACATCAAGCCCATATGTTTCCAATATCATATACAATTACAAAGGAGGGGGATTTAGGAAACTAGGGTTTTCGATTCCAACCCTCGGGCATATCATCAATGGAGCTTAATTAGGGTTCAGATCTTGCTGCAGAATGAAATCTTCAAAAGGTGAAGCTAATGGAGGTGACAGAAGAGAGTGAGCACACATGGTGGTTTCTTGCATAGTTTGTTCATTTGCTTGAAGCTATGTGTGCTCAGTCTCTGTCTGTCACCCCTTTTCTCTCTCTCTTTGAATATATCGTATCTTTCTTAATTAGGGTTCATATATTTCGTGTTGCAGAAGGTGAAGTTAATGGAGGTGACAGAAGAGAGTGAGCACCCATGGCGGTTTCTTGCATGATTTGTTCATTTGCTTGAAGCTATGTGTGCTCACCCTCTGTCTGTCACCCCTTTCCCTCTCTCTCGATCTCTCTCTGATTCTATCATATAACCCTTAATGTTCTTAATTTCTATGCTAGTAGTGCTGATTCTTCTCTAAAGTTTTGTGCTAGTTTTTGCATAGCTGCAGTGGAACTACGATTCGGTTCGGATGGAGCATTTTTTTTTTTGTAGGATTGTGTTTGATTGGGATGTTATACGAGCCGAGTATAGACATGTTTAGACATGTTCAAACTTGATATGTTTATAAATAAGCTCCAAGTTCGAGTTGAGTCTAAATTTTAGACGAGTTTTATAATGTTTTCATATTCTGTTCGATTTGAAAGTGAATGTGTTCGAGTCAAGCCCGAGTAACTCGGTTAACTCAACACCCTTATAGTCATATTTTAATCGATGATTCGATATCAAATCGATCTTAAACTTTATACGAGTTTTAAAATATATTTATATTTGACTCGTTTAGAAATTTAGCCTAATACTAAGAGAAGGTACCGAGTGGTAATGAAGAACTAAAATCTAAGAGCAGAAGGTTCACTGGAGGGGGGAATTGAAGTCAAAGTAGTCATGCAATTGAATTGATGTTACCGAATGACTTGTGTAATCGAAATTGATTTCAAGGTTCTTTTTATTTCATGTGAGTTAGAATTTGTCGATAATTCTTGTAACTTCATGTATTTCTCTATTTCATATAGTTATTGTAAAATTATTTTGAATAATAGTTTTTATTGTAAATGGTTGTCGAAGATAATAAGTATAATTTCATGTAAATGGTTGTTTGGAGATAATAAGTTTCTTACGTCTAAAGTTGTGGACATTTTGAGCTTAGTATATAAGGTTGTTGGACTACTTTTTCTATTGTCAATTGATTTTAGGATTATCGGGTTTATATGTTGGGTTTTGAACCTAGCGTGCATGTGCGCTCGTGTGCACACGATCACCGCTCTACGGTTTGTCTGCATTGGACTTTAACATGGTATTATGTGCAAGTACAACTCGGTCTATATCCTCTAGTTGCACTTGTGGGAGCTGAAACTCATCAGATTTATGTGTTAAATTTGGGCCTAATGCGCATGTACACTCGTATGCACACGACGCCCGCTATACGGCCCGTCTATATAGGACTTTGATAGATTTGTATAGTTTTTTTTTTGTTTTTTGCGTAGTTAAGTTTAATTTCATACATTTAATTGTAACAATTGTGTGATTTAGAATGTTTTATGTAATTTAAATTTAGTTATTGTATTTGTGTAAAGTCGTTCATGTAACGTATTAAAATTATGTAATTGAGTAAGAAATAAAATTCTGGTGAAAATTAAATGCGCAAGAAATGATAGATTTTTGTTCCGATAAGCTAGGAGTAAATTAAATAATATTGTGTAAATTAAGTAATTTTGTGTATCATTCATCTCTTTCATCTATAAATTGTGAATATTTGTTTGTGGGTGATTCAAGAATTTTGTATCCTAAAAAGTTCATTTTGGAAGGATCTCAATATCCCGAGACGCAGCTTCACCACCGGGCTTGCAGGGTACCATAAACTCCCAACTCTAGGGGTGTAATACGAACCGAACGAGCCGAGCATCGACATGCTCAAGCTTGACTCGTTTATAAACGAGTCAAGCCCGAGATGAGCCTAAAATTTATACGAGCTTTAAAATGTGCTCAAGCTTGACTCGTTTAGAAAATGAACGAGCTCGAGCCGAGCCGAGCCCGAGTAGCTTGACTAAAATAATTATCTTATAGTGTTATTTTAGCCGAACGAGCCGAGCTACCCGAACGAGCTGAGCATTGACATGCTCAAGCTCGGCTTGTTTATAAATGAGACGAGCCCGAGCCGAGCCTAAAATTTATACGAGCTTTAAATGTGCTCAAGCTTGGCTGGTTTAGAACGTGAACGAGCTCGAACCGAGCTTTTGGCGAGCCGAACCCGAGTATCTTGTCTCATATTACAGCCCTACCCAACTCTAACCAAGCTTCATCAATGACAAAACATCCCAAACAACACCTGGAAGCTATGTCTCAATCACCCGGAAGACGAACTTTACTTGTGGACCAATTGCAGATACACCTCCCTTGTTCAGGACATCTCTAGATAGACAGGGCTCCCCTACCCTCCACCGTATCACCATAACCTATAGAACTGACTTAGTTCACAAACGCAACTTCATTAACAATATCCGAATCTCTAGTGTCACTGCATCCATTTACTTCACTTGAAAGGCTATAAAGGATATGATCTTCAACAATAACTATACCCCGGCCACCAAGTGTGCAAACAACATCATAAACGCAACATCTCTAGATGGGCACGCCTCCCCTACCCTCCACCGTATCACCATAACTTATGTTGATGCTTTATGTCATATACATGTCGGGTCATATACAAGTCGCCAAGTAGCTCGAGAGAATATTGGCTCTCCTTCACTCGCTTCGGACTCCACTGATGTTTATGAAAGAAGAATGGTCTTCTGTTTTGAAATCACTCATTTTGATTTTCGATTTGGTAAAAAATTTTTTATGAAAATGAGTAATTTCAGTATTTTTCATGAGTTTGAGTCATTCCGATCTATCTTTCCAAATATAACGTTTTAAGTCATGAATTGATTGTGAAGCATTATTTTATAAAATAATTGTATTTTCAACCTACATTTTTGTTATCTATGATTTTAACCATAACACCAAATATCAACACGTATAGACGAATCTCATTATCTAGCTAGTACATATAATATTTGAAGGACCATTGTCAAACCTCAAAAGCAACCATGTCTATACGATGGATGACATATACATAATATTTAAAACAAAGATTTGGAGATTTTCAGAAATTAATATTATTTTATAAACGCATATATTCTAATTAAGGTGGAATGTTCATAAAATGTTCTTTGCTTTGATAATATTTAATTCTTGTTCATGCCGAGGCTCAAGACACAAAAAAACACAATTAAAGTGTAACATTATTAGGCATATTATGCAGTTAGGGTGGATTAAATATCAATATTTATTGCCCATAGACTACATTAAAGTTAAATAATAATTCCACATTAGATTTTCGTCTATGATCTTGTGATTTGTCACTAGACATTCCAACTCATTGCCCAATTAATAAAGAGCATATATTTGTATAGATATATAATAAAAATAGTCACATTTGATTTTTGTCTATGATCTTGTGATTTGTATATAGACAATCCAACTCATTGTCCAATTAATAAATAATCTTTTGTACATAACAAAAAAAATATATTATATATATAGGGTGCGGTTTCATGAGAACAAACTTATCGTGTAATCATGAGAACAATCTTAGACCGTCGGATGATGAGTATTAAGGGTCGAGATTTAGGGTAGATATCATAATTATTAGATAAATATTATTCTGAAACTAATAATAACTACGAATAATACATTCAACGATATGACACATTCGTAACAAAACTAATAATAACTACGAACTGTTCTCATGATTACACGATAAGGCATGTTCTCATGATTACACATAATGTTTGTTCTCATATGATCTAATTCATATGTGTACCTTATTCATGAAAATTTTTAGAATCATTTCACGTGGTGTTTATGCAAAATGTATTTGCTTCCCTTTTTTGTTTTCTATAAGATATCAAAACTAATAAAATTATAATATAATTACTTCAAACACAAGAAATAATTCCAAAAAAAATCTTAAATAAGGGTATATATATAAACTAGATTTATTTTTGAAGTTAAAACCAAACAGGTCCTAAAACTAATAACCCTTAAGAAAATACTCCCTCTGATAAAAAATAAGTGTCGTTTTAACATTAGAAATTTGATCATAATTATCTGTCGTTTTAAGTTTTCTAGGCCAATAAATGAAAAATAATTATAATAAATGTTCTTGAAAATTGGTGTAAATGATTAATTTTAGTTCTAAAATCTTTTTTATTGGTTTAAAAGAAGGTTGAATATTAAATAAGTGATAGATTTAGTAAAACTTTGCAAAACCTATGTTATTTAATATTTTTCTTAAAAATTGTGTCTAATGCTAAAATAACAGTTAATTATGATCAGATCGAGTAATAGATTTAAGAGAATATTTGAGGATAAAATTCTCCGCTGAATTAGTCAAGGTTTAAGAGAATTTTGCATTGACGAATATTAGTTATAAAACTATGGGAAATGAATTGATGCTCGTTTACTCTTTCCTAATCAATTGTATATGAACACCATACAACGTACATGCACCGTGGAATCAACTTCCACAATTAGCATCTTTGCACCTTCGTATGATGTATTTGCCCATGTTGTAGTACACGTACATTTTGATGAATATCCGCTCATACTCGGTGTCCTCGACCGAGCTTTGGGGAGTCATGCATGATTTAGAGCTTGTTCGGAACAACAATTTTCGTAAGTTAACCGATTGAGCTTTGATTTAGTTTTATTTGCTAAATTACGAAGGTGTCGGGTTTGTAACTTAGCTTGTCCGTTAACCGATATACATCACAACTTTAAAAAAAAAGAAAAAGAAGAAGAGACCGAATTGTCCAATTAGGTCTCGTTTGGTGAGGCATTGAATTAAGATGAAATGTTAATTTCATCCCCATAATTCCCATAATTCTATTTGGCCTCGTTTGATAAGCGTAAAAATTAAAAAGATTAAGATTATGAGAATTAAAGGGAATAAATAATTTTCATAATCTCGTTTGTAAAGGAATTAAAGAGATTAAAAATGTTAGATTATGGAGATTGAGAGAATTACATTATGAGAATTTTGTAATCCTGTAAAATTTGGATTACGAGGATTATGAAAATTATTGAGGCTTAAATCTCACTTTTAACCCTTATTTGTTCATCTTTTTCATCTATAAAAAAAATTTAGCATGTACTTTTTTCGTAATTTTACCCATAATTATATTAATTTTACCAAACACTCATTTCACTTCATTTCATACTCATCATCTTCCATAATTATTCATCTAAATAATTTTCTTCATCCTCATCTTCATCTACGTAATCTTACACTACCAAACTGGCCCATTAATCTATGTATTTGAGGATGAAGAAAATCTCTCAATTTCATTCCCATAATCATATAATCTTCCTTTCATCTCCATAATCTACGACACCAAACGGACCCTAAATATCTCCAAGAAGCCCCCAGCTTAATCCACGAGACAAAAATTGTTAAAAAAGAATAAGAAAAAAAAGTTTGGTCTCCATATGAGAGCTATGAGACTTGAACCATGACCTTCTTAACTACTAACCTAATTTATTGAGTTAATAGGTTTCTTTCCCCAATTTTATTTAATATTTTAAAAAATTTTGGATAGTGTTCCTATACTTTTGATTTTGTCCGATTATAATCAAGGTTTTTCTTGAATGATATCCGTATACTTTTACCATTTATAAATTAATATTTACAAACATTTTAAGGAAATTAAAAAAATAAGTCATTCAATCAAAAAATTATATATAATTTTAAAATGACTATTAACAATATCTATTAAATATTAAATTTTTTTTTCTTAAAATACTAATTTATGAATTAAGAAGTGTATAACTCCAAACAAGTCTAAAACTCATAAACACCGTCGAAAAACTGAAAATTATTTAAATATAATCCTTAAAAGATAACAGTGTGAAGACACCGTCAATAAAATTTTTTAATATTTTTTTGTGCATATTTTCCCTATTTTTAAGCAAAAATAATTTTTTTTTAAAAAAAAAGAAGAAAGAAGCTAGTTTTGTGTTATGTTTTTTACTACATATTTAATTAAACATTTTTTGTAAAGTATGATTTTTAGGCATGGGAAAAAAGGCAATTTTGGACCACCACTTATTTTCTTCATTGGACCATTCTATTTTTTAATTGCATTATATAGCACAAATTTCGGATAAAGTGTGTACTTTGCAACATCCACTCACGGTTTATTCAAATTAAGATGCATCTCTCCCACATATGATATGACATACTTAGGTATGTGGTTAATTATTCAATGACATTGGATGATGACAATTAATAGTAACGGATCATTTAGGGCCCGTTTGGTTTTAACTCCGGAAACGGAATGGAAACGAATTTAGTCCATACGTATGCCCTTGTTCATGAAAGTTTTTGGAATCATTCCCTTTGGTTTGAAGTAATTGGAGTAGAGTTTGATTACTTTTGATACCCTATAGGGTAACAAAATGTGGGAAAACAAGTGTACTTTGCACTAAACCACAAGGAATGATTCTATAAAATTTCATGAATAAGGATATGTATATGGACTAAATTCGTTTCCATTCCGTTTTCGTTATCGAAGTTGGAACCAAACGGGCCCTTAATATCTTTTTGGTTTTTTTAGTGTTAAAATTTTGGGCTAATAATAAAATGTTTTTAGTACTTGTCACTATATATAAGTTTATATCAATATATCCTTTTCACATATTTTTAGTACAAGAATGATTTTTTGAAAGAATTGAGTTAAATACTTTTTTTTTTTTTATAGAAGTTTTTGTTTTGTAGACCCCTCTAATTTTACTCTGTATATATAATTCCATAACATAATCGCGAATAATATCAGGTAATATTGATTTCGGTTTCCTTTAGATTTACATATTTTGGACCACTGGTTGAAAACATTCTATAGCTTTTTTCTAATGATGTTAAAGTTGACTATTTTCGGTTTATTTTCGTCTACTCTATTTTAGAACCGAATAAATTTAGCACCAAACACTGAAGGCACTAGAGTTGTTACACGAGACAAGCTGTCGGGCTCTATTCGCGTTCAGTTTGAGCTCGTTCATTTTTTAAACGAACAAATATCAAAAAATTTTAACGCTCATATAAAACTTAAACTCGACTCGAACTCATCTCGTATAACACCTCTAATCAAAATTCCTAATCAAAATTGTATAACAAACTTTTACAACGATGAAGAAGTAAAATGAGTTGCTCTACTTTTCTTTTTTTCTTTGATAGACAAATTTAGCAAAGTTCTCTTATTGGGCTGGACCCATTTGATGGGCTTATTAGCCCAACAAGATCGACCATGTGGAAACAAATGCATTCAAGGTTAATGTTATGATAATGACAAGTTATAGGTAAAATACTAAAGATAGAATTGGGGATTTTGAACTAGTTTATTAATACTATTAGTAATTGTCTCTAATAAATTAAAATTAAGATTTTCCTTTTTGCAATCGATTTTACTAATATTATCTTGAGTTTTAATGTTAAGCATTAAAGGTGGAATACGAAAATGATCTTATTTACCTTCGAAAACAACGTTTTTATGGCAGGAGACAATGTGAAACAACGTTTTCATATGTTGTGAGTCAATTTAAAAAATAATGTTTTCACTTTGAAAGTCATTTGTGAACATATTATTTTCATGTTCATTTACTCACTGACAACCAACGTGAACAAATCGTTTTTCATGTTGGTTGTCACTGTTGTTAACTTTTGTTCACGTCATACGTCATCGTTTGTCAATTTTTATAATCTACGGTAAGTTTGAGTTACGAATTTTGTTTTTAATGTACTCCGATTTTTTGGCATGCTTTCATTTCACATAGTGGTTTACAATGTAATTATTTTATTTTCTAATAAATACAAGTCGATAATATGAAACACCATAATAAAACTCGTGCAAAAATTCGAGATGACTCTAAACGAAAAAAAAAAAAAAAAAGTTGAGGGTGTCTTTTCCCATGCACCCCAAAAGTGTGGGCTGTTTCATACAATTTTTTCAAAATAAAAACAAATAATGACATTTTCATCTCGCAGTCGATTTTGGATCCGTCTTGTCTCATCTCCACAGGTTGTTACTTCGAGTAGAAGCACCAACAATGGAGTCGGAGGTTCTGGACGAGAACGCTCAGGTTACAGGTCTCATCCCGCTAGCTTCCGTCTCCGAGCAGCCCTATGTCTCCGAGCTATTGTCCTTCACTCTCGATCGCCTCCACAAGGTTTTTGATTGTCTTCCCCTCTTCCAAACTCTGTATAATGTCTGGATCTACCGGTTTAACGATCTCGCCATTTTCAGGAGCCGGAGCTTCTCCGTGTTGATGCTGATCGGATCCGGAGGCAGATGCAGGAGGTTGCTGTTTCTAATTACCGTGCCTTCATTTCCGCCGCTGACGCCTTGCTTGCCATCCGTGAGGAAGTGTCTTCCATTGACAATCATCTTGAAAATCTGGTGATTCAATCATCTCTTTAATATTACGTGAGAAAAGGTTTAATTGTCATTGTGTGAACTTCGAATTCAAAAGAGGTAGTTCAGGATCGGAAATTCGGAATGTACGGTCGATTTGCAATTTTTATTAGCTGTATGATTGATTAAGGATAAATTTTCGTTCCTGCAATATAAGGATGTTGAAGCAAATATGAAACGTAGTGTACCACCAAACATTCGTTTTGCAATCTAGTTATCCTCCCAGCCTAAGTTCTTCCAACTATATATGATCAAATTTTTTCAGGTTTAATTTTGCTACGTTGTGGAAATTGGTCGAGTCCAATACTTGCCCCTTGAAACGTCTTTAGCAGAAGAAAGAGTTGCTTATGAGCTCTCAGTCTGTGCATTGCTGTTGAATTGCCTCTGTTCTAGGGAATTCTCGCCGAATGAGCTTTGGAAGCTTAAAAGATATATGTTTATTTGTTGCACTTACATGTTGGAAATTGATGAAGAACTGACCGGAGAGTTGCAGATGTTATTCCGTCCTCTTGTTTTCCTATCTGGATTTCCAGTTTGGGTGGTGGGGTTGGGAATTTGGAGCTTCTTTTATATTCATGTACCTAAAAAAGAAGGATTTGTGTTTCCTGCTTGTCACTTCAATTGGAATGGGCATCTCCACTGAGGTTCTCTTATCCCAGTATCATGGCAGGTGATTAGAGTATGGTTTTCATCCTATGTGCTAATTTCTAGGACCATGGCTACCACCACCATCCACACAAAGTAGTTCTAGTCAGCTTCTAACATCCCAAGATTTGAATTGATGGACTGAAATGGGTGCTTTTCACACCGGATATGCACTGATGCATTTTTCTTATTTGAAAACGAACTGATTTGTGTTGTATATGTAAGGGTTTGAGGAATGAGTACCATACTGCCAACCAAAGAAATAAAAGCTCTTCCTTTTTTGAATACGAGGTCATCAAGCCCGAAAGGGTTCAGCTAGTAATGAATAGTGGCTCAGGATTTTAAAGTAAGGCTGTGTTAATCTTACAATTCTAGTGGTTCTGACTTTAGGTTGGGAATGTGATGAGGCCTAATTTTTGGTTTGGAAAGGATGTTTACAATCTAAATAGGAAGATTGTAAGGGTTAATATAATTATCATATACATTTGCTTGATCTGACTATCCGAGTTGAGCATAAGATGAATGAAAAGGACATAAATATGTGATACTATTCCCATTGACAACGGTATACTGCCTTCATCCTTTTCAGATTGCTGAAGTTCCGAAGCTGACTACAGGGTGCACTGAGTTCATAGAATCTGCAGAACAGATTTTGGAGAAAAGGAAGTTGAACCAAACATTACTGAGCAATCATAGCACTATGCTTGATCTGCTCGAAATTCCCCAGCTTATGGACACGTATGGGCTTTATGAATTTGAGCTTTCTTTCTAGGTGTAATCGTTGTGATATTTCATAAATTGAAGGAGCGGACATGATTTATGCTGCATCTATTATAATTATTGTGGAACTTTTGTATAGATGTGTGAGGAATGGAAACTATGATGAAGCACTAGATTTGGAAGCCTTTGTTTGCAAGCTCTCAACAATGCATCCAAAGTGAGATTCTCTTTCTTAATCTATTATATAATACCTTTAACTCTTGAGAAGACACTTGAGAAATCTGATGGATGTTGGTTTTTGTTCTTTTTTATTCCTCTTAAAAAGGATTCCTATTATTCAAGCTCTGTCCGCTGAAGTCAGGCAGACTACACAATCTCTACTCTCTCAGCTTCTTCAGAGACTTCGATCAAATATTCAGGTAGCACTGAGCCTTTATTTGTCTCTTCTTTAATATCAAAGCCAATTATGTTAATCTTAATTCGAGAAATACACACAGTAAAACAATATATCCTCTAGAAGGAAGAGGGAAAAAGATTACAAGAGTTGAATTGACCCAAGACCTCTGAAAGAATGTATAATATTATCGTAAAATGGCACTAAGGGGTCATTTGGTATATGAGAAGAGAAAGGAAATAAAATAAGGAATATATACAAGTATTTGAATAATTATCACTAACCATCACTCAAGTGGCTCAGCAACATTTGATCTTAAAGCTATTTTCGTTCCCAACGTCATTGATATTTTGATCCATGAGCTACTAATTCTTATGTTTGATCCATGAGAGAATTCTTCAAAAAAATATATATATACTACTCTTTTCCTTACTTAGTCCAGATGCATTGTGAAATGAATTTCAATGATTATCTCTATATATCTCAAAACCACACAAACTTTCTGGTGCATCTGTGATATTTTTCAGTTGCCAGAATGTCTTCGAATAATTGGATATCTGCGTAGAATTGGAGTATTCAGTGAATATGAACTGCGTTTGCAGGTAAGACTTTAAAGTGGTTAAAGGGTAATTACCCTTTTACTCAAACTATTTGCCCCGTACTTTACAGACATTTTCTTATATTTCACAGAATTGTGATTTGTATATCTTTTTCTTTTGGCATAGTTCTTGCGATGCCGGGAGGCGTGGCTGATGGGGATTCTTGATGATCTAGATCAAAGAAATCCTTATGAATACCTTAAGGGGATGGTTAGTTGCTACAGAATGCATCTTTTTGATGTTGTCAATCAATACAGGGCTATATTTGCTGATGATACATCGGGTAGTGAAGAGAACTATGACGGTGGGCTTCTTTTTAGCTGGGCTATGCATCAGATTACATCTCATCTTAAAACTCTCCGGATCATGCTTCCTAAGTTAACTGAAGGTGGTTCATTGTCAAACATCTTGGATCAGTGCATGGTAAGGGTATTACTTGGTAATTTTGTCTTCACTTTCTATAATATGCAAGGCTATCTTTGTAATTATGATTCTTTTAAAGACATTACTTTAAGGCAGCTCTTCTGTTGTAAATGTAATGGATTGATCTCCTCTCTTCTTTAACTTGGTGGATCATATGATATGCTAGTCATAAACTATGAGAGCATTTCTGCTTATATGGTTGAGATCTCATTTCATCTGTGTGTTTGATTTTCTTTGGGTGTGGGAATTAGTCTGCTCTTTGTTGCTGGTAAAAAACTCAGATCACTTTTTACAAAACTTGTATGGCTTTAGTTACACTTGTCCTAAAGTCCATGACTTTTCCTGATGAGGTCAATGGAGAAAGCAGACCGAACTGCATTGAAATATCTAGTGTTTGTTTACAACCTCAGAACAATTTAGTGCTTTGTCTCCTAGCCAACTCTGTTTCTTCCTATTGCTTCATATGTTGGTTGATATTAACTTATGGAATGTTGTATCTTGACGAAAAGACTTTGGGGATGGACTGACTTTGTGCTTGGTCAGAGCTTACCAGTGTACGAACTAAGCTGAAAGCGATGTATGTGTTAGGATAGTCGAGTCTTCCAAATTTTCCTTCAACTTACTATATAAATAAATTGGATATTTGGATACCCGTATTTTATTACTTTAAACTTTTTTTTGGTAGGAATTATTACTTTAAACTTTGTTTTGTGTGAACAGTTACAATTATTGCAAAAATAGTAATTTGGATATTTTTTAAATCAGTTAGATTAGGATTAGCCTAGGTGTCGAAGTGCATATGGTAGATCTGAGTTGTTTCATTTTGGCATTGATGTTCCTATGCTTATCTACTGATACCCTTTTTCCATGTCAGTATATTCACCTTGAAACTTCTTTTTCTGTTTTTTGACAGTATTGTGCTATGGGGCTTGGCTGGGTTGGATTGGATTTTAGGGGTTTGCTTCCATCGATTTTTGAAGAGTAAGTATATGTTTGAAATTTACTTATTGCCATTTTGTTCATATTTACTCCATGTCAATGATTGAATGAAATTCCTTTGCAGGGCTGTACTAAACTTGTTTAAAAAGAACATGAGCTCAGCTGTTGAAAATTTTCAGGTAACGTTGACTGACATTATAAAGCTTGAAGAGTTCTTATTTGTAAATCTTGTTGATCAAAATTTTTATTCTGTCCTTTGATACGGTTCTGCAGTAACCTATAGTCAACTACTGATTTGTCAATTACTAATGTGTTTTATTTCTTCAATTTAGTTATTAGGTTGTTCAATAGTGTGTCAAGTAGTGGGACAATTAGTTGTTTAGATTTCCTTTATAAGAAGACTCAGAGTCAGTTGGTGAATCAGACTTGAATATTGAATTCAACACGAAACTGAGGATTCCTCAAATCTCCTATGTTAGAGATACCATAGCACAAATCCTGCGTTATGCGAGATTCTTGCTACGCAGTCCTAGGGTGAGATTCTTGCTACGCAGTCCTAGGGTGAGATTCTTGCTTCTAGTGGGGTTCTAACGTCCATCTTCATTCTCTTGAAACTTATTATCTATACCATTATGCCAACTAAAAGCAAAAAGTTCCATGCCATTAAGTGCTTGCACCAGCACAGACTGGGAGAAGGATTTTAAGTCGAAAACATTACCTGAATAAATAGCTTTGACGAAAGCTGCAATATAATCTGCTGGATCTCGAGTCAAGGAGACTGACTCTGTTCTGTTACTTGGTTTACTAGAAACAAACTAAGGGCACATTTCTTGAAATTTGACTCTATTTCCTATCATGACTGCCTATTATCTTTCTTCTTGAACTTCTTGAGTTCGTGGTTTATTTTTCAGCTTGTACTTGATTCACATCGTTGGGTTCCACTTCCGGCAGTTGGTTTCTCAGCCGCTAGTGGAGGTGAGGATGCTCACGAGGATGTAACTCCACCACCTTCTTTGATGGAGCATCCACCACTTGCTGTGTTTATTAATGGTAAGAGCAAAAGTGTTTTGTTGTTGAACTCGAAAATTATCTCGATTGGGATAAACTAGTGCAGGAATCTGATTGTCAGTAGAAGCGTATTTGCCGAAATTATAGAGATGTATGGAATAATCTTAGAAGATTTTGACAAAAATATTGGAGATTTTACTAAAATAATGTTGCATGCTAACCGGAAGAACAAGCTAAACTTTTTAGGATCTATACCAGTGCATGTGAGCAGAACAGATTGAAACTGCTGTTAAGAAATCTTAAATACTCTGTTAGAAATCTTAAATGCTCCATATTTAACACTGCTAAATCCAATAGTGCTGTAATTCATCATAAGTATGTGGGGTTTTTGTTCCATATAGTAATTTCTGAATTTTTATGCCATCTAGCATCATCCTAATAAATCATCTTGTTCTTGTCTGGCAGATTTTTTGTTACTCGGTTCTATGTAGTACATGCATCAGATTGGTTTTGGTAGATTGATTCACATTTACCTGCTTAGGGTCAGTTGATTGTGAACTAACTGTTTGATGCTTCTTTAGGTGTATCTGCTGCAATGAACGATCTGCGACCTTGTGCACCTTTGAGCTTGAAACACATTCTTGCTCAGGAACTAGTTAGAGGATTGAAGTCAGTCCATGACTTGCTGCTGAGGTACAATGAATCTAGGTTATTCAGGGATCACGAATCAGCACTCTTCTTTTCACTTTGCCGCGCATTTATTGAGGTGAAATTTATATTATACTTGTCTTAATCTTCCTATAACAGCTCCAACGCATTAGCAGTGTAACGTTTTTGCCATACACGTATAGGTTGCCTTTCCACATTGTGCAACATGTTTTGGCCGCTGCTATCCTGGTGGAGCTGCTTTAGTCACAGATGCCAAGAGCTCATTTGACGGGATCACAAGACTGCTGTCTGTCTCGTCCTCAAGAAACGTTCGCAAACCCGCTATTGTTATCCCAGAGAAACCACCAACTTCAGAAAATGGGAGCGTTTTACCATCTGTAGAAAATGGAGCTGTGCTTGACAGTGAGGTAAAAGAAGAAGACAACGACATAAAGGAAGAGCAAACTATTGATGACTCGAAAACTGATGAGACCAATGGTGATTCACAATAATCTTCGATTCAAATGATTTCTCTACGAGGTCAGTCTTGCACGATGCTTCTGACAAGCTTAGGCGTAGTGAGAATGGCAGGAAGTTATCATGTATAGTGAAGTATTTTTTGCTCTTGTGTTCTTGTTATTGTTTTATATCTATACAGGTTGATTGAGGTGTTGAGAATTCTGAATACAGTGTTCGGAACGCGTTGTGAAAGAAGATACAGAAGGATCTTGAACGAGTTATGACATCATTGTACCTGGAGCTCTAGGTGCAGATCGATGGCCTATGGGCCTTTGTATGATTTATAGATGATTCAGGTTTGGTGTATAGTTGTAGCTGATTCACCTTCTTGCTTTGTTTGTGTCAGTATTTTAATTAATATTTTTGGGATATGATTAAGGTCCAAAGGTTAGATGATAATTGGGTTGCTTAATGAGCTAATGAAATGAAGATTGGGTCGGGGATTATTTGTTCAATTCAGCCAAATGTTAGCAGGGGAAGAGTGATCAAGAAAGCTCTGTAATTTGTCAGTAGCCTAACAATGCATTAGCAAAGACGTGATTATAGTAGAATTAGTACATTGATAAAAGTGAATGGCGAGGTAAATACAAACCCTAATGCATTGTTAGGCTAATGACAAATTAATGGAAGATACAAACCCTAATGCTGAGTTTGCGAAGGTTGTATCCCTATCCTTTGCTTAATCCTTCTCACTCTCTTTTTGCCTAACATATTCTGTTAACTTTATGCTCTTTTGAAGATCCTTTTCTTCTAGTAGGGGTGTGTGAATCATCAACGGGATCTCTTTATCTATGGGGTTTTGGGAAGCTCATGATTAAGTCTATGGAGAAAGTGTCGATGATCAAGCAAGGTATTGCCGTAGACATTATCGTAGGATCCCTTTATCTATGTGTGGAGGATAAAATTTTCACACATTGATGATAGTATGTATAACGAATAGTCTAGTATATAAAGGTAGGGTACGGGTTGACGTGTCTTAAGACTTGCTAGTCCAATTAGACGGGACAATCATAGTTCACGGTTTGCAATCAAATGTCATAAAGCCGACACGAACAATAAGTCAAGACCCGAGGGGTTGAACTGTTTTTATAGGCCGGTTGATCATAACGATGTGCTAGCTATAAAGGGAAAAACTTGCACTTGCGAAGGCATGTTGAATAATAACTTCACACCTAAAGTTAGGAGATCACATATCTGTCAATTGATTTTAGTATAGAATATCGATTGAGTTCATTTTGAAGGGGGGATGAATTGAATGATCTAAACGAGTTCAAATCAAACCGAGTGATCATTTGAGAATTCATTCCGATATTAAAATGAAACTAAAAATTTCTATTACAATGCATTATTTGTTGAGACGTGTGTCTCACATTGACTATATAAACAAGTTTTCGTATACAAGTCAATTGTCTACTTATTTTAGGGTCAACTATTTTAGTATGGAATCTCAATTAATTTAACATGAAATAATTTAACGAAAAAAAATTATTGAAAAAATTTGGTGAAATATGTCTCTTCTCTATTTTTTTTTCCATTTGTTTTGCATAGTCCTCTAATTTTTAACACTTTAATTTTTTTTCATTATTATTCTATTAAGAATATATTTACTAAATAAAATTATAGTATAAACTTACTTAATATAATAATATTACTAAAATAACTAGTTAGTTAACTCGTACTCCCTTCCACTTTATAAAAATGGTGCTCGGCCTAGTGGATGCATTATTATCATATTATAAACATGGGCTTTCATTTCATGTGTATATGAAAGGGATCATCGAAATCAAAACATTATGCGGCTGCAAGATGGGCCCTGTAGAATTGTCGAACATATGCTATTTGAATTTGAAGCCTTTACATCAATCAATCAATCATTCACTGAGAGTACGTACATCTTCGGACTAAAAATTTTCTATTTAAGAAATTTGTATGTCATCTACTATGAAATTTCACATTTTCTAAGTAAGAAATCATTTTCTATTTTACTTTTTAAAGTAATGGAATATAAACACATTTTCTAATTAAGAAGTTTAACCCGAACTCTTTCACTTTTCAAAGGAACATAAGATGAACTCATTAAAGTTTAGTTAAATTTAGGGTCGGCTCAAACTCGTCTCGTTAATAAACGAGGAGAGCTTGAACATGTTAAAATTCAATTCGTCCGGCTAAAATAACAAAGTACAAATGTTATATTAGTCAAACTAAAGGGGTGTATTCAATTAAGATTTTACATGAATTATTTGGAGTTTAAAAGTTTATAGGTATTCAATATAGATTTTTAAAATTCCATATAAATCTGGTATTCAATTAGGATTTTAATTTTTCCGTAAAATTCCTATGGTATTTAAAAGTTTTTTGATTTTAAAAGAATCTATTATTTCATTGATTTTGTAGGATTTTTTTATTACTTATATAACTACCTAAACTCTATAGAAATTTTATTCCAACACATAAGATTTCCACATAATCTGTATTGATTATATATAAAATTAAAATATCCCACATAATCAGCAAACTCTATGATTATTAAAAATCAGTCAAAATCTTTAAATGTATGGATTAAATACACCCCTTTAATGTATCGACTTGAATTTGTACACTTTCTAAATAAACCAAATACGAATATATTTTAAATTTTTGGTTAAAACTTTTTGATCCCTCTTGACTTTACTTCGTTTATATGAGTTGAGTTCAAACATATCAAATTTCAACTTGTTTAGCTTGTATCACAATCTCTAGTCTCCCATTCCATAATAGCATAAAGACCACAACCACCCGTCTTTATCAATTTATATAAATTTATTGCAAATGTAGACATTTTAATTAGTTGTGTTAGATATATTAATGACATTTGTAGTTAGTATTAGCTAAGGATATTTTTAAGAACACCAGCAAAATTTACAAAGGCGTAGTATTTACACTCAACTCGTTACGATATTGAAGTTCATATTAAATTTAAACAAAATTCAAAAAAACTAAATGAACAGTGTACCCGTATTTATGGGTTTTTTTTACATTTTGTTCAAAAGTGTTTTAATTTTTAAACGGTGTCATGACGTTTTCGGATTATACTTTTATATCATCTATAACATTTTAAGAGGAAAACAGAGAGATAATTATTTGATAATTATTGTTAATAGTCATTTGAAAAGGTAAATCATTTTCTTAATAAATAACTTATATTTTATAAACCTTAAAAATGTTAAGGAATGTTAATTTATGTATGATATATTTTATAATCCTGAAAAATCTAAAACTCAGAGTTATCATCAAGAAAATAGAAAAACTCATAAACATAAATAAAAAAAATTAAGTACAAATACACCATCCGAAATTTAGAAATAGTATATAATCAAAATATATCGAATTTAAAAATATTTTCTTAATTGAGTGCAATGAAGATACGTTTTACCGTGTAATTTGTAATTTGGACTAATTATTTAATTTGCCGCAGACGTGTACAAATAAAATACAAGATTCCGATCATACCTCCCAAAACAAATCTGAATTCAATGGACTGTTTGACTTTGCAACCCATATTGGATCTGAGAGCTTTAGCCTACCTTACAATATTAGATAAATTACAAGAAATCTCCCCAATTTTGGAAGTAGTTACAAAAACAGGTCCGGATTTTCAATAAAAGCTCAGATTTATGGAGTTGATTCGGATGCGGATAAAGTACAAGAAAATTGGTGTAATAGGGTCTATTTTGTATCTCAGATACAAAGTAGGTCACTATTTAAAATTGGTAGTTTTTTAATTTAGGGAACGGAAGAGTTGAATAGTGTTTTCTTCTCCTACAAGTTTCTTTAATGGCGATTATCAGTTATTCGGTTCGTATTTTTACATTTCCTTTTTCTTCGTAGGTTCTTCATCTGGTGTTATCCTTGGGCGACCATGGCCGGAGAAAAGGTCTTCATCGGCGAGACGACGGTAATTAACCATGGCCGGTCACGGTTGGCGACAAGCTCTCGATGGCGAGACGACGACAACTATCCATGGGTTGCTATGATTGATGACAAGATCTTCGATGACCATGGAGATGTATCCCGACGTGACAACCCCTTCGCCACCATCGACGAATTACTCAATCGATATGCATAGACTCCATTACAGCCCCTTGTGTAAATCGGACGAGGGCTTGCGTAAATCGAACGTGGGTCTGTGTAAATCGAGAGGGCTTGTGTAAATCAAAAGAGGGCTTGTGTAAATTGAAAGAGGGTTTGGGTAATTACAAAATCTGTGTAAATTACGAATTTGGTAAATCAAAATTAAGTAAATTGTGTAAATTGAAATTGAGTATAACTTTAACAAATAACATCTGAATATTCAAGTTCAATTAATCTGCCCGGTTGAGAGGGTGGTCTTTTCAATGAACTACTTTGTTTCCTATAAAACAAATTGGTTTACTTATACTTCACTAGACAAAAAAGTGTCTAATTACCCGATTAACCCGTCAATTAAACGGTTCATCAAGTTATACCAATATTTGAAAAATCATCATTATAATTTTCTTAACTTTACTAGTTAAGTATATTATTTTCACACCAAACTTAGAAAATGAAGTTATTTAGTAGAATTTAGTAATTTACCTAATTTCCTTTTTATTGAATAATTGGTGAGATGCCCCCACAAGCCTCTCAATCTCCATATTTGTTATCAATGGAGATAAAAGTCATCGTCTATAGCACGTAGCTCACTCCGTCTTCGTCGCGTTCACACCATCCAACCTCTCTATCGAGACCCACACATTCTGCTGTCATCCGCAGGAAACTTGGACAAATTGCAATCTCCCTCACATGTCCATTTCATAAAGGGGTTGTTCTTTTGCGTGTTCACACTTCACTCACGCATTTCATCGAACATATAAGAGGCACCCAACTTCTTTCCCGGCTTTTTTGTCTCCATCTCTACTTAGTACTTACCCAATCCTTAATTTCATTCGTTCTCTCAAAATTCAATCTGGGTTCTATGGATGAAAACGGAGATCAAGAAATTAGCAGCACTGACATCAGAAGAAAGAGGAGGAGGAGCAGCTCCAAATCGAAAGTGAAAAAGGTATTGGAAGAGCAGCAGCAGGATAACTACTCAACTGATCAGAATTTCTGCGATGATCCGAGTGATGGTTTGAAGAGGAAGCGATCGAGGGTAGGTGGTGAATTGATCGAATCTAAAGAAGCCGGAAAGTCAGCTGATTCAGTTGGTCAACAACGCAGGTTATGGGTAAAGGATAGATCAACGGCTTGGTGGGATGAATACAGCAGTCCTGAATTCCCTGATGAGGAATTCAGGAAAGCCTTTAGAATGGGGAAAATAACTTTTAATTTGATCTGTGATGAACTCAATTCTTTCGTTGCGAAAGAAGACACTATGTTAAGAGCTGCAATCCCTGTTAAGCAGCGAGTAGCTGTTTGCATATGGAGGCTAGCAACAGGAGAGCCATTAAGGTTAGTATCCAAGCGATTTGGATTAGGAATTTCAACTTGTCATAAGATTGTTCTTGATGTATGTTCAGCAATCAGGACAGTTTTGATGCCTAAGTACTTACAATGGCCAGATGAGGATTCAATCAAGAAGATCAAGGAAGAATTCGAGTCGGTTTCCGGTATCCCAAATATAGTAGGTTCAATGTACACCACACACATACCTATCATAGCTCCAAAGATAAGCATGGCAGCTTATTTCAATAAGAGGCTAACAGAGAAGAATCACAAAACTTCTTATACAATTACAGTTCAAGGAGTTGTAGATCCAAACGGGACCTTTACCGACGTTTGCATCGGTTGGCCCGGATCAATGCTAGATGATCAAGTGCTTGAGAAATCAGCCTTGTGTCAAAGGGCTACTCAAGGGCTATTAAGTGGTGTTTGGGTTGTGGGTGGTTCTGGTTACCCTTTAACTGATTGGGTTTTAGTGCCTTATACACAACAGAACAAGACTTGGACTCAACATGCTTTTAATGAGAAGATTAGTGAAGTTCAAAGAGTTTCAAAGGATGCTTTTGCAAGGCTAAAAGGAAGATGGTGTTGTTTACAGAAAAGGACTGAGGTTAAGCTTCAGGATTTGCCTGTAGTTCTTGGTGCTTGCTGTGTTTTGCATAACATATGTGAGTTGAAAGGTGAGAAATTCAATCCTGAGTGGAATTTTGATCTTGTTGATGATGAAATGATCCCTGAAGCTCCATTGAGATCAACGAGCTCGATGAAAGCTCGGGATGCAATTGCTCATTATCTATTGCACCATGGTCTTGCAGGAACTGGGTTCTTGTGATCCTTTCTTTTGTTGCTTGTTGTCTTTGTATCTGATTAGCTTTGGCTTTTGATTAGTATATTATACAGTTTCTCTTTGCAAGGAAGCATAAGTTGCTTCCTGCAATCACAAACTGATCAAGATTCATGTCTCAGAAGGATTTCATCACAATGCCTGTAAAATTGTTGATTGTTATCCATAATTTGTATTTGTAAAGCTTGTCTCTATCATTATCACAAATGCAACACCCATCAAGTCAATACTATTGGGCTTTTATATGTGAATGTGGTTAAACGACCCGGTCTTCGATAAAGCCGGTATCTTTAGTGCATCGAATCCATTCCGTCTCTAATTTCTTTTGGTCAAAAGCCTTCTTGAGATTTTTGTCTAAGAACTAGATTCATGGTATAAATAAGTATCCTACTCCTTTCCATCTCCTGATATGGGATATGGGTATGAATATCATATATCCGATATCCATGTTTCGTAAATGAGTATATGGATATCAAACATATCACTGCTTTACTTTTTTATCGATCTTGATATCTTTAAAAATTGACACATATCACTCTCTTTTTCTCCCATGTCTCCCTCTCAACTCTCCTTACCAAATTTCCCTCTTCTGATATACTCACACATCTTATTAAACACAAGTATCAGATATCAATCCATAGTCATATCCTGATATCGATATCGATATCTGATATCCTCATATCACAATTTGGGAAAGGAACAAACCCTCATTTCTTTTTATGACAACTGAATTATTAATTCTCGTGTTTGGTAACTGGATTAGGATTTTGATCCTATTAAAAAACGCAATAGTTCCAGTTTCACGACGAACTGAGTTATCAATTCTCGTGATCGTTTTTTCTCCGTCTTTTTAGGGATAGAATTCCGTTAGAAGTCAATACCATCTTTTCCATTGTTGTTATTATGTTGATTGGTCTTGTATGAAATGCTAAGTTAGGTTGGGGGTGATGAAAGGGGAATCATGAGCGTTCACACTAGGAAAAGATTATGAAAACTAAACATATAGGCCCCACTTAATCAACCAATAGGCAACTACTATTCAAACTTTAGTTCAAAATCAAATGGCCTTGGTTTGAGGGCAGTCTGAGCTGTCATTTGCAGAACATATAAGACAGACAATGCAGGGCCCACGTGGAAAAGATGCAATCTTTTTTCATTTTTTTTTAATTCTCAATACTGCACAAGTTAATGGTAAGTGTGAACATGCAGGATTTGATTCTTGCAGCTGGAATTGTAAATAAAATAAAATAAAATCGTGCGTATAATATATTAATGTTTTTTTTTTTGTAGCTGGTGGAATTAGCTCAAGAAGTCCCCATCCACAAATAGTGTTCCAAAATTGGACATACAATTTTTAGCAGAAAAAAATGGATACTTTTTGTGAAGAGTGTTTTGTTTAACACGTTTCAAGTGTAGTTGTTAAGTTGAATCTAACGGCCCGTTTGATTTTAACTCCGAAATCGAAAACGGAATTATACTCTTGTTCAAGAAAGTTTTTAGAATCATTCCTTATAATTTGTAGTAATTGGAGTTGAATTTGATTATTTTTGATACCCTATAGAGTTACAAAATGTGGGGGAGGCAAATGCATTTTGCATGAAACACAATGAATGATTCTATAAAAAATCATGAATAAGGATATAAATATGGATTCCGTTTCCAGAGTTGGAACCAAACGGACCCTAATATTTTTAGGTCGACAAGTTTAACAACGAATTTATATTCGAAATATCAGGTTGGAAGACCGGCTCATTTTTCATTTTTTTTAATGAGTTGATTTTTGTGTAATATTTTCTATATTTAATACGAATATTTTGGACCCGAATGGACCAATTCGTTCTGGACTGAAGGAATATAGTCCAGTATTCGGTCCATATTCTCAAAAAGATCCAACTCCGGTCCAGTTTCAGTTGGATCGATCACTTAGATTAAAAAGGCAAAAAAAAACCCGGCCCAAATATCCAACCGTACAAGAGTACAAGTTATTACAACTCCGGTCCAGGCCGGTGATAAAAATAAGTTAAAAAATTAGAGAAGAAATAACCTGCAGTCCCAAAACCTGAACGTCCCTCGTCAGGGAACAAAAACGAACTTCCCTACGGCCCCTTCCGAGCTGATCGAGTGCTCGACGCCGACGTCTTCCGCCCCCACAGCCCGCACAACCCCGGCGGCCTCCTTAAACCTAGACCGCCGCAGCGCAGATACAACTTGTAGTTTCAATTTGTATGTTTCTCTCCTCTCAATACCCTTAAGTTGAAGATGTAATTTTTTAGGGTTTAATGATAGTTTTTTTTGTTGAATTGAAGTTGTATTATAGTCGATGTATTCAATTGATTTGGTTTACTCAATTTATTTTTTTCGTTATTTTGTTATATTGATTTGGTTTGTTTTGTTGACCTGAATTTGTTGAAATGTAGTGTTATGTGATTAGGAATATGGATATGAATTTAGTTTATTCAACGCATTCTATGTTAAGGTAAGTGCTATCATCATTGTCATCTCACTTTCCATCATCCACCGGAATCCCGATGCATAATCCTTATGTTGGTTGCGTATGTCAGCTATGCTTAAGTCAAGTTTATGATAGAACGGTGAAATTCTAGCATCATGCATGATGTTAATACATTTTTGTTCTCGTGGCATGATTCTGAGAATCATGAAATAAATTTTGAGGATTTGGATTCAAATTTACGTTACAATGGAAAAGAAGTTATGCCACAGACCTCTGAAGCTGATTTTAGTTTATAACGATTAATCAATTTACATTGGATTTTGAAACCAATGCGCAGCTAATCCAATGTAGTCAATATGTGAGGTTTTTAATGTTTATTTTTATTAAACATGCACTATGACAAACACAAAAAACTTCCCCTGTTTAGCATGCACAATGGTACCTTCAAAATTTGTTTTATTTACAATCATATTTCATGGAAGTCAAACTTAAGGGTTTTGGATATTTGTCACTGCTGTTTTCTACAAGGAAATATAATTAAGTTTGTTGTGAATTGGTTTATGATGGCTGTCGCATTCACTATTAGCCCTCTTTGCGCTATGTAGGTGCTAGGAGGTTCCTATTGGTGGTGTTGTGTGTTACCTCTTCTTCATTGAATTCATTTTCACTTGTCACCTTAGATAATACATTGGTTATCTGAAGGCTGGAGACAATCTACTGTGTGCAGACTGCAAGTATAGAATATAAATTGCATGTCTTTTGCCCCGTTGATTAGCATATCGTTCTTTGAATCCTTAAATGATCCCATGTGCTAAAAAAATCTCATCATTAAACAATATATTGAAATGTACTGATAGCTATTTTCTTTTGCTTCCTACTCTCTGTCTGGTTGGTGTGGATAATTAAATTGATTTTAGTGAAACTTACTGTTGCATATTAAGGCGTTAGAATTGAAGTCATTCTTCTCGCTGAGATATCAAAAAGATTAAAAAAATTTAATATTAAATAAATTAGAAATGCAAAAGGAAAATCCTTGTTTTTCTCTTTCTGATAGCAGCTAAGCAGCTCAGTATGTTGACCATGTCTGTGCTTTTCAGTGTGACTCAGCGTCGCCGTTCTGAAAATATTCTTTGTCATTTGGAAACAATAATGGGATTTAAGAAAGAGAAACGAAGCACTATTTCTACGTCTCCTTGCGCACAGCTCAGAACCGCCTACCACAATTGTTTCAACAGGTTTTGTTTCATTACTCTTTTAATGCTTATAGATTCTTGAATATATAACTCCTTTTTTTCTCAGGAAATAGTTGTTGAAAATTTTAGCCTTCCAAGGTACCTAAAGCCATGAGCGTGACTTGTACGAAAAATCCTTAAATGAACCTTGAATCCGAATTAAAATGACAATGTATTTTCAAATTGATTTAGAGAGTAGTTTTCATCTGTCTCTAACGACAGTGATGGTACTCTATAGGTGGTACTCGGAGAAATTTTTGAAGGGTCATTGGGACAAAGAAGAATGTGGCATTGAATGGAAGAATTACAGAGATTGCCTTTCCGTAATTTTTTTAGTTGCCTTTTTTGTTTCATCTTCATATTTGCAAACGTTTCAAAATGCAGATGTGGTTGTTCTTGTCTATTACAGGAACACTTAGAGGACAAGCATTTAAGTCGGTTTCTGGAAGCTAGAGGCGGTATATCACGCTCTAATAGCTCAGTTGATGGCAATTCAACAAGTGATGCCAAATAATGTACGCTCATCTTTTATTCTTTCCATTTAGTAAAGGTTGCCCTTTTTATTAGTTTTTGCACTTGTGTTGTTGATATAGATTTGAATTGGGAGTTACAAAATGCCCTTTTTGCTCTTATACTTGCCTGGTTGTGAGTACTAAATTAGTTGGCATGCAGTTTGATTGGAAGTTGCAATGTTATTTAATCCAAATTCAAGAAGAGGAAGAACTTGGTATCTATATTGTATATTTAAATCGACCTGCTTAGTAATTCCTATCTCTTGACAATGCGTAATACATAGGGTACTGTGCAAGTATAAGATGTAAGCAGCCGAAAGCTTGTATGAATGTCAAGTAATGCGATTGTGTTAGTAAGGAAGGATGAGGCATTGAAGCTAACCGAAATTTAGTCGGGAAATCATGGAACCTTTCTATTTCTTTCATTACCTAGTGCCTTAACCTTTTTACTATTAAATTATAGGCACATGATTATGCTTGTTACCTCTGTATGCTTGTTTATTTTTCTTTGTTAGTTTGGTTTCCTGTTATACTTTGTCTACACACTGTTTCTTTGCCTGCATTGTATAATGTATAGACTATAGACATAATTGTGTGTGCTCAAGAGCTCATCTTAACAATTATTCAGTAACAGTGAAAGGAAAATGTCACTGATATCTTTCTGTTTAAATTCTTAGGTTTTTTCTGTATACTTCTATACTACACGAATCTCAGGGCTATTTTAACTTGTTTACAATGCTTCTGCAAAAGTATCTGAATAATAACTGATCACAATTCTTATTGCATAGATTTGTTCAAAATAAAATCACATTACGTCCATGCTACTCCTTCTGTCCGGCAATGTTTGTCATTTTAGCCTTGAATATTTGTTCAAAAATATTTTTCATGGTTTCTATTTGGTCTCAACTTTACACATTTTATAGTCCATACAGCCTCTTCTGCATCCGAGTGTTGTTTTCTTTTATAAATGCGTAATCTAAAGAACAAGAGAATAATATCTGATTTCTTCTACACCCGAAATTGCAGTAACCATAGAGAAACTGGAGAATCAAGCAACATTCTCCTTCAGAGGCTGTAGAAGTAACAAAACCATTCTCATGGAAGAGGAGGCGAGCTTTGTATCATCCTTAATAAGTAGCTATGCATAGGACAAGTCATGAGATGTTACTTATCTGTTGTATTGTGCCTTAAATTCTGTTTTGGCAATTTTTTCTTGGTAGAGGAACTTTTGAGGAAGAACAAACATCTGTGTTGCCAGATTTCACTGAGATGGCATCACTAACCAGAGCACAATTTTGAAAGGTTATGTAAATCTTTGATAGTTGGAATTTTAGCTCATTGGATTTTTTTTATAAATCTCGGGTTTACTAATAAATTATTTTTTAAAGGAAATTATTTAAAATATCTAATTTTTTGGGTGGTAAAAGACTTTCACTTCAACCATTTAAAATTTAGAAAATTACCTCAACCTTTTTGGATTATGGAAACGCACTGATAAGTCTCTGATATCTACAACCAAAACTCCAACTACTTGATTGATCTATACGACAAGTATCTTTAATTTATTTGGATTTATAAACCACCAAAAAATAAACTTCTCCGAGCAAGATTATTTTGTTTGGATGAGTTTATTTTTGTCTAAGCCTCAATTATGGCTTTGTGCTTTTCTATCCCGATATTCTCCGTTGATTTTTGGGTTCAATGTTATTCTTCGATTTTTTATGGAGTGTCTTTTGAAATAAAATAAACTCTAAGTAAACAATCTTGACAAATAAATTTAAAATTAAACTATAAACCCATATAAACTCATTTAGTTTATAATCCTGAGAAAAACCCAACCTGCAAGTAAACCCTAAATTTATCTTATTTATGATAAGCTAAAAACATTGATATGAACCAAACGGTCCAAAGTCCAAACCCGAGGACCTTCGTGTCAAAATTTGGGCCAAGCCCACTCTGTAGAGGTCCAGCTCAACAGAAAAGTAAAACCGAATTCTGGAATTATAAATTCAAAACCCTACCCGATTCAGTCGTTCATCTCTTTTCCCTGCCGCGCCTCCTCCGTAGCACTGAGCTCGCTTTCTCGCGATCGCTGCTGTTGCCGATCTTCAGTAAGTTATCCATTTGCTGATCTTCTCTCTCTGCGAATCGTTTCTCCATAGCATGTCAATGTGAAGTTGTGAAGCGAGAAACGACATTCATACGTGTTCCTTAGAGTTCAGATGTCATTATGTCAATCTGTATAGATTTTAATGGCCTCCTACATTGCATTTGGTCCTAGTGTTTCGAGTTTTCATTTTGTTCTGTTGCATTACAATTCATATCGAGTGTTACTTCTCCATTCTTCTTTAATGCGGCATTATAGAATTTTGCATATCCACTTATAATAACCAGTGGTCTTCCTAGCTGTATTTATTGTTTAGATGATGTAATGGTATGCATAAGTCTGTTTGTTGGTAGTTATTCGGCCATCAATTGAAGGGAAAAATTGCAGGATTTTTTTTCATTTATTTCTATGTTTTGTTTTGATTCAGAGCTGCGAAAATGTTTACCGCTTTGAGGAAAATCCAAAAGGATAAGGGCGCTGACCCTAGTGAATTTGAGGAGACTGTTGCTCAGGTAAGTATACTGTTTTAGTAGTATTATTAGGTGTGGCTATATTGATTTAACAAGTGCTGCTGCATTTCCAGGCTCTCTTTGATTTGGAGAACACTAACACAGACCTCAAGAGTGATTTGAAGGACCTCTACATCAACTCTGCTATGTAAGTTCAATACTGTTTAGATCTTCGATTACTTCTTAGTTGGGTGCTTTGGTTTGTATCTAGCTCATTTTGTTGATTTATCTGTATTTTGCAGCCATGTTGATGTTTCAGGCAATCGCAAGGCTGTTGTTATCCATGTACCATTCAGATTAAGGAAGGCTTACCGCAAAATCCATGTCCGATTAGTCAGAGAGCTTGAGAAAAAGTTCAGTGGAAAGGTAAACAACACCTGCATTTTTATATGCTACCAATGGAATTTTGGCTTTTCTATTAAATGGAAAATAGTATAAACTTAATTCCAGAAGCACTCTCTTAAGGTTAGTGTTCTTGGTCGTGGTTGTTGTAGGTGAATGTATGTAGTTTGCAATTTATTTGCTCTAAAATAGATCTGAGAACATATCTAATTAATGTTCAGACAATTTCTGGTGGTCCAAATGGTGGTTTACAACTTGTCTAGACTAATGAACTAAAGCCTAGTGATTCTTTATGCATCAAGTTCCTGAATTCTAACATTGCTTCAAGGATAGAGCTGGGAGTTTTGGTACAATGTGATGTAGAATTTAAACTAGAATTCAGCCATGGAATTTTAAATTTGTTAAGATTCTAGATATGCCGCCATTCAGCTGCGATACATGTGTAACAACAGATCACAAGTTCTTGGAGTTAGAATGTGCAAAGCATTGTCTACTGAATGTTGTTGACTGTTGTAAATGCATTTGATATACTTGTGACATTCTTCTACTATAAATATAACTTAATAAATGAATCATGCAGGATGTTGTTGTCGTTGCTACCAGAAGAGTTATGAACCCTCCAAAGAAGGGTTCAGCTGCAAAGCGCCCTCGCTCTCGTACACTTACCTCAGTCCATGAGGGTATTCTTGAGGATCTTGTGCAGCCTGCCGAGATTGTTGGCAAGCGTGTTAGGTATACATTGGATGGATCTAAGATCATGAAGGTAGAGTCATATCCTGTTGTTTTTCTAGATTGTACATGCTACTATGCTAGTATTCTACATGCTGTGGAGTACTTAAATCTAAATTCATATCTTTTATGATTGATAGGTCTACTTGGACCCAAAGGCTAGGAACGAGACTGAATACAAGTTGGAATCCTTTTCTGGAGTCTATAGAAAGCTCTGTGGAAAGAATGTTGTATTTGAATTTCCAGCTACTGAAGCATAAACATGATAGAACAAGGAGGGCTGCTGCTCGAGGTTTTTCAATTTCAACTCTTGTTTTTAAACCTTGTTTATTATCATTGGACTAGTAGTTGTTCAGATCCTAGGTTTTGTTCTTGAAAACTTGCAATTTTTATCTTCAGACAGTTTTGTTCAAGAGCTGTTTTGGTGTAGAAGGCAATACTTATCATGAAATTCCAGGATTAGTAAAGTTCTGTTGCAGTGTTTCCTTTCTTTCTCTGTATACTTAGCAGAGTTTTTCATGCATGTCTGCATTTGCAATATCTATAACTTCAGAGAAATATACACACAGACAACACTTCTATATCAAGTTTATTAGCATTGGCATTCTTGGATCGGATCAAAAATTGAAAAATGTTAGATACCTTCGCTTTCTAGCCTGTGAATCCTGTGTTGAGCTCTGCTCTGGTGATGAACTGTTTATTTAACCAAGCAAGTCTAATATGAATGTTTCTAAGTTCTGTTTTTATTTCGGCTTGATTATAAATTAATCAAGCACCTTGAACATGTCAAGGCCTGGACCCATTCAGTAAATTGGTAGGATTGTTATATGAGATGAGCTATTCGGCACAGAAAAAACTGGAGTTCGTTTACTAGCTAAACTTATGTTTAGGAAAAAACTCGGATAATCCCAATAATTTACCTTGAACATGTTCTTCAACCCCGATAATCCCATCTACACCATCGAACACACCCTAGTAACATGTCAAGGCACGAGGCAAGAACCCATTCCCTAAGTTGTTTAGCTCGAGTTTAATCTACTGTATGAGAGGAGCTACTCGGCATGAAAAAGCTCGTGTTCGTTCGTTGGAACACGGACATATATATGTGCACGCCTATTAAGCTTAGTTAAAAGACTTATAATTCGGCTTGAACTCGTTCATTTTCTAAACGAGCCAAATATGAACACATTTTGAAACTCGAATAAAGTTTTAGATTCCATTTGTTTATAAACGAACCGAGTTTGAGCACGTCAATGTTCGGCTCAATTAAAACTATAGGCGCATTATTTTAGCTGAGCTACTCGTCAAAAGCTCGGCTCGAGCTCGTTCAATATGCAAACAAGCTGAATATGAACACATTTTAAACCTCACATTAAACAACAGAATGACCCACGTTTACCACAAAAAGACAAAGAAAAGCCACAGTACATTTTTGACACACGATAGTGATGAGTTGGTTGCACGTTCACACACAACTTCTCCAACCATTTTTTTTTCTCTTCTTTTTACTGCAATTTAGTTCTTGTGAATGAAATCCACAATCCCTTGGAAAAGACGGTCAGTCTCGGTCTTGGTGGCGGGGTCCACCTCGACGGCGATCCTATTAAGGTAAAAACTATGGGTCATCCCCGGGCTCACCCACAGCTCCACCTTCTTCCCCGCCATTTTCATCGCTTCATAGTACTCCATCTCTGTGTCGATTATGAGATCCTTCTCCGCCACACATAGCATCATCGGCGCCTCCATTGCCACCTTCTCCAACGGCGGCGCTTCCTTCCCCATCGGGCATGTAATTAAATGGTCCTTTGTTGCCCCCTCCGGCAACGCTAGCTTCAAGAACTTATCCGCCATGTCCAACGTAAGAAACGGCGTCTCCGGCATCTCTTTCTCCGATCGGCTCCTCTCCTCTCGACAAAACCCTGGATGGATCGGGATCAAGCCCGCTATCCGACCCGACCCGATACCCGCCCCTGCTTGAGCCGCCACGTGGTGGACTAAATTCCCGCCCGAGCTATCACCTATCAGAAACATCCGGGTCAAGTCTGCATGGGCCGTAACCAACATCTCCGGGCTTGATCCGATCCATGCAAGGGCGGAGTATCCATCGTCGATAGCAGCAGGCAAACGATGCTCAGGAGCAAGGCGGAGGTAAACGGAGACAACCACGGCTCCAGCCAAGCATGCGAGCCGACTATACACAGCATAGTACATATACCAATCAGCTTGGCTTATACAAAAGCCGCCGCCGTGGAGATGAAGAATGACCGGCAGCTTTTCCTTAGCCTCTACTTCAGGAATGTAGACCCTGACCCGAAGACCCGAATCCGGGTTGATAACAATGTCACGGGTAGCAACTCCATCGATGATTTCTTCATGGGCCGGGACCGGGTCGGACATGAACTTGACCTCTGGCGGGCCAAGCCAAGTCCGGTCAACTGAGCCGTCGTCGAAGACTCTTAGCCAGCCGGAAACCTCTTGAATGACCTTTTTCTGATGAACCATCTTGGTGAATTTGGTTTTTTTTCTTTTATATATATATTTAAGTTGATTGATATTGTGATGGCTTTGTCAAGGGGTTACGATGTTTATATAGCATTGTTTACATGCAAAACTCCAAAACTTAAGTTGTTGTGCCATGTGCAGTCAACTTTTTGGTGTAAATTTCTGGTGTCTTTCGATTTTGGTATAAATGTTATGTACATATTTGCTTTGAGTCTGATTTGACTTGCAAAGTTTAGTGGAAGTTTGGTTTACATTATTACATATGTCACGACTTTTCACATAAGAATCCATGATGTATAAAGACTACCTATGAAAAAGAGGTTAAAATTTCTATTTGGATTTATTCATTGGTCGATTTGGTAAGTGTGTATACAAATATATGATATGAGAGGACGCCGTGTGACTTCTTATATCGTTACGTATCATATTTTAGTGAGTTAATCTTTGTTCAACGAGGTCATCGTCCTTATTACAAAGCTCCACGGGAACGGAAAGAAAAGTTTACGGGCCCGTTTGGCCGGAAACGTAATGGTAGTCCATAAGTATATTCTTGTTCATGAAATTTTTTGGATTCATTCCTTGGGTTTGAGGTAAATGTAGAACTTAATTACTTTATATACCCTATAGGGAAACAAAATGAAGGGAACGACATTTTGCATGAATCAAAAAGAATGATTCCATAAAATTTTATGAACAAGGTACACATATGGAGTAGATTCGTTTCTATTCCGTTTTCGTTTTTGGAGTTGAAACCAAACGGGGGTAAATGTGTAATCGAAACAGAGCACACCCCATTCAACCAGTCTTTTCTTGTGGTGGTTAGAAGGTAAAAAATGAGGTTATCCTCTTTTCTTGCGGTGGTTAGACGATAAAAATGAAGTTTTCCTCTTCCGTATCACTTTTTTTTTTTTGGAAGGTGAGTTAATGGTCTTCGTGCATTACATATCACTTTAGTGATGTCACATCTTGCCTTATCAGTTAAAATTTACCCCAATTTTATTAACTAAAAAAAAATAATCCAAAATAATATTAACTATCAACCTTCAACTCAAAATATTACCAACTTTAAAAATTACAAGGAGCGATACAAACTATCAACGAATTTACCAAAAATAATATGTCTTATTTTTTCGGCAAAAATTCTAACTCCGGCGATGACGTGGCAACCGGAATCTTACATATCATCGAGAAATAATTATGTGATGTTGATTTTTTTTAATCAAGTTAATAACATTAATATGTTAATAATCTAAATTAAGTTTTTTTAAAATTATAAATTGTGACTAATTTTAAAAAGAATTAAAGAAAATTAAATTTTGTAAAAAATTATTTTTTGATGACACGTAAGATTTTGGTTGCCACGTCATCGCCGGATATTATTTTTACCGGAAAGGTAAAACATATTATTTTTAATAAATACGTTAGTTTATATCGCTTATAATAATTTTTAAAATTGTTATAATTTTAGGTCGAATGTTAGTTGTTGATATTATTTTCTCTTGTTTTTCCTTAACTAAACTGATATCAATATCTCATGCAACCACGTTTCTTCTAACAAGTGTAAAAATTGCAAATTTGCAATTTAATATATTATACTTTCTCCGCTTAAATACATACAATATTTTTATTTTGAAGTACTTTATTAAAATAGAAATACGTATGAAGTTTTTTAATCTTTTATACTGTGAATTACGGAACTTAATAGTAATTTAATTTTAATATTTCTCAAAATCTTATGTAGAGTATTAAAATACGTTGTTCTTCCAAGTAAAGAAGAAGAAATTTCCTAACTATTGCTTGAAGGAGAAAACTTTGAATTACTTAGTGCCTATCGTCATCAAGAGTTTTGATGAACTTCATCTTTAACTACCGCTTAACTTATCGTTCGATCAAAATTTCAGATTTTGTCGTAAAATCAATTGATAACAAAAAAATCTACCTAACTTATATACAAAACTATAAATGCATTTAGTATTGATGTGATACAACTGTATCTGCACGATGATCTCACCATAAATTTATTGCGGTTTGATAGCGAACTTTTGACATTAGGTTTGTTATCTCTTTGCATAATCGGGGTATATTTGCGGTAAATTCTAGCCACTGGCCACCGTTGATCACGTATCATAAACGAGGGCTTTATACATTCTTCAAGTATGTGAATTTATTTGATGGTTGTTGAATATTCGATTTGATTATTTTATAAAAGGTTGAATTGTATCCTTTTAGACCGGATTCTTATATTTATCTTTAAAATATGATACTTTTTCTATATATATTGGATTTTGATCGGACTTTTTTATGAAACCTCAAATTGTATTGTATTCCATAAAATTCTCCAATCTGATCATATTGTCAATCGATTATTTTAAGAGAAAATTTTCAAATGGGTGAAATTATTAGGGCGAAAACTTAACCCTAACAGGGTCATTCACATGCAAACCGAGAAAATTGTTACAGGGAATTGTTCAAAGACGACGAGGAATGGTTGGTGAATGACTTTGCATTTACCAAAAGTTTGTGCAGTGTTCCTATGACAAAGCTAAGGTTTGTTTACTTGGGCTTACGAATAGCTTGTGAAATGTAGTAATTAGCGATGCAACTATCTATATATATTACTAAAGCAGCACCCATTTTGTCCACATGTCAACCTCTAAAGCCGTCCACGTCAGCATTTTTCCAATTTATTTACAGATTTGCCACAATGTATTTACAGATTTGCCATTAATTATTTTATAAGAAATTTTTTTATTATAATTTGTAAATAGTCATCATGCCACTTCAATTTTTTTAAAATAAAAAAAATCTACTTATCTACCAATCAAAATTAACAAACTGATATATTATAATTCGATTTTGTTGAAAAATTTTCACGCAAATCATCTAACAAGATTTGACACATTTTTTTAATTTAAAAAATAAATCAAAATTTAAAGCAAAAGTGATAATATATTGAGATATAAAGATAATACTCGAACAAAAATATTTGTAATAGATTTTTAATTATTTTCTTTTATTTATTAAAAAATATAATTAATCCTCACATTTTTTCATATTAATTAATAAAAAAAAAATTTTAATAGATTAATATCAAATAATGATGCATGAAAGTAGAATTATAATATTTTATATTTAGGCAAACCCGCACAAGGTGCGGGCACTAAACTAGTTATATAGTAAATTTCACTCTTCACATCCGCTATTTAATCTGGTAACTCGTTGACAAGGTTTTATGCGTAGAGGTTGAAACATCAAATTTCAACACATTTATCGCGATGTTTATTTGCAACTTTACTTACGGGAAGTCACTCCTAGTATGTCACTATGTAATAGCTCTCAAGTTGGATGTAAATAAAATTGGTGGGACATGTTAGCATGTTCTCGCCGACATTTACCAGAAAAAAGAAATAGGATTGAGCATACCCCTTTCCTATACCCTTCCATGTGAAATCACTCCCCTATCTCAAGACATTTTATATTATAATTGAATAATTTACATACAATTATTACTATAATTGTATACTTTTAAGGTTTGTTTACGTTTTGGAGTTGATGGAAGCTCATGAAAATGATAAAGAGCCGATGGAGATGAAGATAGTAATCTATTTATCAATCAATTCATTACTTTTACCCGACAGAACAACCTCCGACGTCAAACCATTTACATCATAACAAAATCTTTGAAAAGTTAATATAAAAAATATTAACTAAAATTATAACAACTATAATTTTGTTCATGAAAAATATCATAATTTTTTTTAAAATTGATTGTCATTTAGTTCATTTTATATCACTATAGTTCAACGTAGGTTCATTTTTAGAAAATTTGAACCTTTATTAAATGTCCGTTCATATTTAACAAACGTACGGTTAATATATCCGTAATTTTGTACCTAAAAAATAAATTTATTCGAATTACTTCCTTAAATAATTGGGATACATTATATATATCTTTGCGAATTACACAAGGCCACAATCATACCACAATAATTAATCGCATCAGAATCACTCCAATTATTATAGTCCAAAGTGAATTTCTACAGAAAATAAAGTCGAATGTATCAAATATTTTGATTGAGAAAATGTTAATATTCAAAATTGAAAGAGACTGCCATTAAAAAAAAAAAAAATTGAAAGAGACTGTATTGAAATCGAAGATAATTTTGGAAATGGATCGTTAATCTTAAAGTTGCATCTGCATCAGTGTATCAGTGTATCCCATGAATCTGTGAGTAATTACAAAATCCTTTGAAAGAGACGATTACAAATCCTTTTCAGACGCTCCATTTCTGTCACTGCCAAGTTTAGTGGGGCGGCTGTCACCCAAATCACGTAAAACCTCGTTCCCTTTTGACCCAAACCTACCCTCCATGAATAATCGATTCACCTAAACTTGGGTTCTGTTGAATGCAAACAAGACAAATTGCTGAAACCCTAACACACTGTCAAAATCTTGATGTTTCTCATAGTTGAACTACATCCTCGCTAACTGTAAGTCTCTCTTTCTCTCAAACCGCCCATTAGGGCATTTGGAGAATTGTGCAGTCCTTTGCTCTTCTTCTTTTTGCTTTGTTGCCGGTTGATTGTTTTTTTTGGCTTGCTAGGGAATGCATTCTCGAATTTGAAAAGATGACTACTTTAAGTTTTGAATCTGGAAATGGTGGCGATTCAAATAATGGGCAATTGTTGCGTGATATTGAGGAGATTAGCAAAGCCCTCTATGTACCCAACTCCTCTCAAAGGCCTTTGATTTCCTCTTTCAATGTTGAATCACAATTAGCCCAGAAAACCCCCTTTTGTTATTCATTACCTAAGCTTGATCCCCATTTCATTGATGAGGCGGAAAAGGTAACTAGGGACAAGAAATCTTCAGTTTGGCCATGGAAGCCACTGAAAGCACTTTCCCATCTTCGGCAGAAGAAATTCAGTTGTTGTTTCTTTTGTCATGTACACCACATTGATAATTTGCCATCGAGTTTCAATGGTCTTGACATGAGCGTTCATTGGAAGAGGAAGGATAATCTTGTTAGCAGTCTATCCTCGCGGGTCTGTAATGGAGTGGTTGAATTTGAAGATACATTGATGACTAAGTGTTCGGTTTATGGTGCTAGAACTGGACAGGGCAATTTTGTTAAATACGAGGCGAAACCGTTTTTACTATATGCATCTGTTGTTGGTCTAAAGGGGCTTGATATAGGAAAACACTGGATTGATCTTACAAGGTTGCTTCCTCTTGTCTTTGATGAATTAGAGGAGGATAAATGCTCTGGAAAATGGAGTACTAGCTTCAAACTTGGTGGAAGGGCGAAAGGCGCAACTTTGCATGTTAGTTTTGGGTTTCTTGTGATGAATAATAGTGTGCTTGAATTGGGTGATAGTATGAGATTGCCATTAGCCTTCGATTTTAATCAAAATGGAGTGGACCTTGTAGACTGTGTTGCAAATTGTGGGCCTGATGATGCCAGTGGCGTACTTAGGCGCGTTGCGAGTGTACCTAGTAGCTTAGACTATGGATCTTCTAGCTCTTCTCAGTGCTCGGATGTGAAGGTGCTTCATCAAGTTTGGCCTAATCCTATGTCAGAATTTTCGGGTTCAGTAGACACTTTATATAGGAAACTTGATGAGGACATTCTTGATGCATCGGGAAAGTTTGATTCTAGTTTTGGAAACTCGGAGTTACTTGAAATGCCATCCAATCAGTATTGTGATACCCGAAATGAAGCTTCCGGAAATGGAACTGATGTTGATGAAAGTGATGGTGAGTTTACAGTTACAGAAAGGGGAATAGAATTGGATTGGAAGATGGATAATCAGTTAGAATATGAAGAATCTGCAGCAGGAAAAACGGATATCTCTTCTGTTGAAGTGATCAATGTTGCTGAAATCTTTGAGGATGAAGTTGAATGCTCCGACAAGGATGTTGACTTAGATCAAACTGCCGAGGTCTCTGGTGAAGCTTTGGCTACTACTCTGCTGCACGAGGACTCCTGCTCTCGTGAAACGGAACTGAGCATAGAAGAACTGGATCCTGATATATGGAATCTGTTCATTTCTGAATCTGTAGAATCAGATGTGTTGAGGGTTGGTAGGGATTTTCTCGTGGAGGAGATCTCTGAGGATGTATCATCAAATCCTGGACGAAGTAAGGCGGTAAACTCATTGAGCTTAGATTCAGTTATGAAAGCAGTGGAAGATGATTTTTTCAGACTGATGGAAGAAAAGGATGATTTGTACAACTCAAGCCAAAGCAGTGATCATGGATCTCCAAGAGAACGCCTTTTGAGAGAGTTTGAAAAGGATGCTTTGGGTTCTGGAAGCTTCCTTTATGACTCTCAAACACAACAAGAGGATGCTGAATTTAGCTGCTTGGGTCTAGCTATCTCTTCCTCAGACAGTACAAATGAGGGCACCACTGAATTGCCTACTATCCACTCTGCTATGACGGATCTTATAACGAGCCAGTCAACAACATATAAGAATACTAAGCAAAAAATGCTTGAAACCTTGGAAACTCAATCCTTGATGCAAAAATGGGGTTTCAGTGAGGAAGAATTCGAAAGTAACACAGACAGTTGTACAGGAGGGTTTGGAAGTCCAGTTTATCTTCCACCTGATGAGCCTGCTGTATTACCACCGTTGGGAGAAGGATTAGGTCCGGTTCTTCAGCTGAATGATGGAGGGTTCTTGCGGTCCATGAACCCTTCATTGTTCATGGGGTCTAAAAATGGTGGGAATTTGATCATACAAGCCTCTCGGCCTGCTGTACTACCTGCCATGGGTTCTGATGTTTTGGAGGTGTTGCAATGCATTGCATCTGGAGGCCTTGAGCTGCTGGCTGAGCAGGTCCATGAACTGATGCCCTTGCATGATCTCTCTGGAAAGATTATACACAATCTAGCTTGTTCAGAGGAGATGAATGGAAGGTTTGTGAATTACATCAATCCAAAGTATTTATAGAATAAACTCTCTCTGTATGAAAGTAATTGTCATTTACCTATTTGTACTCCAATTTACACATTTTGCCTTGAAATTTAGCTGTGGTTTTCGAGAAACTGAAAAAGTAAGGTGATATATGGAGATATAATAGTCTTCTTTATAAAAGGTGCAAAATGCTGAATGACAGTAATTTTCATACAAGGGATTTAAAAAAAAAAGAAGTTTCTCCAATTACAGTTTATGATAATGTGTGATTGATGTTGCAGGCATGACTTATATGTTAAGTTTGAATCATGGGAATCATCATCTGCTTCGAGTGGTAAAGGTCTCGAGTTTACCTTAAATGGAAACGACTCTAGATTTCAGTACATATCTATCAGAGACCTTGTCCCGCTAGTAATGGACAGGATTGAAAGCCTTGCAATTGAAGGGTTGAGAGTTATGTCTGGAATGTCGGATTTGACGGCACCTACAAGCATTATACTCAAAGCTGATAGCAACCTCCTAACTACCGGCAATAGAATCGGTGAGAAAATTCAATCATTACTGGGTCTTTCCTTACCATTAGATGTGTGGCTGAGGGAAAATGCATCTCTGAAGTGTGGTGTATTGGAGGATGATCTTATGATTGCCTTAAGGGTACAACTGCGGGATCCTCTTCGCGATTTTGAATCTGTTGGGCCCCCAATGCTTGCTTTGATTCAAGTGAGAAGAGAGTTTTGCACTGATCTGTCAGGGGAGAGGACCAACCTAGAAGAGGATATGGATGACTGTTTTATAGATAGAAGTTTTGGAGATGATTGCATTGCTAGGTTTGTGTTGAAAGAAGTGCATGTAGCAGGCTTGGTTACAGGACCAGGTAAAGAAGAAATTTGGGCAAGCCGGAGACAGCAACAATCAGGACCGCGTTGGTTGCTTGCAAACAATATGGGCAATAGGCAAAAGACGAGTAAATCACAGTTGTCAGCATCAAATGCATTAACATTGAGAATGCGGAAAAGGGAGCACATCCAGAACACTCTATGGAGTATCTCCCGTGCTTCTCAAGAATTTGGAGACCATTTGAATGGATTCAGTATGCAAGACTCTTGTCTAAGAAACCCTGATGTCGTATTCTCGTAGAAACGTAACAAGATTGGATGACTCTACATAGAGCTGAGCTCAACCTTAAGGTGTTTTCCTCTATTATTCAATATAAATGTACCAGGAATCATCACCTATGTGTATAGAGGCTTTGTTCATATGAGTTATTGAAACCATTTACCTTTTGCTTGTTCAGAATAGCTTACTCTTCCATATGTATGAGCCGAAGCAAGTAACGCGGATCTTAGCAGATCAATCATTCATCAACTTTTCTTGATAACATGTTTTGGTTCATTTTAGCTAAAGATCCAAACTTTGGTTCTTCGGAGACTTTGGTTGGGGCTAAGTGTCTGAGCTCTTAAACCTTAAACCCGGTGACGCACCAGTACATAGTTTTGCACTTATAAAAACAGTCTATGAATACAAAATTGGATTACAAAAACACTGCAAACACTGGTTAGACGCACATTGCTTTAGCTTGCTGAATGATTGATCTGCTAATAGGTGTTCTTATTTTATTTTCTTGTTCTCATCTCTGCTTTACCCTTTTGGATATACCTGATGAAACAGTCATTATGGCTAACTGATTTGAGGAGCAGGATTTGGATGGGGACTTCTAGATTTTGTGCAATATGCTTATTGACAGCAGCATCAAAATTGGAGATTAAGATAATGGATCAAACGTGTGACAGTACAAGGTAATCTGCCAAACCCTTTTATCTGATCTATGTTTCCATGGATTGTCCTTTTTCAACTTAAAATTGATATTATACAACTCCATGTATCCAGGGATCAAGATAATGTACTTTTATTACTACATAGTTCATTTCACTTCATCATCACCAAACAAAAGTAGAACACTATCATGCAAAAAAAACATTTGGTGATTCAGAATCTCAGATATAATGCTTTTCTATACCATCCTAAGATAGGATATGGTCCAAAAGTGTCACAACTGAGCCGCTGCGTGCAATTACGTCTTTCCGGCCTTTCTCCCTAAGCAAGCACTAAATACACCTACTTTTCAGGACCTTTGAAGGATTCAATAGCTTAGATGGAGCTTTGGTGATTATGAACTCCTTCATAGGTTGTAATCACATATCTCGGGTCATCCCTGTCGCGTTCAACTCTTTTCTTTACAGGGCAGCCATTGATGGAACATCTGTAGTAGTTCCTGTTGATTACAGAAAGGAAAGGCACTTGAAATCTTGGCAAGTGTAATTTTGTTCATTGACTTGCTTGATATAACTATATGAATTTGTACCTTGGATTTGGACTGTTTTTGACCATCTTTTTCCCATACTTCCTCCATTTGAAGCCATCATCAAGTGACTCAATCTCTGATTCGGTTTTGAATGCAATCCGCACTTTCGCTTCCCTTTCTGTGGCTCTATTAGCTCCTGATAATAGACAAGAAAGATGTATATGTTATAGGAGTTGACTTAGATAGACTTCAATTAGACAAGCACAGTTTGTGATGAAAATTCTATTATAAAATCATACATCCCTGAAAATTCTATAAGATCATGCATCTCAGTAAATGATGATTTTGTACATGATTATCTACTATGATGAGGTTGCAGATGTGCAGGTATATAAAACAAATCAAGAACCTGCAAGCAAAGATACACAAAACATGCCATGTAAGTTGATATCTTCAAAACACAGCGAGATGAATAAAAAACACTTTGATGCTTACTTCTACTACTCTCTCCTTGATTATGACCACTACTACCAATGTGAGCGGCTTCATTTGTCGCGAATTCACCATTCTGTAAGTACCCGGAAACCATGGAGGAAAGATCATCAGTAGCAGTATTGAATGTGAAGAAATCCGAGACCTCAAATTCCGAAGGATCATAGGGATCACTTCCGGATGACTCGAAAGAACCAAGAGTTGTTGTTGTAGTAGTACTAAACGATGTGTTCGGTATCATCATCTGGCTGTTACCACTTAGATTCCAAGACTCCATGAAAGAAAATGGTGAATGATGCCATTTTCGAGTGGCTCGGAATCCGTTACATATACTCTACAGCCAAGGAGCTTTCCAAGGAGCTTCTTAGAGAGTTGTAGGAAGCTTCAAAGAGGATGAATATGGTTATTTTTGTAGGACTAAAAGGGCCCCTCAAGTAACAAGTGATAGCTTCACTTGTGACAAAGAGTGGATTTGAACATATACTCAAGTGAAGAAGACTTGTCTTCTTTTTTATTAAAAAAAAAGAATAAATTTTCCATTACAATAAGGATGAATTTGTGGGAAGATTTATCTGGTGTGATCTTATTTGAAATCTTATAAGATTGAGGTTGCTGTTGACTTGTGTTTGGTCTTATTGGTGTGCCTCGTGCTTGGACTTGCCTGCTCGAATAAAAGTCAATTCTTGAATTCAAATGAAAACTTAGTACTAAAATTGTTGTATGAATTTACAATGAATAATAACCCTAATTACTTGCATAATGTTTGTAGAATAATATTAACCTCTTGATTAAAAAAAACTTGAAAAATATTTGGAGAATTTTTTTAAAAAGATATTATTTTTTGTAATTGATTGATCAAAATAAAAGATTTTTAAAAAAATTAGAACTAGATTTTCAATTTGTAAATTCAAGTGATTATCCTATTAAGGTGGTTATTTTTGTGAAAAAAGTTGATGTAATAGACTTTTATTTATGGGCTTTTGTTTTCTATACCTCTAATTTTTATCATGTAATTGACTTACAATATTATTCTATTAGGGGTATATTTACTAAATGAGATTATGTTATCGTTCTATTCAATAGAACAATATTATTAAAAGGTTTAGTTAGTGATATTGGAATTTTTTTTTGTTAAGGTTATAAAATAAAAAGCGTTTAGCTGAAAATAGATGTTGTAGGTTGGGTTTTTTAAAGTGTTTAAATTTAATGAAATAAACTAATTTATAACCTTTTTCCCAACATTATTGGAGATTATGGTGTTTTTCTTCAAAAGAGCTCTTTTTATCTTTAAAAAACTTCATTTTTTAAATCCACAACTAAACATATGAAAGTAGATTATACAAAAAAAGTTCTCAAAATAATCCAATTTTAAACAATAATTGAAATTTACATGCATGTTAATTTACTTAATAAAGATTAAGTCTTTTGTGTTTAATTTCTCATTGATGTGAGGGCGACAAAATTCAAGAAATCCTACGTTAAATAGAAAAAGTGTTTTAATACGTGACTCATGTAGCATGATATGTTGCTGTAATTTGTCGACAAATTTGTTGATGTACTATCAATATAGAAACCATCTTTCTAGGAAGGTTCAAAATGATACTATAATTGATGCTCTTTAATTCAAAAAAGACGATAAGATGAAAAAGATAAGACTTGAGGGTTGACTTTTAGCTTGTTTAAATTTTGGCCTAACCTAAGATTTCTGTAAATAACCAATACTCAGTTGATTTAGTGGTTATGGTGCTAGACTTCTTAAGTTTTAGCCATGTATGGAAAAATTTGGGTCACTACCCTATCCGAACGTAGCCGAACCGGAAATAGGATAAATTGTATTTTTTTAAAAAAATTTATATTATAATTTATTTTATATTTAAAGATTATATATTGCAATAATATTCAATATGTTTGTTTTTAATATATATTAAATTGATATGTTTTTATAATTTTTATAATTTTATAATTTTATAATTTATACTATTAATGAAAAGTTTGCTTGGTAATTGAAAGAAAGTTGTTAACTTTCATAAAATATTAATTAAATATAAAAGTTTTAATAATCTTACATTATAAAGATTATGAATTTTTAATAAATTTTTTCACGTGTTTCCTCATGTGAAAATAAATATTTAGCTAGAGACTAAAGTGATGTTAATATATTTAATTTAGTTATTTCATTATTTCTATAACTTAACTAATTTATAATATTCTTAGAAATAGTATATATATTAAAATAAATTTTAATTGTATAGTT